>OY735215.1:11650977-12123477 GCA_963457665.1 Thysanoteuthis rhombus
TCAAAGTGACGCATTCCGGCACCTGGACCTAGGGTCAAGGCGTTTTATCTGTTTGCTCATTGAAAAGTGTTACAAAAAAAGCATTGTGTGGATACAAACTATGTTCTGTACATGTACGTGGTTGTTTTCTCAACTCAGCTTTAAGCCTCTTGAAAAAGAAATAACTATAAAAAAAAAAAGGTGCCCGAGCGTTACTTCCAAAATATCATGAAAAACAGTTTTTGCTTGATAGAGATACAGAAAAACGGAAAACGCTATTTATCAGTGATAAAGGGTCATTTTAGATGCAGCGATCATCTGGTTCCGCTTTCTGTCTTTACTTCTCTGTCTATACTCACTCGTTCCCCTATAAATAGATGTACTTTAGCCTCTGTTCTTCTTGCCAAGAATTTTATCTATTTACACCAACAAAAGCCTCGGCCTGCGCCACCAAGCGTCTCACTGACTCGCATCGTTCCACTTCATTTGGGATTCTTCCCTTTCAAAATGGTCGTCTCGTCCGCCATTTCCGATTGAAAAAGACCGTTCTAGTCATTCTGTCAAACTCATCGTATCAAGACATTCAGCCAAGCGTGCTGATCTAATAAAAGCCACCATTGAACTTTCTAATATTAGTTAATTCTATGCACCCAAACAAAATTGTCTGAGTCTGCCATGGGTATTTTTAGTGAGACGGGTTTTGTGTTTCCAATAAGGATTTTTGCCTGTTAGAGATGAAACTGTTAATAATGAAACAGGGTGTTCGATGAGGCAGACACAAGAATGAATATGTTACAGTAGGATGGTGAAATTAGCGTGAAATTCTCAGGGATTTTGTGAAATCGTTGAACATTTCAGTAATTTCATGAGATCCCTAGTTGTCCAAAATGTTTAGTAATGGTTAACATGTTTGTGATGATGACCACTACTACTCGAATGAGTCTGATCCTCAATGAGTACCCTACTACTGTGCTCTTGTATTAAACTTGGCTAAACTTAGTAAATATCTAGTATATTCTGCCTCAGTATTTACTGTGCATATACAGTTTTAAGGGGTCAAAAATGAAGGGAAGCTTTTTTACAACTGTGAAAGATTTAATCTTTTTTTTTTAATCATCGGATTTTCAATCTTGTATAGACGGGTACTTCAGCTGACATATGTAGAGTTTCTTTTCTTACATAGAAAACCTCATAAAAATCCAAATATAGAATAATAACTAGTTGATTATATAAATTATGGATTTAATCTCAGTGAGGATTGTGGATTTTGCAGTAACAAGGATGAAACAAGCGCTGTCTGAATTGAATAAAGGATGTTTCTTTGAGCTAAATGAATATCTCGTCAGAAATATCTGTAAGCCATTGCTGTAGATCCCCATCATCCGGTCGAAGATGTATCTTGGACTCTTCCCATCAACCATTTCTGTCAGCTATCGATATTGGAAGATCATCCTGTTGACAACCCAAGTCTTCTGCAAGTTAATCAATATAACAGCGCGAAGGGCGTCTAATTGTGGAAGAGCGACATTTTGGTTTCTGAAGAATAAGACTGCTTGCAAGATGCATCGTCGGTTACATAACATCTGCGATCGCTGCTTCTATGGATGTCCACAATAGCAGATCTTGAGCTGCACTTTTCTCAAATCAAAAATATGTAAAGATTACTGAAGAACCTCAAAATTTACAATTGGTGATTCGATTTTCTAACTACATAGATGGATAGAAACGTCTTCAAAACTGGATCTCAGGTTCTTCAAGGACAAGATTTGATTTCGATTATCTTCAATTTGTTCAGTTTCCATTTTCCTCGAGTATGCTGGTTATTTGCTTTCTTCCTGAGTTGAGGCCTTTACTTGAGGAAAATGAAAACTTAACAACGGTCAGAGACAGGATTGTCGAATGTGCCAAAGAATTCTACCAAAAATTTTATTCGCCCAAACAAGCACTACAAAACAATGATCAGGATACGCAAGACGTATCATTTATCGACTCCAAAAAGGCGTTCGACTCAGTAGAAATCCATAAGGTCAGAGAGGTCGCCACTCGACAAGGTGTAGATCCAGTATATATGAAGTGTTGAAACATATATAAAATCACAGCAGCTCATTTATCAGGCTATATAAAGACTTGGACCCCTTTCAGCTCCAGAAAGGAGTAAGGCAAGGTGATACCAGCTCACACAAACTTTTCACAGCCTGCCTCAAGATAATCATCAGAAGACTAGACAGGGAGAGTAAAGGAATTAAAATAGACGGCGAGTATCTGAGCAACCTCAGATTTGTAGACGACATTGCCCTTTTTGCAGAGATCAGAGAACATATACAACCTCCAACTAATGATAGATGAACTAAATGAAGAGAGCAAGAAAGTCGGCCTACACATGAACTTCAACAAGACAAAGATCATGTGCAACAACCACATTGGAATAAAAACGCTAAAATCAAAATCAAGGACACAGAACTGGAGAAAGTAGATCACTACATCTACCTAGGGCAAAAAATCTCAATGAGACCCTCAAAAGAAGAAGACATCAATCAAGGAATTACATTAGGATGGCAAGCCTTCGGTAGAGCAAGCTCAACTTTCAAAAATAAGAAGATCCTTTTTATCCAAAAAAGAAAGGTGTATAACCAATGCATCCTCCCAATAGTCACTTATGGGGCTGAAACGTGGAGCGTAACTAAGAGGCAGACCCGAAAATTGAGAACCATGTAATGTGCACATGAAAGAATAATGCTGGGCCTCACAAGGAGAGACCACAAGACAGCACAATACATCCCAGAAAAGACAAGACTCAGGGACACCATAGAATCCATCAAAAATCTCAAATTGCTGTGGGCTGGCCATGTTGCAAGAATGGTGGACAACCGATGGTCATCACGGCTAACGACATGGATCCCCCAAGACCACATGCGCAACCGAGGCCAGCAGAATATTAGATGAAGAGACGAGCTAGAAAAATTCAGTAAGTACTGGCTCTGCGACACCCACGATAGTGAAGTGTGGCGAATCCCTGGGAAGGTCTATGTCCAACGACGGACGTTGAAAGACTGATGATGATGATGATGATGATGATGATCTGGATTTTCCTTTCCAGGGCGGAGTCCATTAAAGTAGGTAACTGGCTTAAGCCTTTCCTTTGCTTCCCTGCTCCCTACCCAAAATAGCTTCGTATTTTACCTTTGGAGCAAAATTACTTCTCTGATGTCGATATCACAGTAAAATTGTGAAACTTGTGATTTCGTAAAATCCCTAGGGATTTTGTAAAATCCCTGAATATGTCGATAATTTCACGAAAACCTGAGTTTTACAATCAGTGCAAATAAGCTCGAGATGATGACCATTACTACTGTAATTAGTCTGATCATCACTAGGTACCCCACTACTGTGTTTTAGAATTGAACTAAGCTAAACTTGATAAGCAAATATCAAATATATTCTGCTTCAGTATTTATAGTGTATGTACAGCTTACTTTGGTCAGCATCACTAGCTTGTTAGACATTCATAACCCGACTGTGAAACTAGGGATATCACAGAATTACTGCAATGTTCAAGGATTTCATGATATCCCTAGGGATAACACAAAATCATAAGCTTCACAATCTGTCTGTAACATCGTAACAAGAAAAAAAGAATTATGGAAACAAAGTTTTATGAAAGAAATAATTCAATTATAAAACCATTTTATGGAACATCGCTGTGAAGCAACTAAGTCTCGTAGACTATTGCAATTAATTTGAGTTTTATCCTCCCTTTCAGTCTTGTGCCATCGTAAGGGAAGCTCGAAAAATAATTATTACTAACGATCTTTACTGAATGACCCAGAGTTCGACGTTCATAGAATGTCATGTACATGGCAAAGCTAAGCTCAATGAATAACCATAACTACAGTAGAGAATTCAAACTTTACTTGCTACCCACGATAGCCTAACAACTGACTAAGTTTGTCTCAGTGAATATGAATTCCAATTTTCTTAGAGATATGAAGATCGAATAAATGAATGATGGAACGGATCAGGCAAGTCACTCAATAGAAATTGTCAGGTGTCCAACATCTTTTGGCAGCATACCGTGATGAGGTGATCAACTGACACATTGAAAAATGAGGTGGTTAACGTATGTTACTTTTCTCGCCTTTTGTGGGGCAGTGATCACTCAAAAGTCTGAATTTTTAAAGAAAGCAGGCACAAATTAGGGACCAATTTAGCAGAAACTTACATTACAAACTGATCCTCACCAGAAATCTAATTCTAATTATGTTAAAACGTTACGTTTATCGAAAACATAAGGAGTAAATGTTTGAATGTTCATCCTTCTACTTCCATTGGAGTCGTCTGCATGCGTGATACATACATAAATGCAAACATACATAGCCAGCCAAACCAACTTGAAAACTGAATAAACCTATTTTGACAGTCTCGTTGGAAATTTTGTTTCACGTTTTTTAAAGGTAGTAAATAAAATTAGATGGATGCATTTCCAGGTGTAGATGTTGTTGCACCACAGCAGTAGTTTGTTAATTCCAAGAGCATGGGATGACATGACGAGAATCGGAATGAGATGGCAGAAAGTAAGGGTACAGTTTAGTATAACAATTACATTGCAAATCGATCCCCTTTTTTAAAAACCTTTGAAAAAAAACCTTTATTTCAAAACTGTATATAAGCGCAATACTAAGCAATGGGATGCACTAATCAGCGGGGGAATGTCGCCGGTATCTCGATAACTATAGGAGAAAAGGCGTTGCCAAAAATGATTGGGAAAAGAATAAATACATAAATACATAGATAAATAAAAATGTATGAAAGAACAATAGGGTGCTTGCACATAAGTGCAATCACACTAATGACTAAATAGTCAAGGGAGAAAAGAAAGAAAGCTGCAATCAATGAATGTATGAGAGCATCAAAAAGTGAAAGAAAAATAATTCATTAAATTTGAATTCTGCCGTATAAGGATTACGCAAATTACCCCAAATTTAATACAATTTTATCAAAATTCTATTTAGTTTACTCCAAACAAGAAAAGAAAAAAATGTTGACAAACTCGAATATTCGATAAAAAGATAATTTTCGCTTGTAATTTTTTATGTTTTCGATTCATAAGGCCCTACTTACACCCAGAAAGTTTTGGGGAAAGTTATTTTATTTAGTTTCTTTTATCAAATCAAAATTACTTTGTGGTCATTTTATCAGATAAATAAATCATAATCAAAAATAAAACTGTGTCCATGTGTTTGAATAAAATGTTACGTGGGGAAAAAAACTGATAAAATCCTTCTTATTTCAAAAATATGCAGTCATACATTAACACCGTGAGTAAAAACGTACATAAATGTTGAATTTGACAACGCACACATGAAAGAATCATGGTTAAACATACATAGAGAGACCACAAGACATCACAGTATATCAGGAAGAAAACAGGAGTCCGAGAAATCATAAAAACTCTTTAAAAAACTCAAATGGCAATGGGCAGGCCATGTTGCAAAAATGACGGACAACCTACGGACATCACGACTCACAACATGGATCCCCAGAGATCATATGCGAAACCGAGGCTGACAGAATACAAGATGGAGAGATCAACCAGATAAATTCAGAAAAAACTGGCTCCACGACGCCCATGATAGAGAATTGTGGCGAATCCTGGGGAAGTTCTATGTCCAACGATGGACGTTAAAAGAATGATGATGATGAGTTTATTTACTCTCCAATGTTGACGTGCTACGTACAAACAAGTATCGACTGAAATTTTGGCCAAGTAACTTGAATCAAATCTTAGGTGCTTAATCCTTATATGGTCCATCTAAGGACGATATTAATTTGCAATGCAATGAAGAGTTAAATAATCAAGTGAAGGAAGGAAGAAGAAAGCAAGAAAGAAGCTACCTGAGAAAAAAGAAACAGAGATTAACTAAGAGAACCAAGGCACAAAGAAGCTACTAGAAATGGAGCAACCTGAGAAAAAAGAAAGAAAGAAAAGCTGCATAGATAATAAAGCTTGTTGGGTTTTTTTAAATGATGCTCATAGTCACATTTGGGATTCTTGTAGACCAAGAAGTCCTTGAAGAGATCTGCAACGAAATTTGTACTTTTCCCCGGGCAAATTAGAAATTATAGCAACTAAATCGAAGAATACAGCTAGCAAATTAAAAAATACAGTGAGTAAAATAAAACCAACGACAAGAAAACTGAATCGATGAACATGAATAATCAAATAATAACATTCACTGCTTCAATCGCTGGGGCAAATGTTTATTTTTCGAGTGAAATTAGTTGAAAATTTCCTCCTAATAAAATTCATGGGACTTCGTCATTAGTCTCTATCAAGAGCTAGCGCACATAATTTCAAAACACGCATCCCAACCAAAAGTAAATTGCATTTTTTTTCTCGCCGATGAAGACCCAAAATTTTGCAGTTATTGTAAGTCCTCACAGCAAAAACCCAATTCCTAACTTTAGTCCCTAACCTGTACATTTTTTAGTTGGGTCCCAGACCACAAGACTGACCGTTTGATGGAAAAGACAGTCTTGTATATATTTTTAGTTGAGCACCAGATCTGTCAAGTTGTCAGATTTTTGCATTACGTAAAAAAAGATTAATGTTGTCAAAAGTTTGAAATAAGAAAAAAATAGCAACATACCACAAAGCATTTAAGGTTTTTTCGCCATTTCCCACCAAACCGCAGTTTTCATTGACAATGTCAAGTTTGTTTTCTTTTCCTAGTATTCTCTTATCTGTTTGTAGCAGTCTTTATATTTATATATATATATATATATATATATATATATATATATATATATATATATATATATATATATATATATATGTATGTATGTTTGCATACCGTAGTTTTTGATTACTTAGTGTATTTTTTTAAATTTGTTTGCTGTAATTTCCACTCGCTTGGGAAAAGGTATACGACGTCTATTGCAACGACGCACAATGGGCAAAGCTCAGCTGCTGTCTTCCAAAATCTTTCAACAAACTTCGATCGCATTAACTCCTCTCCAACACTGAACCCTCTACCTTCTCCCCATCCTCATGCTGCAGCACAAATTCTCGCAAAATCTTCCAATTCTTTCCATTACCTAAACTCTAATCCCCTTCCAGACAGACAGACATCGCCTTTATCTATACCTGCCTGGGCATCCGTAAATGTGTCTATGAGCAGAACAGGAGTCTGCATGCAAATGTGCGTGTGGGCTAAATGGATTCGCACCAGACATCGTATGACGACCGTGTCAATCGGCTTTCCTATGCCCGGATCTGCAGCCATCAAGAGATGCCAAATTCGGTGAACACTTCCTGGCCTTACTGCGTTATTTTGGCCTTTTCGTGAAAAGTTAAAATTCCATCACCGTAACCTCACGGCTGTGTCTTCTCTAAACCTCTTTATTAGCCACAGTTTCTGTTTGGCCGAATAGAGTCACGCTTAGGAAAGGTAGATTAAGCATGCCTCTCTCTCTCTCTCTCTCTCTCTCTCTCTCTCTCTCTCTCTCTCTCTCTCTCTCTCTCTCTCTCTCTCTCTCTCTCTCTCTCTCTCTCTCTCTCTCTCTCCAACGTAGAGCAGTGACGATTCAGTTTTCTTCAAAGATCACTTCTCAAAACAGTCTACAAAATCTTTCTTTGTAATAACTATCAGCTGTCTCTTACGACCCAAGTGACGAAAAACAAGAAGAAGAAGAAGAAAAAGAAGAAGAAAAAGAAAAAAAGAAGAAGAAGAAAAAGAAGAAGAAGAAGAAAAAGAAGAAGAAGAATTCACAAATAGTTTAATAAACAACCCACAAAATTAGAAATAAATAAACTGCATCAGGAATATAGAGGTTATATTGAGACCCCAACTTAAATTGTGAATAAGCACTTGGTTTATTAATTAATACTTTCACAAATATTTGTGTTAAAATATTCTTTTCATTAATTTTTGTAGAAAATTCATTGAATTCTCTAAAATAAGGCCAACTCATTAATTTACTTTTAGCAAATGGGGATTCAATATTTAGAAGGTTTATAATGAAATTACCATGAGTTTCACTGGAATCCATTTTTCCCATTGCCCGTGCATTGGTAGAAAAGCTTGATTTGCTTGTTTCCACTTTCCTTGCAAGTTTACCGACCAATAATTAAATGTCTGCCTCTTTTGTTTTCCTAAATGTGTTGTCATCAAACGACATCCTCCTTCCTGGACGTTCAAAATCATGAAGACTCACATCTCTTCACCAAAACCACTGACGCCAGTGATACACAGTGCGAACAGGATCCAATCCTTAGTCAAACGCCCGGTTGATGTCCCGTATAGTTTCAGATGCTTTCTTCCAAAACCCTGTATTCAAAAAAGAGAATCTTATGAATGTCCAATTTGTCCATGCAGTTGTTAGGGACTGATCACTCCTACCCGCAAGGAAAACGACAACAATAGAAAATTGGAAACTTTTAAATAAACGACTGTAAAATGATATGTTATACACTATTTGTGTCATGTAAATTGCTTTGTTAGTTGATTAGTGTCAAAATAACGCCATCACTTTCTGGTCAGTCTAATAGCAAGGGCAGTGTTACCAACTTTATTTTCACGTTTACTTCTAAAAACAAATGAAAACACCGTATATATATATATATATATATATATATATATATATATATATATATATGTGTGTGTGTGTGTGTGTGTGTGTGTATGTGTGTGTGTGTGTGTGTGTGTGTATTACGGGAAATTAATCAAATATGCATAGATTGAATGTGACTTCTATTCTGAACATTTATCTTATTGAAACATTGGTTAATTTACTTAAATATTACAGATTTTACGATATTGAATTTTCCAAGAAATACTTATTTTATTGAAAATTATCAAAATAGTGATTTCTTATATTTCGAAGCAATAAAATAATCTAGACTCAGATGGAAACATCTAAATTGGCAACAGTGAGCACAGAACGTAACTTATCAACATATAAATTCGAAATACTGGGCAAGGGATGTAAATAACATTTCGTTTTGTTGGTCAGTGACAGCTAATTGCTAGTGCATCTTTTTTTTGTTTTAATCCTAAAACCAGGATCATCTCTTTTCATCCAAGGTTGCCGGGTAAATGATCTAGAACCATACTAAATCTCAACCTGGTTATATGTGAGCAAAACAGCCCAGCTTTTAATTAAGTTTTCATTTGTAGACTTTGACATGACACGTTGAGTTTTATTTTTGATTGATGTTTTCAGTAATGAGACTTTGATTTACGGGGATTGATATCCTGATCTTTACGACTCTTTTCGAGTCGTCTCGATCAACAGTTATCAAAGAAAAAGATTGGGACGCTGACACTGACTAATTGAAATTTATGTCAGAATTATTTGACAGAATTCCTAAAATCACAAAGTAATGTTTTTGCAAAATTACCTTTGCTTCACTTTTCACTGCCCCTTTCTATCTCTATCTCTCTATTTATATATATACATATACACACACACACACACACACACATATATATATATATATATATATATATATATATATATATATATACACATATATATATGTATATATACATGTGTGTGTCTGTGTGAGTGGATATTCATGCATATATATTCTTGTTTGTATATGTGTAGATATATATCGCATACACAAACAAAAATGAAGAACATACTCATATATCGAAAAATGAATATATATCTACGCACACAGACACACACACAGTTATATATATGTATATATATATGTATATACATATATATATATATATATATATATATATATATATATATATATATATAATGAACAGAAAAAATTCTTATATTAAAGAAGCCCACGCGAAAACTCCTCACAACAAAAAACAGACATAAAGCTAACAGGTAAAAAAGCTCACACAGAGAAAAACCCAAGCGGAAGAAAGCTCATACATAAAAAGCCCACAGGGGAAAATGCCATACGTAAAAAGCCCACGTGGAAATATTTTTGTTACGTTTAAAGAAGGAAAAAAAAAGGTAAATTCAGATTAATATTTCAGAAACTGAAACCTTTTTTTCAGTTTCAGCTTTTTCCGTGTGTGTTTTTGTGTGTTTCCTGTGTGCATTCGTGTCTGTGGGTTCTTTATTGGTGGAATTTTTGTGTCGACTTTCATGGGATATATATATATATATATATATATATATGGAGATCCACAATATCTATACATTCAAAGATCAAGTTTTCTTGTTTCTATTGCTGTTGTTTGTCGAGGAAGACATAAGTTTTACTCTTTTCCTTTATCTAAAGTTGATAAAAGAGCAGAAGACTTCTGTGGCCAACAGTTTGATTGACTGCTGTAACTGACACACAGAGTTTGTTGTGTCTGCGTATAAGTTCTGCCGGAGAACATGTTTTACTTTCTTCTTCTTCTTAAAGCTGATTAAAGAGAGGGAGAGAGACTTATGTGACTGAAAACGATGTTTACAAATAGAAATACTCCAAAATATTGGTCTATCTGTTTGCAGGAGTATTCCAACGATAATGCTGACCTGTTTTCGAATCACAGGTAGTATAAAATCCGCAGTTAAAATATGCTGCGCTAGGTATAGAGTTCTGTTTTCCCTTTTATGGAAAATCGGGACAGTACAGCTCTCTGCATATTTCAGGCACAGATACTCTGGCCTGTACAGCGGCCTGCACTTTGAGCAGAGGTCCAAGTCGCTCCAACATAGCAAATGTACGCTGACAATAGAGATCTGCTACCCGTCGGAGGAGTGACAAGACATTGTGGCTTTCTGTCAAGTTCTTGTGTATTCTTTTGTGTATGAGCTTCTTGTTTCAATTTTAGATTTCAAATCGTTTTGGGTTCTGCTTTTTTTTTTCAATATATGAATGTTATATTCTAAGTGTATATATAAGATTGTTTTATTCTATTTTCCGTTGCTACATTTCCTGTATTCCTTGAATGTATTGTTATGGTTCTATTGTTATCATTGGTTGCTATATTTTTTCACAGATTTTTCTATATACATTCTATTATAGTTATGTTGTACTTGGATCTACTTTTCTTATGATATTTTATCTCCTGGTTGTATTGGGAAAGGGGGTGCTGTGTATATCTTTACGTTATTAACGCTTGTTTTACTTATATTTATATGGTTTGATTTTGGTTTCCATTAAGATTGGCTTGTTGGTTGTTAATTTTTGTTGGTATTTTCTTATTTTGATACGTGGTTTTATCATTATATCATTTGTTATTGTACTGTGTCTATATGTGTGGATAACATTTATTTGTTAGTTTAGTATGTATGAATACATAATTTTCAGATGTTTCAATATCGCATGTTTAGTATTATGTCTGTAAGTGAATGTTGTTGTTCTAGTCTGTTCTTTTTTTCTCCAGATGTATCTTGGTAATGCTGTTTGGTTTTGATAATTTTCGTTGTTAAAGGATTATTTGTGGTTTATAAATCTTACTTTCCAGGTGGTCTGAGCTGTTCCTACACGTATTTTTGTTTTGTTCGGATCTTCTTTAGGTGTGACTTTTGTTAAATATATATATATATATATATATATATATATATATATATATATATATATATATATATATATATATATATATATATATATATATATCTTCGTCTGTTCCACTCTGTTGGCCACAGTTTTGCAAGTAGGAAACTAAAATTTTGCATTGCTGCACATCTTTTCGCGATGAAGGACATAAGCGACGTGATTTTTTTAAAACCTTCCATACTGGAGTTCTATTTACAGTTCAATCATAATGCTAAACTGGACCCAGACTTTGAGTTTTACGTAACTGGGAGTTTTCACTGATAGAGTCGCAACTAAAATCAGGTCTCATGCACCCTGGGGTGACACACTTCTAGGCGAACCTGTGCAAAAATATTTGTCTTGATTGAAAATCAAAATGAGAAAGTACATTTTCTGCTTCCAATACATAACACCTTTGTTTTGTCTGGTAATTCGTATTTTTGCGAACAATCATTTTTTTTACATTTTAGGAGGAAACAAGGATTTTTAAATCTCCTAAAATTCGGCTAATCATCACATTTCAATAAAAAAAAATGTCAATGCCTATTCAATCATTAGGTTGGTACAAAGATGATTGCAGTTTTTGTTATTCTAAACTTTGATGTTTATTTCTAATAAACAATTATTCAACCATGATAATAGAATATACCATTCAGAAAATATAATTTTGCCCTATTTATTGAAGCCAAATGTTTTCTTTTTACTATCTTTTCTGGTTTATTTGAAGCCGTCAAATCAAAGATGGAAAAAGCAAATTTGAGTAATTTTGTTGTATGAATTCAAAATAGGATGTAAATTTTAACAATATCGATCAAGAAACCCAAAATGAACCTGGAACACAATATTGGTTCCAAAAATTACGAAACATAGACGAGAGCCTTGAAGATGAGAAGAATCGTGGATGTCCTATCGTGATTACCGATGTCCAATTGAGAGCTAGTATTGAGGCATATCCGAACTTGAGCTTGCAGAGGAATTAAATGCTAACCATTCAACAGTTGTTGGATATTTTCACTAAATTTTAAAAGCGATAATAATTCACAAATAGGTGTTGCACAAGCTGAAAAAATGACAACAAAATGAACAAAAAAATCCCTCTGTCACGCGAATGACCTTCCAGAAATGAACTCGTCAACGAAACTCTTAATCAACCCGCTTACTCACCAGACCAAACTCCGACCGACAAACACTTTTGAAAGTATTCAACCTCTTCTTACAAGGGAAAGTTTTTAACAACCAAACAGTAACCCAAAACGCCTTGGAAGAATTCATTCATTCCATTCCACCAGAATTCTATGCGTTCAGAATAGATGGACTTGTTTCCAGTTCACAAAAATGTGTAGATTCTGAAGGTTCTTATTTCGATTTATAACTTTAATTCTAAACTGAAATGTTGAAATATACACTTCAAAAGTTGATTGTAAAAAATCGGAATTACTTTTGCTCTGACCTAACATGAATCAATTTCATTATAAGAGAAAATTGTGGAAATTGTTTTTAAACTAATCTAATTTTTTTCTTAAAAAATCCATAAAACATAATTTGTTTCCCTTTATTTTTATATTTGAAGTTATTTTACCCGGGTAAAGCCAGGTATTCCTACATATGCGTGTGTGTGTGTGTGTGTGTGTGTGTGTGTGTGTGTGTGTGTGTGTGTTTAATTTTGCGTATATATGCGAGGTTGTAATTATATTTGAGTCATGAATTCTTACATACTGCTGAAATACATCTGCAGTTGTGTTCCTGACAAAATCTTTATCAGATGATGACCTTAGGGGTCAGCCCTCGTTTTGGGGTTAGAATATCATTACTACTAACCCATGTTGACCCAGCAATATCAGACAATATCATTAGATTCTATCGGTTGAAAGGTTAAATGGTATGACTTATGAAATTATCAAATGGATTCAGTGTCTGTCCGATTCTGGAGTTTGTAATTTACAGTAGACTCCTGTTATTACGGCGCCCTCGAGGACTGCTATTATTATAAATATGCCCTATAACTAGTAGATTGAAAAGTACAGTGTACAATTTGAAAACATATGGCAAGTAATTTATTTATCATTCAATGCATTATTCAAACTAATATCTTTATCGTTGTGGCTCTCTTATCTTTGTTGTTTCAATTCCTTCATTTCAGCCGATACGTTCTCTTTTTGGCAGTCCTTGAGTGACTCCCACTCAAGAGGGAGAAATATTTTCAGCCCCCGAATCCAAATGACGAAATCTCACATTAGCCCGTGAAAATATACCACAGTAGTAAATATAGCACTAAGTCATTCTTGGCAATAAAGAAAAGATATTTGGGAAGTTTGTAGCCCAGTGAGTAACATTGATTTCATTAGCAATAGATTGACCACTGAAGAAACATCTTTGTAGTTTTGATTTTAGTTTCTAATATGACAACACTCAGAGATCGCGTACTTCAGGCAAGCCATCATCATTCAAAATGGACAATCAGGTTACAGATCCCAGTTTAAGCTGAGACAAACCTTATAAGTTTGTGGATGAGTGGGCCATCAGTTACGGAGACGAAATTAAATTTTCGGGTGGTTATAAGAACCTGTTTATGATTTGGAGCTGTCTTTTATCATTCCTAAGAAAAAAAAGGTGAAAATCGAACAGTTAAGAATCAAAGAAAAAAGGCTCAATTGAAACTTCAAGGGAATTAACCCTACCTTTAGTTTTCAATGTGTGCGTAGAGAGAGGTAGGCGCTCCCCACATGCTTTTTAATTAAGGCTTTCGTTTTTCGGTTCTCTGATCCACCATTTGAGACAAGCACTTTTGTCAAAGGAGTTTTTTTACAAAAAAAAAAGCTAAAAAAACAAACAGTATATTGAACAATATCAAAGAAATAGAGTTTTAGCATCTGGTTAAACTTACTTATGTATCATTTTCATCGGCCAGAAACTCCTTAATTTTGTTTTCCAGAGGGTGTTTAGCTTGGGACAGAATTATTAGATTTTGCCAGAGGGAGACATAATCAAAACTTCATCTTAAAAGCTTACCCAAAACAGGCATTGGAATCAAGTGAGTCCACAGATAGAGATTGAATCTCTATCCATGTTGAGTAAGTCTCTTTTGAGTCTCTGCCTGTGTTGGGTCTCTGGGTTGAAACTCGGATTATCTCCCCTTCTGATCAAATCAGGCAATCCCAGAACATTCTCCAGATCTTATATTGTGAGCTTGATACATTAAAGTATCGTCAATATATACTGTGACTAAGCTTACTTTAATCAGGCACAAGGTTACAATTATAGGCGTCCCGTAAAGATCGAACCACAATCTCTAGCGAGATTGGCTTAGTGAACATCGCTTCAGAGAAGAAGCAGTCACTATTTACATACCCAGAGATCTGTAAGATATGTATATTAGAGTTATTTGCAATCGCTCCAGTTTAACTCATGGCCATTGTTCCATTTGCAACGGATGCTCAAGGATAATTAAAGCGCGCACAAAAGATTTAAAATTCTGTAGACAGCTTACTGAGTTTTTATTGAAATATTATTGATTCGCTCTGTCAAATACACTTTTGTTACGGAAAAGATTTGCACACACATGATATTTTTACGCCCATTGACAACAAAAAATTAGAGTGGACATGCTCATGACCAGTGGTGGGCATCGATACCGAGAGCGATTGACCATGAAACCGCAAAATTTAGCTGAAGCAAAGATAACCGCTAACCGTTGATTGATTTTTATATTTTTAATTTTGCCTCTTTCGGCTGATTTGCTATACAACCATACAGACATAGCAAGCTAGAATTTTAATATGCTGTTGCTCACACATTTATCTTTTAAAAAGTTATAACATGCAAATGTGCACGTGATGTTCATGGTGTGCATGAATAATTGAACGATCAAATTATACTAAACGTTAGTTCACATTCAACATACAGTTTGTACAAAGTTGTATGTCTAAGCTACAAAGTATTAAAATTCCAGTTCTCCATGTTTATCTATAAGGGTTTTTAGAGCCAAAAGATAAAACGAAGATGAATTCATAGGATAAAAGTTGACAATTAGCGATTATAATTGCTTCCGCTAAAGTTTTAAGCGGGTATCTGTTTAGCGTTTTCGTTGGCTCCACCCACCACTGCTAATGACCTAGTAGATCGTCGGGTCCTATGCGGAGTACTTTGTTTTGTTCTGTTTTTTTCTGTTCTCTGCTCTATCACTGGAGCCATGCATTTCTTGCCAAGACAGTTTTTACAAATTAAAAAAGAAAAAAAACGATAGATCGAGCAATATATATTAAGCAAAGTTTTGGCATCTTGTCAAACTTGCCAATAACGTAAGTATCATCTATTTCGGCCATAAAATCCCTTAATTTTGATTCCTAGGGGACATTTGGCTCGGAATATTCTCCAGTTCTGATATTATGTGCTTCCGACTGGATGAAGGCGGCCTAATGAAGCAGAATTTCCTCCCCAGGGACAGTGACTGGATAGAGGATAATCTAATAACGAGTTTGATTGGGTAATCGGAAAACAGATGAGTGGCCCTGGTTGAACCCGGGGCTCAAAACCATAGTCGGTCAGTTTTGTTTGCAATTCTTCTGATAAAAACTCGGATGTTCGATTGTGATGGACTAATTTCATGGAAAGAAACAGGAATAAGTAGGAAGCACTCAGAGAGTGCATATTTCTGAATGAAATTCAGATTGAAAATAGTTACGATGCAAGGAAGGTTACAGTGAGTTTGGATGTATAAGTTTGCAGACTACTGTCTATCTCTCAATCTATAACAATAGTACTTAGTTCTATTCAGTGGAACAGTTCATTTTTCAAGTAGTGGGTAGGAGATATTTTTTATCAGCAAGTGTATTACATTTAAATGGAGGAGTTTATTGTCACGGACAGAGAAAGAAGAAATAATCCCACTGTCCATCATATGAGGAGATTTTCATGGCCAGATAAATTAGCGGTGAAAACATTTAAGCATAAAAGTCCGTACATCATATCACGTTTAAATGATGAGGAAGCAGGTTTGGTTGGTCTCTCAATGGAAGCTGTCACGTGACAAACATCTTTTCGAAATATACCGTGTTGGGCGTGGTGAATTTTTTTAAAATTAAGAAAGTGGTGATCAATGAATGAGTTATTTACTTCGTGTTTTTTTTTTAGGCAGTGATCACTAAAAAGTCTGAATATCCAAAAAGAAATAGCGGGCGCAAAATTGTGATCAATATAGAAAAAAGGTACAATGTAAGTTGAACCCCAACTAATCTATTATGGAGAGAAGGATTTCCAAAAAAAACAAAAAAAAATTTTTCGGTAAATATAAGAATAAATGTTTGAATTTTCGGCCTTTTAGCACCATTGGTGGTGTATGTATGCATGATACATACACAGCCAGCTCGAGCAACTTGAACACTGAAGAAACCTATATTGTTAATTTGGGTGACAGTTTTGGTTGACGTTCTCTAAAAGTACATGAAAACTTAGCTCATGACTAATTATAATATCCCTGTCAGTGAGGCTTGCATTAATTCCTGACATCTGATCATCCCTTATTTTCCTTATTTCAAATCTTTTATTTAATAAAACCATTAGTAATGCATTTGCATTACTCATATAATAGCTGTAATCTATTAACAATGTTTGGATTAATTCGTTTTGTAACACTGACAATCTCTTTCCTCCTTATTTTCAATTCGTTTATTTTATAAAATCATGAGCTATGCAATTGAATATGCATATAATAACCCTATTCTGTCAGTAATGTATGAATAAATTCAAGACCACTGACAATCCCTATCTCTTAGTTTTCAATGCACAACATACTGAAACTTGATTCAAATCTTAGATCAAACATTGCAATTTTTGGTGAACAGGTCTCAATTTTTACTTTGTCAATAAATCATATAAAGTTTCTGCAATAACATGTAACCTCCACAATTGAGAAGCGATGCACTCTATTTCAGTATTTCGATTTACTCACCTTGTGATAGAGTCCAGGTGATCAATACAGAATTGCTCAGTTGGTGATAAAAGCATGAAGTTCGGCACAAATGTTCTTTTTTTACGTTTCAATATTTTATGCATTTCTGTATTCGATTCTGTTTTCACGATATCTCTGTAAGTTCGTAGTGAATTCCAATGGAATCTTGTGGAAAGGTGGGCTGCCAAATATCACTAAGAGAGCAATTCAGACTAAATTCTGCACCGATCACCTGGACTATTAGTGGTTGAGGATTCAGCCACCCTCTCCCTCTCTCTCATTGTATTTTGATTTTTTGAAAGCTGTTTATCAACACTATCAACATAGCTTTCTTCGATTTTTAAGTGACTCTATTGAGCTGGAAGCTATCTATGAGTGTCACGTGTAAGTAAAGAAAGTAAAGGACTTGAAATTCAAACATTACTCCTTATCATGTATGGAAAACTTCTTTTCTTTAGATTTACATCCAAAAGTGAGTGGTATATCTGATTTAAAACTTAATTCTATGGTAAATTAGTCTCTTATTTATTGTCTGACGACGTCCACGCTAGTTTTTTTTTTTTTATTGAGTTTTTAGTGATCACTTCCTACGGAAGGACGAGCAGTAATTTATCAATTGAGCACCTCTTTCGACACAACATGCTGCAAAAAGATGTCAGTCATCTGTTATTTTCTATTGAGTGACTAATCCAACCTGTGAGAAACCATAAACCCCAAACTGTCACTAAAGTATAAGTTTCTCCAGTATTCAAGTTGGTTCAGCTGATTGTCTGCCTAACTGACTATATATGTATGTATGTATTATGCGTAGAGGCTGCAGCAATAGAGGGCTGAACATTTCATTATTTACTGTCTAGAAAAAGCTTTTTGTTCTGTTAAAAAGGAGATTTAATGGGGGTTCAATAAGCAATGTACGTATATGCTAGATTGATACCTTATTTTGTTTCTAATTGTCATTACCAAGACAAAAGATGACTGTAACTTATTTATTGATCAACCCTTTTTCCCAATTTTAATTGATCTCCCCCAACAAAGCATGTTTCCAAAAAAGTTGATCATGTGACGTTTCTATTAAGTGATTAACCAGACCTGTTTCTTCTTTTTTTTTCTTTTTGTCATTTTGCCTTCCAACATTTCAGTATGAATTGCATTAATAAATATCGAATGATTCGTTTTCGTCTCCATCTTTGATTATTTTGATGAACATGTGTGTGTATATATTTGATGTATGTGTTTGTGTGTATGTGTTTATGTTCTGGTATGTTTATCTTTATGCAGATATTTGCAGATATTTGCGTGTCGTGTATGTGTGCATGCATCTTAATCTTTGAGCGGGTTTACGGTTGACTTCGCGACAAACGAGCTCAAAAATGACCATACCTTTTTCAGCTTGAAATTAGTAGCAGCTGTTGTAGTTGACGATTTAAATTTTCGAACGGATGTATTACTTATTGATATAAACTAACTGAAAAGTGTTTCTCAGGACACAGTAGACTAAGCTACACTAAAAAAAGTAATACGTAGAAAAATACTTTAATTTGTTACATGTGAATTTATTTGTTTATCCCAAAGTAATATTTATCATATTCAATCAAAAGTTTACTTCGAGACTAACTAATAAATTTAGGTTAAAACTTTTTTTTCAACAAAGTAACTTTTTGAAGTTCGTCCTAAGAAACACTTTTTCCAGTGTACAAGGTTTGTCTTGAGTGTTTCCGTCCATTTTGAATGAATAACCAGTTGCACATACCTGAAGTAAATCAATAGCCAATCATTGGGATCTTACAGCATATGCTCATATAAGTACTCTTACGTGTGATTAATTAGTCAATTGAAATCCCATAGAGTAAGGCATAGTACTGTGCAACCGTCGCATTCACAATGACCCAGAAAGTCATTGCTTATATCCCTTGCAGTTCTTTTTATCTGGGCAAAACATCAGATCACCTAGGTGTGTCAGCAACCCCGAACTCACCTTAACAGTCCAGGTTCGGCTCTCTTTGACTTCTGACATTTCCCAAAGAAATTCCAGACCCTGCACGGATTTGAAGGAAATGAGTTAAAGCAGCTGATGGCAATCCCGGGCAAGACTCTGGGCAAGTGTGTCAGTTCCCATCATCATCAGTAGCAGCCTTTTAGTGTCTGACGTTGGACATGAACTTTTCCCGAAATTGACTTTATCGTGGGCGTTTTGGGTCCAATATTCTGTGAAATTCTCTGGTCTATTTTTTCAATTGCTAAAAATGTCTAGATATTGCATTTGAAATTTGGGACCAAAGATGTTTATCAACTAGACTGGTTGCCAACCAGGACTTACAGATTCCAGTCTTCCCTGTTATTTACCCATAGCTGGAGAGAAAAGTAAATTCCAAGGGCATTAGTTGGAAAAGAACATCGACTTCCAGCCGGATTCTGAACTCGGTTGCTGATTTCACTCCATGCCATAGCTACTCAGGTGAATATGCAATTGTGTCTCGTAATAAAGTTTTTATAAAAAGGTATTCTATGTGGTTGGCCAGTTTGTGTGTGTGTGTGTGTGTGTGTGTATGTGCGTGTGTGTGCGTGTGTGTGAGTGAAAGAAGGCAGTCAGGTTTTTCGCCAAAACTGGAGAAATAAATTTCTGACCACATAAGCGTGCATATATGCACTGAAAAAAATGTTATGTAGACAAACTTTAAAGAAGAAAAACTCCAATAATTACGCCTAAATTTGTTGCTTTGCCTCATACTCTATTTACTTGTTAGTCATGGTGATTTTTTTTCAAAGTTTGTCGAAATAACATTTTTCAGTGTTTGTATTCAAATGAGCAAGCGTGTGCTTTAACGTATGCTCATAAAATGAACGCAGAATTTGACCACCCAAATTCACAATGAAAAATATAATCAACCAAAAGAAAAGCACAAACCATGAGATCAACAACGCGTCTACCATCCTTATGTACATATTTGTGATTTCTGATTTCAATTTTTTTAGTTTTAGCATGAATACTTGTGGTAGTTGTAGCAGATGGAGAAAAAGAGGCAGGTGAACATGGTTCACTTGGAAATCAAATAAGTAAGTTTTGAATTAAAGTAAGTTTACTGTATTTATCAATAATTTGTTCTTGGGTCTTTTTGTATGGCTATTTTATTTGGTGAGTGGGCTTCAAATGAGTATATACAGCATTTTTAGCTGTCAAGTTAGCTGGAAATTTAGAGGTTTAGCAGATTTCAGCCGACATTTGTGAATGATATAACACATTTTCTTTCTCCCACTTTCTGTTATTTAAACCGACCGATCGACCGTTGAGCGTATTTATGAAATGTACGGACCAGAATTGTCAATTCAGATGTTATTTTTCAACTTTTCGATTCTGGAAGTCAGTCTCAGATTCGGGAAATCATAAAAAAATATCAATTGACAACACTAAACTTTAAAACATGGAAACATATCAAAAAACTAAATATCATCAAGACTGGACCCCAAAATTCGAAAGAAACAAAACATCTAAATTGGCAGCACTGGTGTGGACACGTCTGGAAAGCAACAGCAAAAACATAATTCAAATTCAATTAAGTTTCAGCAGGTCTTTATTTGCTTTGAGTGTGCGTCATCATGTCGGAATTACTGAAACAGTGAATTAAAACTAAGACGCCTGAAACTTTTCTGCATATTCGTCTGCGAGCAGCCAAGTGTTTATTAACAGGGAAAATCTTCTCTTATCGCCAAAAGGGAAATCCCTGTTGGAAAAGCTAACAACGTTCTTTTATTCTATTCAGGCATTGTCATGTAATGGAATTGTAATTTGCCTTTTGGAATCTTGATCCACAATTATCCTGTACCGATAGGGAAACAAGGATTATTCCTTCAAGTGTACAACATTAATGTTTGGATATCAGTCCAAGACTGGGACATAAGCCAAAATCAATGGAAGCTCGATTTTACAAGCATGAAGTACTCGTTCATTCAATATATGAAATAACTGGTTCCACTCGAGTAATCTATTAATCGGTCTATCATATAGAGAAAATGGTATTTAATATGAGGTATGTCCGGAAAGTGACCAGCCATTTAATATCAACAGAAATAGCCTATCTGGGGCAATGGTCCCAAGACCCCTGCAAAGTACTCCCCTTATCATCTCACACACTTATTCCATCGTCCTTTCGACTTCCAAAACATTCTGCAAAGTCAACTTTAGGGATCCCCATCAGCTGCTTTAGTGCATTCTCCTTATTCTTGTCCACGGTATAATATTTCTTTGTGTGAAAACTTAAGTTGTAGGGAAAAGATCGGTAGTCTATCAGGAGGTAGCTTACAGACCTGGATGATGAGATGTTTTGCCAAATAAAAACATGTGCAAGGCGTTTCAAATGACTCGGTTGATTATTTGGCTACCGAATTACATTGAGATCATTCAACCGGTTGTATATATAATCAAAATGACTGGATATTCTCCGAACAGACCTCGTATTCTTAGCTACTAATGAGTTGACAATTACAAGATGTTTTTTTTTTATTCTTCGCATAGGAGTTGTACTTTAAGAACCAAGCAAACCAAAAGTGGAAATCAAAGATTATCCCATTAATCATCCATACGCCTCCTCGTGTTTGTTGTTTTCAACATTATATTCCAACAGTATTTTTATCAGAACACATCGAATTTGTTGAGCTTTGGTCACGCTTACAATCGGTCGCAGTTTTGATTTGATCTAATTGCCGATTCTCTGAATCTGAACGGTGATTAGATGGTGATAATTTTTGGCATAAAATGACAAGACAAGATAAATTAAATCAAAATGAATTTAGATCAGATTATAAATATTTTTTATTTATTTCTATTTACATGAATATATTTGTCATGAGACACCAAACTTTTCTGCAGCCCTCAATATTATGTTCAATCGGTGAAAAATTGATTGTATCGTAATGTTATCTAAGTATAGCCCAACACAAATGATAAATGTGAAGAGACTTAAAGGGATAATACGTAATGTATCAATATAACTGAATTTTTTTCTGAAACACACAGAAATTGAATAGAATGGCAACGTTCATTACGTAATCAAGAATAGGGTTTGCAATGACATCAGTCAGTATCCCTGCACAGCTCAAATCGTTCATCAGCATTTTGAAACGCATCCTAAAGCATTTGCAGTCATGGTATCAGCAGTTTTTTGTATTCTTTCATGCAAATTGACCAGAGTCGCCATAGCCTATGTTTGAAGGATAGGAAAATATTCCTCTTGGAAATCATGCAGAAATATGCAATTGATGCAATTAATAGCTCTTTCTACGCAAATGATAGCTTCCGAATTTCGTGCACTGACGACTTTGAGAGGCTGTTGTGCATGAATCCCAAGTGGCAAGTTGATGAATTGAAATCGTGTTGTCCCCTAATATACGCAGCCGCTAATTTGTGTCGTATCATGCATAGAATCAGTTTGTTGAAATTGAAAATTGTGACCTTTCCCGTTTTAAAATGGCCTCTGCTCAAGCTGTAAAGTTGCAGGCATTGATGGCCAATTTAAAGTTAAAGAAGACGATATTGATAATTGTAACCCTGACATTAACCCAAACCCAAAAAATACTAACCCTAAAAATGGGAACCCTTACACTAACCCTCGAAATACTAATATTAGAAACACTAATTGTAAAAACACTAACCCTGTAGCTGGTTGGTCCCCAAAAACAGTGCATTTGGCATGATAAACTGGCCAGAATAGTGATGATTACAAATGGTTTAATCAATTGTTACAAGATAAGTCTTATTGTGTAGCTGGTCGTGTTAGGTGTTGGTCCTATTAAGCGGAACCCACTGTACATCAAAAGAAATTGGATAATTGTGCGAGTTTGTAACAGTGGTATTCTGTCGAACAAAATGGTTTTATGTGATGAATGAATTCTTTTGTGAAAACTTGACGAGTATGCTTGAACCATAGAAGAAACCGGATAAACATAAGATTGTGTATAACCAATCCCTCCTCCATTCTCATATCGGCTATTGTGCCCCATTAAGGCATGGACGCCATCAATAAATAGATTCGTTCTCATCGAAACAAATCAATATATCCGCCTTATGGCCTCATAAGAAACCAGCAGCCGAAACTGTCACCATAAGGCGGATATGATAGGTTGTTTCGATGAGAATAAATCTAATTAAAGATAGTGTTCATCATAAAATTCTTCAATTTTTCAGCTGGTTTAGCTGACTGGCTGCCTATGTATGTATCTATCCCATGTACAAGCCAGACCTAAGATAGAAAGCTGAGAATTCTAATATTCACCCCTTATTATGTCTAGAAAAAAAAAACAATTTTCTGTTTGCTTTTTTTTTTCAGATTTACCCCAAATAGCTTTTTAGAGGGGTCAATTTACAATGCATTTTCATGATAGATTGGTTTTTGAGAATTCAATCTTTCTTGTGAATCCAAGAGAAGTAACTTATCGATCATTTCTTATTCCAATTTTCTAACTGATTACACCCAACATGCCATGACAAAAGTCGTTGGTCAGATGCTTCTATTGAGTGACTAAACACATAAGTTTCAAAACTTTCATCAGTGATCTGGTTAGTTTCACTGCTCTGCATTGTTCCGAACCTACCTTATATTCCTTTTGGTCTTGTGATTCCTCAATACACACACACACACACACACACACACACATATATATATATATATATATATATATATATATATATATATGTGTGTGTGTGTGTGTGTGTGTGTGTGTGTGATATCCATAAAACCCCTCTCTATAGTTTTCACTAGTAGATAAAGGCAAAGTGTGGCCTCTCTTAAGAGACAATAGCCTATGGAATATAATGGCTGGTGACGAAGTCTTGATTTCTGTTGCACGTGTCAGCTTAATGTTCCTTTCAAGTATTGTCTGATTGAGACCAGGACTTTATACGTACAAATTTTTATGACCAACCTCTTAGCAGGATGCAAGTTCACTGAACGGATACCTCCACCCTATTCTCACAGTTTAGAGTGTTCTCAATTAGCTGCTGAGTGTGCAGGGCAATTTCCCCGAATGGTTAGGCTGTATAGTCTTGGGAAGGCTTCCAGTCTTGTGGAATGACATATCTGATTCCAAACCTAGGAGTGGAGCAACCTTCAGATAGATTGGTACCCAATATTTCGTACTTCCGGTTGATCCTGCTTTCCTTGGACTACATCAGCGAAGCCGAGAGGGAGGCTCTATGACTGGGCATCCCAGCATCTTCATACACTTTGCCCAAGCATACACCCTCAGTGTCGTTCAATTTTCAGTAGAGACAGAATGGAAGCCATATTTATCACTAAAGACAGTGGAATTAAATAAAAGTTATTTGAGTCGCAACATCAGTTTAATTATTATCGATAACTGCTAAACAGGAAGAAAATGAATTTTCTCCCCATATTCAGAAAGCTTGATTGGTTTAACAGTCCCATTTCCGGGCAAATAACCCTCCATTAACGGAAGGGTCTTTTTATGAACGCCATTGTTGATTTCCTGCGTTTAGTTAATGGCTTTGTTTCTTTTTTATTTGATTGGTTGTGTATAAAGTTTGATATAAAAGAAATCTGAAAATACAAAAAGATAATAGAAAAAGAACACAATACCATTAAGTGTCTTGTGATTGGCTTTTGTGTCGGGGCGGTTTTGATTAATCCATGGCCTTAGGGTCAGACACCATTGATTAATGTAGATCGAATTATCGATTGGAAACTGGTTTCATACGACTCATCCTCATCTTCAGCAAAAGAAGGAACCAAAAGAAAGTTGGAATGAAGTGGAAAATGAAAAAAAAAGAAAAAAGAAGAAAAGAAAAAGACAAGTCTGGTTAGTTACTCAATAGAAACCGTCTCATGATGAACGTCTTTTTGCAGTTTGCTCTGTTGGGTGTGATCAACTAAAAATTGGAATAAAAAGTGATCAATGAATAATTTACTCTTCAAGCTAAAAGTCTGAGATTTCAAAAAACAAGCCTGAATATCAAAGGAAACAAAGTGATTAGTCAAGTATAAACTTATATTACAAATTATAACCCCCCACCAAAAAAAAGCTATTTAAGGGAAGATTCATGAACACAAAACTAAAATGTTTTTCTTGAAATAAGTAAAGGTTTCGGCTTTCTATTAGTAGGGTCTATTGGTGTGATTAACATATAAAGAGTTAGCCAGCCAAACCAATTCAGAAACTGAAGAAACTTATGTTGACAGTTTCAGTGTATAGTTCATAAAAGAATTCTGAGTGCAAATTTGGTACCAGCAAACTTTTGCTCGAATAAAAAAAGAAGATTTCTAACTTTCTGAATGATTGGTTTCATAAAGTTTTCCGAAAATCAGGATCTTGAATCGAACTAAAACAAACCAATATCAATAGATATTTTTCGAAATTTTCGAAATAGGCTGGTCCTCCATACTTGGAAGGTGCAACCCAGTAATCTAACCACTCATTCAGTCCTATCCTGTTTTGTGATTAATAGCTTTAGTGAATATCAGCCAGGAGTCTTAATAAGTAATCGAATCACCATAGCCCCACGAATGTCGCAACCATCCAGCTAAATAGGCCGCAAATTCTTTTTCATTTGAGTGTCAATATCTATCTATGTTTGTGCATGTGTGTGTGTGTGTGTGCGTGTGTGGTGGTGGATGCAGGTGGGATGGGGCAACAACCTAGAAATTTCTTTTTTTTTTATAAGCTTTTTCTCTATGACTCAATGATCATTTTAGACCAACAATACGCAAATCTTCAGCTGGTATTTTTAGATGATTTCAAATAAGAGATCTATTATGAGTTTTTTTCTGATACCAAACAGATAATTAGTCCTGGAACATGCACGGGTTATGATGATTCATCTATGCGAATTATGGATATTGTAGTTGCTCTTACGTTGTTACGAGCTGGCGCAAAAAATGCTGATAAACAGTATGCTTTCTCTGTTACTTAACAATGAAATATAATGAATCAACTTATCGACGAATGAAAGATATATCCTTGCTGTTTTTATACATTATATGTTAGAGATCATACTCGCTATATAGCCACTCTACTTCTTACTTACAAACGAATGCTATTCTCATGGTGTGAGCCTACTTTGTGTAGCCCTGTAGTAGCAGGCAAAAAAGATCTATGAGTTTATTGTGACTGTAACCATAGAGTCTTTCTATGAAATGGCCAGTTAGAATGAAAAATGAATGAACGAAACGATTTCAAATATTCATAGTCAATCATTTCTATCGAATTGAGCAAAGACGCAACACTGAATCTCCCTCCGACATTATTAATATGCTCATCTGTTCATTAGATTAATTGATTCTTTCAGTGTATTGTGGGAAGGGAATGTAGGTGAAGTTGCAGAAGTTTCTTTTTCACAAAATCTTCAAACTGGTTCGTCACTCAATAGAAACTCTCACCTAACCAACGTCTTTTGGGAGCATGCTGTGCTAAGCGTGATCAATTAAACAATATGAGAAAGAGGTTATCAATTAATAATTTACCTCTCTTGCTTTTTGATGGTCAATGGTCATTAAATAGTCTGGATTTAAAAAACAAAAACAAAAGCAAAACAAATGCAAATGCGGTCGGACACAAAAAAGGTATCACTTTGGCTTAGAGCTACTTCGCAAATTGAAGCCCCCACTTAAAACTTAGTTAACAGAAGGATTAAGAAAAGGGGCAATCAATGAGAGAGTTTTTTTCTATGGCATACATGTATGCATAGATACATATCTAGCCAGCCGGATCAAATTGAAACTGAAGAAACCTATTTTGAAAGGTTTTTTTTTTCTTTTTTACAATGTTGGTTGAGTGTTTCTAATACGAGAGTATAAGTACGTTTATCTTGTCAGAATATCAGTTAAAGTTTGTCTGAATTCATGGTTGGGGTAAGAAAATACGAATAAGCAGGGGAAAATATTCATTTAAAACACTTCAAAATACGTTAGAAAAAATACATTTTCCCAAGAAAATATAATACTTCACTGAACCAAATCTTTACCCATGAGACTTTGCATAATTACGATTTCCTACAATAGTATATATGGGGGCGATGGAATCATTTGAATGTTTGAAATAAACAAATTTTGAATTCATAGTTCCGTGTTAATTCAAACAACTTATATTCATTTAAAACTGGTCTTATTTTACTTAATGATTAATCCGGGGTTGTCTTCGCCACATGACCCTTCAAGTTTATACTTAAAAAGTTTAATGGATACTAACTGTAGATTAG
The DNA here is from genome assembly GCA_963457665.1 of Thysanoteuthis rhombus. Taxonomy (NCBI): domain Eukaryota; kingdom Metazoa; phylum Mollusca; class Cephalopoda; order Oegopsida; family Thysanoteuthidae; genus Thysanoteuthis; species Thysanoteuthis major. Next base: position 11,678,611 of record OY735215.1, read on the forward strand.
GGCTCGGGTTGGTTTGACTTATTGACTTGTACAATCTGACTTATGTATTAAAGCGTCTACAATACAATAACGTATGTATAATTCATTCATTCTTAGATGGCTGATATAGCCATATCTGCGAAATAAGAAAATTGCTCAACAATTATTTTTGGCTAGTATTTTTAGAATCTGTCTATAAAAACTTTCAACATAAGTTCCCTCGTTTTACAAGTTGGTTCAGCTGGCTGCCTATTTATGCATGTATGTATGTATGTATGCATGTATGCATGTATGTATGACACACGCATACAAGACACACCAACGGAGCTAAAGCACTGAAAATTGAAACATTTACTGCTTATTATGTCCGAAAAAGGCTTCTTTTTTTAGTCCCCCTAAATTTTTACTAGGGTTTTCAAATAGAGATGAAATTTTATGCTAAACCCGATTTGAATCTGGCAGTATGCATGCGAAATTTCCGACTTATTTATTGATCATAACTTTCTCCAGTTTTTTTAATTGATCATTCCAAAACAGCACACTGCCAAAAGACGTTGGTCACATGACGGTCACTATTGAGTGTCTGACCAGACCTGACTTTCATGTTGAATTTTTAGCGGTTTTTTTTCTTAGCAATGCCTCATCTATTGAAAAATAGATCATAATATATGAAATAGAAATTTGCTGTCCAGTCAACCTGATATACTTCCTCGTTGGTCTGCTGGAACTGTCATTCTCAACTTTTGGGGCCGAGGCGCGCTTGTAACCTACGCTAAGGTATCAGGGTTTGTTGACAAACGGATACAACGCGAACAGATGTACATATTTTTTCATTATTCAAGTCCATGATGTGACAGGGCTCCTTATGGTCTCCGTTGATAAAGGCAGCGCTAGAATATCTGTCTCTTCTTTCTTCCCAGTTGACTTGCTTGTTCTTTTAACCTCATGTCCGTCAGACCGTTTGTCCATTAGTCTAACTTTCCAGCATCCATTCAATCGAAACCCACCAAACATCCGGCTTCTTCTATTTGGGGTGATAAAAGAAAATTTCCCAATGCCTGAAGAGCCGGTGAATGGTTCACATTTTTTACGTCAAAGAAGGGTGCAGATCAAGCAAAATTCTTTGTATTGATTTCTTTGGCGAACGAAGAAAATCTTCCGTAATACGCATCATCATTATCATCATTAGCTGCAGCAGTCTTTTTTCGCTGGACCTCCATATCATGGTAGCCAATACTGTTTAAACTTGTTTAGTTCGTCACAACATCTCATTTTTGCCAGCCACAGGTTCGTATATGATTTCTGGGGATCTACATTGTGAGTCGTGATGTCCAGCAGTTGTCTAACATTTTTGCAACACGACTAGCCCATTACTATTTGGGCATTTTAACGGATTTTATTATATGATTCTATGACACCTGCTTTTTCCTCTAATAAAGAATGCTGTCTTGTAATATCTCTATGTGATGTTTTGTATAATTCTCTCCTGAGCACATTGATCCTCAAACTAAGAGCCAAGCAATCTTTTGGTTAAGTTCCATATTTCAGCTCCATAGGTGACAATTGGGAGAACGCATTGGTTGTATAACCAACACATACAGAGTCGATACTAAAGATTTTAAAAACAGCATTACGGACCATTTATTCGGCTTCCAGTAAACGACAATTTTGTTCAATTTTTACTTTCAAATCTTTTCGTTTCGTCGCTGTGTGCTACTTGACTGCTCTTTGGTTTAATTTTCATGTCGTAATTGAATTGTCAGATGAAGATTAGTGGATCAATACTAATTAAAAAGATCAAGTTTTTGAAATGGGTTAATTTGTATGCGTTATAAACAGTTATATTCTTTTATTTTTCCCCTGTTTAATTTTCATTGTATATTCTATATTCTGTATTTTTAGAATTTAAAGTTGATTGATAAAGATCAAATAGACCCTGCTGTATCTCCGGCGCCAAAGGAGAAAGCAGATCAATCGTAATTCTTTACATCGATTTCTTCAGTGGATGAAGAAAATCTTTCGTAATACGCATACAGAGTCGAAACTGAGGAAGGAAAAAAAATTAATTCTGCTCGATCCAAATGAATGAAATGATCAGTCACAAGAAAGGAAACGTTTCTTCATATAGAGAATCAGATTTCATATCGGCTCAGAATTGCTCTTACATGAATTATTATTATCATTATTATTATTATTATTATTATTATTATTATTATTATTATTATTATTATTATTATTTGTAGTAGTAGTAGTAGTAGTAGTAGTAGTAGTAGTAGTATATAACATATAATATATCTCGTTTTCGGTGGATTCCAGCAGAATAATCCAGGGAGTAAGTTGCACCCATCGACCTTCGGTTTTTCGAACATTTCTGATCAAATTTGCAGTTCCCAGCAATACCACTTTCTGCGAGTTCTCTCTGCTATGTTTGACTTTATTCTCTTCAACCAGTTTTTCAAATTATCTGATATCATACCAAAGGCTCTGAGTACCCCCGAATAGGCCTTACTCGAAATTATTTTTTTTCATCTCTCTCCTTAGTTCATTACTTTCAGTCTCTTCTTGGTCCTCTTGTTCCACTCTTTTGTCCCCATGCACAGCAATATCTATCATTTGCATTTTCACACCAGTTGCCTGGTGGTCACCGCTGGGGACTGAATGACAAAAAGTCTTCTCTGGTCTCCAACCCTCCTCTACCCACGAACAGTCTTCAGCAGTTGCCGAGTAGTTATCACTAAGAGCAAGGTGACTCAGGTCTTCCCTCCCCTATCATATTGTCTTTGCATATCACAGCAGCGCAGTGGTTTGTACCGTCTCCACAATGCCATTTTTCCTGGCTATTAGGCCATTGCTAACAACTTAGTCTCATACTTCCAGTAATCACCTCAGTATTATTGCAAACCTCAGTAGTGCTGCAAACTGCATAGTCTTATCTCTAGTTTCTCCAATCTTATTTTCTGCATCTTTGGTTCGATTTCCAGTGTTCGCCCTATCATTGGTACTATCTTGATTTTCATATTTGAATGGTTGAATCCAAGATGTTCGCTTAGTTACCACTGTATCAATGTTGCTACTTACAGTTTCGTCCCTTTCTCTGCATCACACCAGTTGTCTGGTAGTCATTGCTGAAGACCAAGTGACAGCAACTCCCCTCAAGCCTTCAGCCCTCTTCTCAACACCAAAGTAAATATTTCCAATGGTCCATTGCAGATTGTATATTCTTTTTCACTTAACACAAGTTTTTCAAGAGTACAACCTGTAATGAACCGCTTTACCCATGGTATCTAGCAGTGTTTTGAATAAAGATCTACTTAATACATATACCGACGCGTGTTGCATATTCATTATTGTTCATACACACGCATACATTTATGTACATATATATGTGTGTGAATCGTGAATCTCCCTCTCTCTCTCTCTCTCTCTCTCTCTCTCTCTCTCTCTCTCTCTCTTTCTCTCTGTATAAAGAAAACGAGAGTTGGCGGAGACAATAGAATAATGGGAATACTTCATTGCAGATCTTCAAGCAAACAGGAAGACCGATTTTGTATAAACGCAACAAAGATGAAAAAAAACCGACAGTCTGAAAAGTCTACTGAGTTATGAAGTCTTCATCATAGAACTTCAGAGAACAATTAGTGCCTTCATCTTTTTGCAGAAATCAGTTGCCTATCTCGATATTTTTTTTTTTTTTTGACAAATGAAAATGCTCCTATAGGCAACTCCGTGAACAACTTACATTAAAAATGTATTTTCAAAATTAAAATATACATTAGTCCACTCAATGAAAATCTATAAAACTCGATAAAGTATTTTTTTTTAAATTGATTAAAAAAAAAATTTTTTCAAACTATAAGCTTACCAGTATAAAACTTACTAAAATAGAATAAAATTTAAGAATGAATAGATATATTTTTTAACTATAGGTTAACCAGTACAATGAGCTATTCACCGGGCTCATTTTAATCTATTTATTTTTTCTAAATTCTTCTAAGTATAACTCCCTGAATTTCCATGTTAATTCATTTTCTATCCCTTATGATCTAAATTTATCCAAATTAATCTTGAATTTATTCATACTTGTACTATTTTTACGTAAGGTAGTAAGGTCTTCCAGTATTTTCTTTGAGAGAAAATATCAATCACTTTTTGTGACTTTGTTTTTGTAGTAGACCTAGCTAGGAAATTTGCCGTCCTATCCGACTTGATGAACATTAAAATTCCGTAATTTGTAAAGACATGTACTACCTTGGAAGTTTAAATTGAGTCTATTTTTATTTTCTGGTCTATCCTTATAGTTCAAATCCCTCATGCCATATATCATTCCAGTAAATTTTCTAAGTACTATTTTCCAATTTCAAGATTAAAATTTAATTGCCATGTCTTACGCTTGGTACCCAAGCCTGCACACTATACTCCAAATATGAGTGCATCATTTGATGTACACTCAAACAAGTATCTATCTCGGGAGTCCTTATCTTGGGATATTGCCTGAAGTTGAGTGCTCAAGAATTTACTGTATGCCCTTTTTTACCTTTGCCAATAAACTTGTAAGAAATATATGCATCAATTCATATATGTCTGTTTTTCCGCATAACATCTCATAAAGTTCTCAATAAATTTGAATCACATTTTGTCGAAAAGTTGGATTGATCCAAATTTAGAGGGGATCTATAATCTTTCCTGATTCAGAGGTATTTATCATGATATGTATGTGTTCACTCCTACTTGTCTACAAAATATCTTTAAGAGCACACAAGGAATCTCAATGATATTTTGTGGATGGTTGGGTCATATTCTAGAAAAGAACTTCTTGAATTTTAGGGCTGATCTGGGATTCTGCTCTATCGAGAGAAATGTTCAGTATACTGAGAATAGGTAAATAATTGTCCGAAATATAGAAAATCGAAACATTGCAGCTATGTAGGAGCAAATTTTCGTTGGTCTAAGGCGTTGACAGAGGTATGTGCTATCTGTGTACTTCTTTGTTCGTTCCTGTAATTGCAGTGTTTATTGATACGAAGAGAATCCATTAAAAATTGTTGTAAAACTCCAATCGAAGTTTTTATACCATAACAAGAACGTCCTAACAAAATTTACGAGAGTGAAAATCAAAATAACCACTATCGTGATTTGAAATGGAAACCAACTGATGGTTACGCTGGCTTCTTATCGGATGAGCTAAACTGACAAAACTTACGGATATTTGAAAAAATGTGTCACAAATACGCAACGGTTCATTTAATTTTAATGAATAAATAATGAATCTATGAAATTAACTTTCCTTGCCGTGATTAGAAACCATGAACAAATGATTGATAATCGACTCTCTCACCAACTAACTTGAACGGACAGGTTTAACATTTCGATGAAATTCATCTTACAGATACTCAAAGGCTTATTTCATCCTGATAATTTAATGCATGTATACTAAAAATAGTTGTATTCATTATTTTCACAATAAACAAGTTGCAGGAATCATTTTTAACCGGAATAGAAGTAGGAGTGGAGTTTGAATCTACAGTATCTGGTTTTATGATTGTAATTCCAATTATTTCCTTGTGCTAAACTGATTCATAAAGACGTTTTGTTTTGTTTTTTTTTTCATTTTCATGGACTTTTTTTTATTTCCACATTTTTCTTCTTGCTTTTTCCTTTGTGTTTCTTGTTTAGAAGTTTAGTGGACTTGAAACCATGGCGTCAATTGTCCAACTGATAACGCAAGTACATCCGGGTCATCGTGTGTATTTGAGAGCCTAAAATCTCAGCTGGGGTTGACAATTGGATTTTTATTATTCTTTGCTCTTCAATTAAAAATTCACGAATGACTTCACATGAAGTGCTTTCCACTTTTTCCAGTTTGTTTGGTTTTTTTTTTGGTTTTTTTTTCATCTGATTATTATTATTTTTTTACAGGCATAGTACCTATCAAGAATTACAGGACTTTCTTATGCAATTTATTAAAACCAGAATCTGCTTAGGGTCAAAGTGTCGTTCTTTGACCCTCTATCTAGGATCATAGTACAGTATATGTGCGTTGTAGCAGAAGTTAGAGACAGAGAAACTGAGAAGGAAACAGAAAACACCATTTTATAGAGAGATTCTATATTCTGATAATGCTAACAGAGGAAACAAAAGAGTGAAACATTATACTAGCATTTTAGGGTCCAGGTACATTCAAAGGGGACTTAAAGACTGAAATAATGATCCAAAAAAGGAATATCTGCCAATTCGTGTCGTAAACTGGTTTGACAGGGAGCCCTGAATCCTGAGGCGATTTCTCAAGGGGAACATTGAAGAAAAAATTTGATAATCACTGGACTATAACTTGGACGAGTAAATGCAATTTACTGGCCGTAGCCTACTCTGTGGCTCAGGTAGTTGTGACTTCACCTGTTCCAGCCCAAATAATAAAAATAGGTTTGGTTAGTTGCTCAATAGAAACTTCCACATGACCAATGTCTTTTGAGACCATACTGTGTCGGGGTGATCAGTTGATAATGGGATAATAGATGTTCAACGGAGAAGTTACTTCTCTCGCCTTTGGTTGAGTAGCGATCACTAAAAAGTCTGAATTTTCGAGAAAAAAAACAAGCATGAATGCTGCAAGACACAAACATAGGGACCAATTTTGCATGAAATTTGATTGTAAGTCCCTATCCTCACCAACACCATCACCACAACTATCACTACTAAAACCCTATTTAGTTAGGAAACTGAAAAAGAAACGTTTCTGTAGACATAATATTGAGTGAATTTTTCAATTTTCGACCCTCAGCCTCATTGGTGCGTTCTTTTCATTTTTCAGTCCTTTTACTTGTTTCATTGCCAAAGTGCATCCTCGGGAGTTGAGAATAAAATCTTTTATAATCTCTCTTTCACATCTTTGATGTTGATAGAATGATTTGGTCGATTCATTTCACGGATTTTTCAGGTGTAATATGAAAATCCATACGGCAAGAGAGTCTGTTCCATCGGCCTCTTTCTCTCTTTATCCCTTGTGAAAAAATGTTTGAATTTTCTGTTTGATACAGTTTTGGGGGTGGTGCTTTGTACCAACAAAGGAAAGGGCAAATTAAACAGATTCTCTTTCTTTACACATATCACATATTACATCTGAAGTAGGTTGTAAAATGGATCAACCGTATTGTTGTGTCAACATCAAAAATGTGAAGAATCAATTAGATTGTCCAAACAAAAGTTGTAGACATTAACATCATTTTTCTGCATGGACGAACTTGAAACAAATCTCCTCCAAGACCGATGCTAAGGAAATTTTCTCGAAAACTATTGCAAGTTAGTTCGAGCTTTGGTGTCCTCCGACGGATGACCTTCTACGAGACTAACCAAAGCTTAGTAATCAGCACTGACCATTTCTTGAGCACTGACCATGGAACATTGCTTAAGATATCATTCTTGTGAAGAATTATCAGTGTAATAAATTATCAGTGTAATAAATTTGATCCTCCCTCTATTTAGACCCTGTACCAGACTACAGTAAGCTGTTTATCATAATAATTCCAAGACTAACCGATTAAGGTGCTAAATGCCTGATTTCAAATGTCCCACGAGTTTCATAAAAGAGATCTAAAGGATTATTACATCCTAGCTGTTATAGAAAACCTCAGGATATATATGCATGTCTCAGAAGTCTCGAAAGAATTAATGCCTCCCCCGTATGATTAGAAAGCTAGCTTTGCTGACCATCATTAGTTTAACAAGTTTGCTCCTTTCTGGGTACCTCAATACCAAAGCCTTGTGCCAGAATTAATAAATAGATTCCGGCAAATAAGATGACCCGAATCCTTTACACCATACGCCACAACATTGCCTTAAAATATTTGGCTAATACATTTAATTTTCGGAACACAGTGTATTTTAAGTTTCTTTTTTTTTTTCAGGAAATAATGATTTTGCTCATCTAATCTCGCCTGATCATGTCCAGGAAAGAGACAAATCATTATTTTAGAAAAGTCCGTTTTGAAGTGACCGGCTGTTTGTTTGAAAAAATGAGTGGAATTTTTTCTTTGATTTAAAAAAAACTTCGTAACCTAAAATAACAAAGCATTAAAAAAAATGGACAAAGTTCCTTAAAATTAAAAGAATGAAAAACCGCTCACGTTTTTATTGCTTAATACTTGATCAAGTTGATGGCATCTTGATTTGTTGGAATGTTGGGATTTTATAGTCGCAATTAAGAAGAATTATGGCATCCACTGACCGGGAAAAAGCAACGGGATGATGAAATGAGGATTCTAATTCAATTCTAAAATGACTGGAAAAAGTTGGAAAAAGAACAAAATTAACTGGTCTGGTTAGCCACTCATTAAAAACCGTTACGACAGCATGTCATGTTGCGGGTGATCAATTTAAAATTAACGATTGATCAATAAATAAGCTACTTCTCTCGCATTTACCTGGGCTTTGATCACTAAAAGAGTTCAATTTTTCTCAAAAAACAAGCATGAATGCCGTTGGACACAAACTAGCGATTGATTTAACATAAACTCACATTGCAAATTGAACGCCCCACTGAAAGCCTATTTAGGGCGGTTAAAAACAAAAAGACGTTTGTTCTGGACATATCAAGGAGTACAAGTTGAAATTTTCAACCCCTTTGGCTCCAATAATGTGGTGTACACATACATTCATAGCCAGCCAGACCAACTTGAAAATTGAAAGAAACGTAAATCGACAGTTCTGGAGACAGTTTTGGTTGACTGTTTCTAACAAAAACAAGTTTGTATGACGGATGAAATAAAACATTCACTTTATAGGATGAAGCATAGAAACATTGAAGTAGAAACAGAATCCCTCACAAGCGATGTGAAAATGTGATTATTACGTTTTATTTATTTACACTTTTCTTCCTTTATTATTTTTCCTCTTCTTTCTCTTTCCTTTTCTATTTCTTTCTTTTCATTGGCAGCAATTCTTTCTTTTCATTTTTCTTCTCTTCATCGTGGCTTTTTCCTCTATCTCTTTCTGATATCTGCAGTCTCCTTAGTGGATGGGAAAGTGGGGCAGTGGATATTGGAATCGGAGAGCCAAGTTAGAACCTGGCCGAGACTGTTTACGCTCACTTGTCCTTGAGAGAGGCATGCATCTATATAAAATCAACGTAAAATAACTAGAAAGACTTGGCTCACTAGCATTGGGAAGGTAACGAGTATAGAAAGAAAACTTTGTTTCTAAACCAGGGAGTGGATCTCCCTTCAAGGTGTTCAGATGCTAGCTTTGACATCCTTGTGGCAGCTCCTGCAGCCAAGCTGACGCCAAACGTATTGCATTCAACTTTCATTTGAACTACATCAGCGAAGCTGAGAGTGAGATTCTGTCGGATCTACATATGTTTCATCCAAGCTTGCACCTTGGAGGGGTCACTTTAGCATCGTTCCATTGACTTCCGAGACAGAAGAACGTATTATCATTATCTGGCTTTTCTTCTTCATTCTTTTCCTGCTTTTTCTTTTTCTCTCATCTTGGCACATGAGTGCATTGTCATGGTGTAATGGATAGCAATTTGGTCTTGCAATCGTAGTTACTGAAGAGTGAGTTCAATCTTCACTGAGTACACTTAAGTTCTCACCCAGTGCCAAAACGAAACCATGATTCGTAAATAATGCCTTTGTTTTCTCATTTTCTATGAATAATCACCATGTTCTCACTCACACACACACACACGCTTCTTTTCTTTCTCTGTGTCTTCCTCCTCCCCTTCTGTCTAGTTTTATTTCTCTTCCAACTTCTCTCTCACATTCTCTGTGATTCACTTCTTGCATCTCTTTCCCCCTCTATGAAAATATTAGATTTAAAATTTTAGCTTCTTTCACTAGTCTATCATATATCTTTCTCCCTTTTCCCCTCTCTTTCCGTTCCTGTCTCTCTCCTTTTCATCCTCTCTCTTTTCATTTTCTCTCTTTTTCTATACTCTTTTTCTCATTTTCTTCCAATTATTTCTTTTCATTTTCATTTTTTTCTTTATGTTCTTTAGTATATGTATAACTCTCACTCTTTACATGTACGCATATATCTCGAGCAAAGTGTTCGTTTTCTGCGTGTGTATCCAGCGGGAAGGAATGTTTCTATACAACTAATGTTTATGTGCATAGTTCTTTGCTTCTGAAGGCGTTTTATCACCCCAATTTATATTTAGGGTATATTGGGGTGACAGATGCCATTGGAAACAAAAGAACTATGTATATAATACACCCTTCAACAGCAAAAATATGCACACAGCATATTACTATCAAAATACATATGGGACCTCAAAAAACAAACAAAAGTGCACCAAAAATTACATAAAAAACAAGAAAAGAAGCATCAGTCCACAGCAACAATTACAGTTAACATCTAAATGCAGACATGGAAAAAAACTACGATATCTAAAATCATACCACGACTAAAGATTAATAATCCTAACTAAAAAATCACTTTTTTCGATGATGATGATGATAATGACGATGATGATGATGATGATGACGACGACGACGATGACGATGATGATGACGACAACTAATCCCCCCCCCCCAGCTGTTAGCAATGGCCCAATAGCCCAGAAAAGGGCATGGTGGCCACAATACAAACCACTCCACCGGGTTTAGTAGTCGGTCTGAAGAATTCCCGTACTGTCATCCCATATTAAAAATGACTTTGTGTTACATCTCTCTCTTGTCAGAGTGGTAAATACGGACATTCTGATGCTCTGGTTTCAAGAGATCAGGGCTTCCACTGGCGCAATGATGTGGCCAATGACGGGTTACCGAGGTTTTGGATTCGTCCGGTGGTCTCAAAATATTACTCGGCCCAGTCTCAGAGTGCACCCCAAGGCCCGTACCATTGCACTGAGAGGGATGGGTCAGGCTTGCCCTGACGACTTCGCAACTTAAGCAGGTACTACAGAAATTTTTGCTGCTTTCCCGTACTGGGACCCACATTAAAAACGACCTTGTGTCTTTCTCTTGTGGGGATGAGAGTAAATACTGACGATCCGGTTGTTGAGCGTAGTATCTGTATCTGTGCGTTTTGGGTGCTTTGCGCTGGTACAATTATGTGACTGATGATGGCTTAATGAAGCCCGGCATAGTTAAGTGCAAGAGACCAAAGATTTGTCAAGTGGCCTAAAAACTAACTCGAACCAGTCTCGGAGGCGCTGTCCGCTTGGCAGCAGTACCGTCCCATCGCACTAAGAAGGATGGTCGAACTTACCCTGACGCCTTTGCCCTGACACTTGTTGCAGGTACTGGAGTGGTTTTTGTAGCCTTCCAGTAACTGGAACCCCACATTAAAAACAACCTTGTGCCACATCTTGCTCATATGGGGAAGCGAGTGATACGGTCTTATAATCACTCCACCAGCATGAAACTCAGTTACCGCGATGAATTGAATATTCTATGTATGCCTTTCTCTCTCTCTCTCTCTCTCTCTCTCTCTCTATATATATATATATATATATATATATATATATATATATATATATATATATATCATCTGTCAGTTTTTCCTACCGAGTTTACAATCCTAAGGGCACCAACCAGTAAGTCTTTCGTCATCTTTTGTTGCTAAGAGTCCTTCCCATCTCCATTTTTGTTGCCAGATTATTTGCATGATATCCTACAATCTAGTCCTCAGTTGGTTTAGTTAATTTCTTGGTTTTGCATCCATAAGCCATAGCTGGTATCATGCATTGATTGTATACTTTACATTCAAAGCACATTGGACGTATATATATACTACTCCCCCAATGACATGTCCTGTATTGACAGTCACTTATGTTTCTATTTTGAAGATAATCTGTAACTGAAAGCTTGCATGACGTCACACTCAATAAATGGACACATTTTTGCGAAGAAATGCACGAAATTCCTGCAATAGACCAAAAGGAACTTATGCAATTGATTTTTGGCTTCACTGTAACGAATGGTCGTCATTGATTTTGGTTTGGAAGATGAACGCAAGAAAACAGAGTTAAACTGCAAAATATCATGAAACTCAATGAGTATTTATTTATCGCTTACAATTGAGGTTCTTTGAGAGAGGTTCAATTTGCAATGTAAGTTTATGTTGAATTGATTCCTTACTTTATGCCTGGAAGCATTAACACTTGTTATTTTGAAAATCCAGACTTCTTTTTGTGACTAATGCCCCTAAACGGACGAGAAAAGTAACTTTTTCATCGATAAACTCTTTTTCCGTTTTTCTAATCAATATTTCCAACATGGTATGTTATCACGAGACGGTGTCTATGAGTGACTAAACAGGCCTATATTCTATTCATTCTATCAGATTTTATTTGAGAAGCGTAAATCACTTGTGATTCAAGAGGCCAACTGCAAAACATTAATGTGTTGTTATACGAATAAAGATGCTAAAAATTGTCATCGAACCGTGAGAAGCCTTTTGTAACTATTGCAAACCGTCAACTGAAACAACGAATATATTAGTCAGCATAGGTTTTCTGGCTGACTATCTATCAATGAATGCATATGTCAAGCGTACAGGCCACAACAATGAAGTTCAAAGGCTGAAAATTGAAACCTTTACTCTCGTTATGTCTAGAAAGACATTCTATTGTTCTTTCAAAAATTACTCCGTCCAATTTTACAATGCTAAAGCGTTCACGCTTTTTTCAATTGGTCTTTTTAGTGATGAAACAAAAGGCAAGAGAAGTAACTTGCTCATTGATCATCCCTTTTCCTAATTCTTTAAACACAGAGTTCTGCCAAAATAAGTTGGTCACGTAACTGCTGATATTGAGTGACTCACCAGGCTTTTTTCTTTTTTTTTTTTTTTTTGCTTTTGTCTCTTTTCTTGAATTATGTTAATGATGAGGACTGAAGAATGGTTCGATCGAAGCATTGTGTTGATAACTTCAAGGATGGGGGGAAAGAGATTCGATTGTCCGAACAAAAGTTTAAATGTTAATGACTCTTCCCCGAGTTAGAAACCAGGTTTCTTTGTTGTGGACGTGATTTTAATGCAACATATTCACATTTTCTGTAAAGACTGTCTATCTATTTATTTCTGTTTATTTCAGGTATAGAACATTAACAAAAGGTTTCGAACAAGAAGCAAAATGCTGAATGCCGTATTGAAGTAAATGAATCGGAAATTTAGTTTCAAAAGATGTGAAAAATGGTCTGCATTCAAAAAAAGTGTCCATGGCACTTAACAAAATGGTTTCTTCTGCCAGGAAACTCTGTGACAGACATTAACAAAGACAGAGTTCGATAAAGATGAATACTTTATAAGATTGGTAGGAAGAAAGACTAGACTCACAGACTGAGAGAGAGAGAGAGAGAGAGAAACATACTTTGATAGATTAATAGATATGATATTGCGGTGGGGGTGGCGTATTTCCAAGTTCTTTGTATGCTCAATGTCTATTAATGGAGACATTACTGTATACATAGTTCCCAAAACTATACCTTACCGTACACGTAGTTCTCAAATGTACGATATCTACTAATGAAGGATATTACTGTATACCGAGTTTCCAAAACCGAACCTTATCGTACGCGTAGCTCTCAAATGTACAATGTACACTATTGGAGATATTACAGTATATCTGAATGTCAAAACCAAGCCTTACCGCACACGTAGTTTTCAAATGTTCATTGTCTTTTAATGGAGATATTAATGCATATCCAGTGGCCCAAACCAAGTGTTACCGTATACACAGTTTTCAAATGTCCATTGTCTACTAATGGAGATATTACTGTACATCTAGTTCCCAAAACCAAGCCTCTTCCGACTCCGTTGGTTGAGGTTTTAAAAAAATGGTGCGAAAGTATGAATTCAAGAGCGACATAATTTAATTTATTTCTCTGCCATGTCCAGTGAATGACGAGATGTGTTCGTTTTTAGCTGTTTTGGGTTTGTTTTTTTTTTTCTTTTCAATTTTATTTTCTTACCGTTTTGCTTGGAAACTTTTTGGAGTGTGGGGTTGTCAGTCTAATTTCATATAAAAGAATATAACTGGCATATACGTACATATATACACCGCAAACAAATATCTACTCACACATACTACATATATACACACCTGAAGACAAATATTATTCCATATAGCTTTATGTAGATGATTGTTCAGTTTTTTGAAAGCAATATAAGCATACATAGGCAAAAGTTTCTCTTTTCGTTCGCTATTAGGGTGTGATTCCAATCACGACTTATACCACGCTGATCACACAGCTCAGGATGTACACAGGTAGCTGGTGGAAGAACAGGGCAAGAGTTTTCCACATCCTTTGCTCATAACGAGAATCCTTCTGCGTGCGAGGAAGCCGTTTCTAGCCATCACACCACCTGAGTGCAAATACATCATATTTCGTAATTTGGGGGATTTGTCACCTTTGGGGATTTTTTCATTCAAGGATATTTTCTTAGAACTGAGTCGTGGCCTCTTCCTCAGATCATGGAAAGTTCGATCTCATCAAATCAATACAGATCAATGTCGAATGTCTGGATATGTTTAGCTGGGTGTTCAACTATTTATACCACTCCGTCTCCACTAAAAAGAAATTGAATGACCTCAGGAATCAAAACTTTTGTGCGCCTTTGGTGGGGGTGAAAGAGAGAGAGAGAGAGAGAGAGAGAGAGAGAGAGAGAGATACAAAGAGCTAGTGAAAGAAAACTATTTTTCACAATGTACTCTCTTAAAGACCGTATTCAGCGACGCTTAAGCTCGATGTAAAGTTACTTCCTTTTTATAGAATTAGTATCACCTTCTCATTCTGAAGATATCTAGGCTTTTTTTCTCATTTGTTTTTTTTTGTTTGTTTGTTTCTGACCCCTCATTTTGGAGACGTCAATCTTTTTCGACAACTGTCTCTTCTTCTGACCCCCTGACCATTTCTGCACAACTTTTTGTATTATTACTTCTCCAGGAATTTCCTTTTTCTTGTCACCATAAGGCGTAGTCTACAAAAGAAATAACTAAAATTGACAAGAGGATCCCATATTGTCTGAATAAGTTATATAAGGAATAAAGCAGAAATAGAAGCAATGTAGAGAAATGTTTATGTATTGGATGATTTATATTAAACTTTGTTTAAAAAATCTCAGCTTATTATTATTACCCACCTTCAAACTATTACAAGTATATAAATTTCCACAATTTCAGAGGTGTATGCTTTTGTTCGACATTTTTTAAATTGGAATGTCATATTGAAAAAAGAATTTGAAAACTATGAAGTCAATTGTGATTGCAGTTTCAACCATCACATTACCGAAATCATTGCAATGGAAGAAAGATAATTTTTTTTGAAAATAACATAATACTAAGAATTTATATCAAAAGAGAAACTTTCCCTGGGAAAAATGCAAAAAGAACATTGAAAACAATCGTCGAAGATTCGCAAAAATGAAAGCTTCAACTTCGAAATTCAAATAAAGAAATTGCAATTGCCATATCCAATTTCTGATTACTCGTGTGTGTTACTGTAAAACAGCAAAAATGGCACGTTGTGGCCAGAGTTGCAAATTCAATTGGAAATTGTTTTATGACTCAAGATTCAGTATTTTGACGATAAAGCACAAACAAAACTCTACGATGTGTCGTTTTTTGTTGTGCTACAATTCATATATATATATATATATATATATATATAGAGAGAGAGAGAGAGAGAGAGAGAAAGAGAGAGAGAGAGAAAGAGAGAGAGAGAGAAAGAGAGAGAGAGAGTGAGAGAAAGAAAATAAAACTGCAACACACAGAAGGACGATACAGATTTTCACCTAAGTACAATATGCGCACGTTAGAGGATTCTAGATATTCTGATTTAATTTTCCAAAACTCCGACAATCTTGAGACGTAATAACACTCATACCACTACATCGTCTATGACTGAGCAGTTGATGGTGATACATCTTGCGATAAGATTCAGTGGGGTGAAAGGGTTCTGTGTAAGGATATGTCATGCCCCGAAGATGCGTACAGGGCCGTTTGAGAGTGATTAGTTTGTGGACTTTCGAGAGGCTGGATGGTCATTTCATGGGCAATGCATGTTGGGCGTGAAGTTTATGTGATACCACGCGTATTATTCATCATTTTTACCACCTTGAAGATTTTACATGTAATACGCAACAAAAATGAATATTAAGAGTATATTTAAATCCACCTTATAAAGAAATACACGAAGATAAAATTTCACAGACGCCTGGAACTTAGAATTGTGTTTCCACAGATTCCAGTCTTTTATAATAAGTTGTAAGTGGATTTTTGATCTTCTCAACGTCGATTTTATCGCATTCCTCGTAGCAATATTGTCCCAGTTCTTGAAGACCTGTGTCCTTTTTCTGTTATATACTACCCTACACAGTATCTCCCACAGGGGTTTTAGGATGTTGAGACCTGGAGATTGAGATGACCATTCTAATACTTAGATTTCGATTCCTTTGATAATGCTGAGTATCAGATATCTGATGCTTTCATCAGCAGAGGCCTTCTTAAAAGAAGTCATTTTTTCGACAGTGTTACTGAGTTTCAAGTTTATGCCTAAATACGCTTTTTTGAAAAAAGATTATTTTAAATCATTCACTTCCATTTTTTAATGTTAAAGTCTTCGTTAGATCGTCAATTTTTTTACGTCACAATTAAGCAAATGTAATTTAAATTTGAAATGTAAACAAATTTAACAGTAGTTAGGCAAAAATTTAGTCAGTTGACATCCCTCTAAATACTGAATCTGATCGTCATTTCTTTCGGAAACCCCGAGAAGAATTAATGTGTGCAAAAGTTTCCAGTGGGACTAATTTTCTGGAGAATTCGTCCTAATCGAAAATGTAAAAACATAAGATAACAATCATTTCTGATGTATTTGTTTCTGGTTTCCATCTATAACACATTTATTTCCGCCGAAAACGTGCCAGTTTTAAGAAACTGTATTTTTAAGCCTTTAGGATGAAGTTATATTTATATTGCAAGTACAATGCTAAACTAGACTGTTAATTTCTGTTCGTTATACGGAAGTACATCTTCGAAGTATTCGGATACTTCCATTAGTTCTTTCCGGTTACTTCCTTATTTTTGAAAAAAAAATTCTGACAATCCTTCGCTTCATGAACACAATTTTAGCCATTGTCGAAATCGATTACGCATTTCCAAAAGGGGAAAAGTATTCAGTTACACCTGATGATATTCAAGGCAATAACATAACAAGTTATTCATTAACTTATGTTCTTTCATAAATTTTCCACTTACTCACTTGATGTTAAAAATATCGTACGAAAGTTGAGCGTCGTTTTAAACATCGAGTAAGTGAGTGTGTAGATCTTCAGAATTTACAATTAATCATTTGTACAGTTTCAGTTAGGTCACCTTGTTTTGGCTCTTTTGTGAATTCGAATTACGACAATCTTTAAAATATTTACCTTCACAAAACCAAGGATTACCAAATATCATTTATGATTGAGAGGTTTTTCTTTCAATTTCATATGATAGCAATTTGAAACCCAAACATCCACTGTCAAACATTCAGGGAACAAACAACGTTAACCATACGTGCAGCACCCATGCCAAATTTTGATCACAGGTTGTCGACTCAATGTATTCAACCAGGTTCTACAATCAAAACATTTTAACCATTTTTCAAATGTTCAGTTATTTAACAACTCATGGTAGTTAGGAGACCTTTAACAACCACTCAAATGCTCAACATTTCAGGTCTTTTGTCAACCTGGTAGGGCAACGTTTAAAACTTAATTATTCGTGTAACAATTCCTGCACATCCTTTATGAAGGAAATTTTCAATGGAAAGAGTTTTGATCAAATAGTTAAACTTGTATTAATCTGGGTGGGCAAGTTTTATACGCAAAATATTTGGGGCAAATGTAGAATCCAGACCACAAAATAGACATAACTGAAAATCACAAAATTTCCATTGACATCGTATATGACGTCACGTGTGATGTGCTACGGTAAGGAGTTGAACTTATTGTTTCCGTTCGGTGGTTTGTTTGTTTTTTCTTCTCTTTTTTCACAAAATGAATAAATACGTAATTTTGATTTAATCTCCTAAAGCCTGTTGTTGTTCAATTATGATAAACGACCGGTGACAGGTCATAGATGGATATAATCACCAAATAGAATAAGAAATTCGATAACGTCATCAAAAAATGTAGAATTTCCCATACTGTCAACTTCATGTCGTGATACATGTTTATTATGCATAAGATTTTCAACATTCAGTATAGCAGCGCACATATAATCCGTAGATTGAAACTTCAAATATCTTAGTATTTATTATTAGTGCTGAGTCAGCGATAATCATTACCACACATTAGATTCAAAAAGAAAATCCAATTACAACAGCGTATTTGAGCAATTTCCAATAAGTTCTCATCAATAAACACCTTACATTCAATATGATTTATTTGCTCCCCGCAATCAGAGTTTTTTAAAAAAGGGGTTAATTGTATGCCTTCAAGTTTGTGTTCATTTTATGCAGATAGATATGAAGGTAAATTTACTTGCTATGTGTGTAACAAAAACAAAGTCGCAGAAACAAATTGATTTTTTCTCCCAAAGGATTTTCAAACATTTGAATAGTTTACTATCTTATGTATAGAAAAAAATACAAAAAACTTGTATAAAACAATTTCAAGAATAACTTGGATAAATGTAATTCATCTGGGATAGAAAATAAATTGATGGGGCAATTTGGGGAGTTATCAGTTGAAATATGTAGAAGAATTTAGGAAAATAGATTCAAAATATGCCTGATAGATATTTTTCTGTTCTGGCAAGCTCGTATTTTTTTCTTGAGTTTCATACATTTTTATCACTTGAATACGTATTTCTAATGTAAATTGTTTATGGAGATGCCTGTAACTAACCACCCCATCCATGCGAGAAAACTGGACCCAGTAATTGTGAACAAATAATGGACGTGGCCATACCTGCAGACCACAGAGTAAATACAAAAGAGCGAAAAGCAGGGAAATACCAGGATATAGCAAGAGAGCTGAAGAAAGTGTGGAACATGAAAGTCAGGATAGTACCTGTAATAGTGGATGCACTTGGAACCGTACCAAAGATACAGAAAGCGAGATGGGAAGAACTAGGAATAAAAAGAAGGATCAAGACCATAGGGACTCCAGCGCTGCTGGAGACTGTGCAAATACTGAGGAGAGTGCTAGAAATATGAGATCTACAACCCCAGCTGTAATCAGTGGCCTAATAGAAAGAAGAGTTGAAGAGAGGGGAGAGGAGAAAACACTTGCGCTTCATATGCTGGTTGAGGTTCGAACCACAATGCTGCTGTGATAGGTGAAGGAGATGTGGGAGGGGGACTAAGAACCTGAGGAGACTTACTCTAACTCAGCCTTCAGCGATAACCACCGGGCAACCTGTGTGAAAAATGTAAACCACGGCATTGCTGTGAACTGTGAGAGTGTGTGGAGGAGGACTGGAGACCTGAGGAGACTTGCTGTCACTCAGTCTCCAGCTGTGACTACCAGGCAACTGGTGTGAAAATGCATAATAATGTTAGTTTGGAAAAACTTTTCCTCATAACCTCTAAAAGCATTGAAAACTCCCTCCAAGCAGCTAGACTTACTAATTCTGGCTCGATTCCCGTAAACCTAACATGGTATCGGATTATTCTGTGTTCATTGTCTGTGAGGCCAAAATGAATGACTACCGAGTTTGTACACGAATAATTGCTCACTATTAGTCGTGATTGATAAGATTTTTGCGAGTGTTTGTCTAAATAGAGCTGGGCAATGTATATTAGCAAAACAGTGTTTTCTGATTTACAGACATAATGGATTGTTACTGGGAGTGAGGAAAAAAGAAGGAGAGACTTTGGAACATAGGGGAAAGAAGGAAGAAGGGGGGCAGAAAAGAAAGAAATATTGAAGTAAAGAGAAGGACAAGACAAATGGAGGGAAGGAGAAAGAGGAAAGAGAAGTAGGGAAAAAAAGAAAATCTCAATACATTTCTGCCACCCTCGAAACATTTTTATGAAGGCAATAAAATATAATCACTAACAAATGAAATTTTAGCCCCCATCCCCCCCAAAAGACAACATTTGCAATATTAAGCTTTTTTTGCCTCTTCATGATTATGTTGCTAGTTACTTGGTTTTAGTCGGCGTTGAGCCGGAAGGAAGGGAGAATATTTTTCGCTGAGGTTATGCCATTTCTCAGCAACCTAAGCGCTGAAGGTTTGTAGCAAAATATCTAACTTATCCTTTTCTACTTGTTACGAGCTGCAGATGTGGTATTATGGATACGGAATCGTTTGGAGTTGCTTGCTGTAAATGGAACTGGAATTCACGACAACTTTGTGCTTTATGTATCGCTTTAAAATGATTATTTTTAGAAAATAAATACTGAGCTCGTCGTCTGGGGAGAATCCATTGTTCCAAACGGTAGGTAGGAGATATCTTAATCAGTAAAACTGTTACCTTCAAGTAGAAATGTCTATTGTTACAGACAAAGAAAACCACACAGTTCATCGTATTAGTACTGTTGATTATATAAGTAAATTATATTTAGCGATACGAAAATATGAAAGTTTCAAGATATTTTCACACCTTGCGAATTGATAACGGACGCTGTAAATATTGTTTCCAAAAAAGTCATCCAATGTCCATATGGTTCTTTTGGATCGAAATCATGAGTAAAACTGGCCTCAAAAGACCTATTTAATCAAATATTGCCTCAAGCCTGAGTAAGCTAAACAATCGAATGAATGAATAAATTAGCAGATGAGGAACGACAAATAAATCCTGGACAAGAATTATTAGGCGTAAAACAACCGAAGCAAAATCCAGTGTTGGGGGAAGGAGGTACAGGTTAGAATCGTACGAATACGGAAAGAACAGATTACGCGTCGTTTCCAGAGATTTATATTTAGATGTGAATTTGCGATAATCTCCGCTCAGTGGCAAACAATTTTGGAGCTTGGAATTTTGGAACGGCAGCAAAACATGACAGTTGCCTTCACAGCATTCGTCTGATAATCTGAACGGCGCTGAGCCGATGACTCACTGAGTTGAGCCCAGATCTGTGTTCAGCGTATCCGCTCTGTACGGCTAGGCACGATCAATAGAGATCAATCAATTAATCAATACATCTAGACTAGCAAGTACGTAAAATAAGTCAGAAAGCAACCTTGAAATTCCGTCAGGATTCGTTCTCAGGTTTTTCCTCTCAACTTTACCTGTTTTATCTTTTCTCTCTGTCTCTCTCTGTCTCTCTCTGTCTCTGTCTCTCTCTGTCTCTCTCTCTCTCTCTCTCTCTCTCTCTCTCTCTCTCTCTCTCTCTCAAATTGTTTACATCATTTTTTTTCTTATTTCTCCCTCTTTCAATTCAGAAAACTATTTTGTTTTTGTTTTGTTTGGGTTTTTCTTTCAATCATCATCAGTCAGGAATCAAGCCAGGAATCAAAGATTGCTGTTTAACATTATGTTGTCATGCACTTGCACACTAGTTGTTTAGTGGTTATCGCTGCTGATAGAGTGAAAACACGTCCGCTCAATACTCCAGAACTCAATTCAGCTTTTCCTTTTCTTTTAATTACATTCTATGGTCTGCTGGAAATCCACTTTCTGGCTCTTTTTTTGTTATTAAATAACATCAGCAACAACAATCCTCACCTATTTTGTATGGGAAGGGAGATAGACTCTTTACTGTCTGCCTCGCCCCGTAATTTGAAATCACGACCTATTGATTGGCACTTGGTTCTCTCACCGACTAGGTCAAAGTCTTACATATCTACTGAAATTCATCTTACAAATACGCAAGTGTTTTTTTTTTCAATCTAATAAATAAATATATCAGTAAAATTAACAAATCATGACCAAGTGGTTGGTCGTCGGGTCTCTTCTCAACTGAGCCAAACTGACAAGTTCGACTTATTTATGAATGCAAAAGGGCTTATTTCATTCTAAGAAATTAATATATCTATACTAAAAATATGTTCTTTTAATTCTTTCTCATATCATATATACAATACAAAAGTTACAATAATCATCTTAATAGAGGTCGGTGTGGAGTTTGACTCTGATGCAGCCAGACTTGTTTTTATTGTTTGTTTGTTTTTTTGTTTTTTTTGTTTTGTTTTTTCTGCTTATTTTCGATAATTAGATCTATGATGTCTTGTTCTTCCAGCCTTGTTGCATTTTCGGCACCATTTCTGACACTTCAACAAAGATTATCACAGCTGCCCATGTTCCACATTTTCTTTCAGTTTTCTTGAAGAGTCTAGATTTTTGTCCAGAGTTTCACTTTTTTTCAATCTTAATCAGTGATCTTCTCGAGTAGTGAAATTCGCTGACAAATTTCCTTCTCTTTATTTATGATAACATTTGGACTGGGTGATACGTTTAAATCAAAATCCCAAGAAGGTTCCTGAATGTCTTACAACACTAAAATGCCCAGGTATTTATTCCTTTGATTAAGTGTCTGCTGCGGAGTTTAGTTTCGAAAATCATTTTTTTATGAATATTATTTGCCAACTCTTTCTTTCATATTATTTGGACATTGACTTTTCACACCGGCAGTAACTTAGGATCGAGTGACAGCAAGTCTCCTCAATATTCTAGCTGTCTTCGATTGTGCCGTTGTCGGAATGGTGTCGATTCTTCATCGGATTTCCAGATCTTCTCCATTCTTGGTGGCCTTTTCGGAATCGTCCCCAGCGTCCCAACAATGATATGTATTCCATTGTTTCTTGAGTTCTCTGTCGAATTCCAGCTTTTGGTTTCCTTTGATTTTATTCTGTAGTCAACTGAGGCGGGTGATCAAAGTCCCAGAGGATTTCGTAATTTTCATTCTCTGAGACAAATTCTGGTTTGTGCATATTCATGTGTGCGTATGGTCGAATCACACTCTTCTGCACCCCCCTCCCCGGTGGATACCCTTCCTATCCAGTCAATGTACCCGTTCTGAGCTAATATGCTGCTAACGCTTATTATGTGGTTGATTGTCTCGTTTCTATCCCTACATAGTAAGCGTATGCAACATTCCTGCGTCATATCTATCTTGGTTGTTTTATCTTCTTGTAATTTCTCTATCTCTTAATTTATCAACACGAAAAAGGCTGATCAGAATGGATGCTAAATTTAGTTTTAGGAAATATTAATTTTCAAAAACCGGGCTGTTAAATTTCATATCAAATCGAGGTTTTGAGCGAAGCAAAACGATTTTCTCCCAAAATAACTCTGGCAAAGTTTCAGATGATCGAGTGTATCCGACGATGAACGAGACCGTTGAATCTTTTAATCAAAATAGAAGATATGATTAACGATTTTGTGTGTACGTGTGTATGTTAGAGGGAGTACGCGTGGATTTGTTTATTTGTGTATGTGTGCACATGCATGTGTATGTGTGCACATGCATGTGTATGTGTGTGTGCGTGAATGTCTATGTGCGTGTGCTCGTGCGTGCACATGTATGTGTGTGATATTTGATTATTCTATATCAAGGGTAGACTACATTTTTTTTAATTTTTATCACTTAAGTTAATGTTTCATTATAATGTCTTTTCCATACCAGACGTTATAAAAATAGAATCTTTTTTTTTTTTTTTCATATTTTTGATACGTTTTTACTGTCCGTGTCTGAGTTTATTTTGTTTTTGGAATGAATTATATTCGAAAAAAGAAGAAAAAAAATAAGGAACAATGAACCCTTCAAGAAAACTCAAATGCGAACGAATGCATTTCGTTAAAACGAAAATAAAAATCAATTATTATCATCAGAAACATCAACTAAAACTGTAAAAAAAAAGAGACCTGTCAATATAGGTTTCTTCTATTGGCTGGTTGGCTGGCTGGCTGGCGTGCTTGCTAGGTGGCAATGCATGTATCAAGCTCACAGGCCAGCCCAATAGAGCTAGAGGGCTGAAAATTCAAACATTTACTCCTTATGATATTTAAAAACATCTTCTTATCTTTCAGAATTACCCACCACTTGTTTCTAGTGTTCAGTTTACAGCGTAAGTTTATGTTAAATTGATTGCTCAGTTTGAGGCACACTTTTTGGGGAAAAAACTATATTAGTGATTGCTGGCCAACGAAAGGTGAGATAAGTAACTTATTCATTGTCCACCCCTTTTTCCAATTTCTTGGCTTATCATTCCCAGCATGGCATCTTGGTCACATGACGATTTTTATTGAGTGACGATCCACACCTGTGTTTAATAACAATTAATCACTAATTATAAAAATGTCTTTCCACGGCAAAGCAGCCATAATAATGGCGATGATATATCAATGTCAGTTTCGTTTCTTCGTATATACAAGATAACCTTTTGTACAATTTGCATATATATATATATATATATATATATATATATATATATATATATATAACTTTAAGGTTGATGGAGAAGAATACCAAATTTTTCGGTTGAATATGTTGATAGAGAATCAACTCGAAGAAAATTTTCTACGTAATTAGTATTGATAAAGATATCATAAGTTGGTTTTCATGCAGTCTGAAATGAAAACCGACACAAAGGATTTAATATCTGCATTGATGAACTCTCAATAGAAGTGACACGAACAGCGAATCACGTCTGTTGTTATGCTTACGGTTTCAAGACATTAAATTATGCGTAGTATAAAAGAACATTCATGTACGATACATTATTGAATTATGAAATAAGCTACATGATAAAATCATAGTCTAAAGGGAGTTGATATTTCATCAACACTGCTGGGGTGTCATGTTAATATACGTTTTGTTTTTAGAATCCCCGAAACTTTTACATGGTAATCAACTGATGATCCCGTCAAGAGAAAAATTATGCATTGTACCATAAAAACGAAGTAAATGTAAAACAGGGGCGGAACACTAGAGAAAATGACGTAAATTGCATTGACAGATATCGGGAAACGTGAGACTGAAGTGACACAAAAAAGATGGAAAGAGTTTTTTTAATGTTTACTGTTAAAAGCCGTGAGACTTTCTAAACTATATATAGATATAGATACATAGCAGCTATAAGGGATTTTAGGCAGTGGTGGCGAATTTAGCTCATTCGTCGCCTCTCTTTTTCTTGTGGGCATTCAGGTTATGCTGTCTTATTCGGTGGGTCTCGGGCGGTACCCCATATATCTATTAGGCCTTTTCTGGTCCACCACTTGTGGATATGCCAGGCTGCAGAGATATCCTGCCCCATTAAAGTATAAGGCTGTAAGCCATGGATTGATTATAATACTTTATCCGATACATGTCGTGGGTTCTTACACATATAGAGAGGATATCCATGGTTCATGTCGTCTTTAGACGGTATCCTTTATATATTTGAGATATTCTCCCATTCGTCACTTGGAGACATGCTTAGTAGTTGAGAGATTTTGTCTCCGTTGAACCTTTTTTTAGTGGGTAGCTGACAAGAAATCAACTGCCCTTTTGAAAATAGAATATACTATAAGTTTTAACATAGTATGTCGATTTCTCGGCTATTTTTCTTGGGTCTACCGCCTCTCCGGCACACCTATCTGATAGCTTAATCTTACTCTCAAAGGGGACAGTTTGAAGAAAATAATTGATTTTTTTAAACTTTCGAATTGTATCGTAAACGGAAAATGAGACGTATTCATTTCACAACGCATCAAAACTGGGCAGTATTAGAAAGATGGAAATGGAATAAGACAGTACAAAACGATTGGCTGCAAATCATTCGGTATAAATCGAGACTTGTTGAAAAACGAATTGTCACCCTGCTTAAAACACAACGTTTACAACAAATGCATAATACCAGGTATGGCGTACCTGGCACAAAAAATCGAAAAAATTCATTTGGTTCGAACAGTTTCATTCAAGCCACAAGAGCAGCTTCTGAAAAACAAAGATGAAAGCAAAAAAAAAAGCTGGACAGAGATTTGAAGAGGGAAAAGTTCGAATTAGACAGGAGTATAAACGTTTAACGAAATGGACTCTAACTTCATGGTTAGGACTTCTATTTCTCCTCTCAGTCGGCTGCTGGGAGAGGCGCAAGTCATCTAGCAACGAAAACGGAGGCGGACAGAGCACGTAGCGAGAAAAAGGGACAACAGATGGCACAAAAACCTAAACGTTTGGTCTCTGTGGGACTGTAAACAGTAGAAAGGAAGGAAAGGCCCCTGTCCAGTAGCACACCTCAAAATGACACAGTTCCCGATTTTCTGTCAATTCATGTGGAATTTATATGTCTAGTTTTCTATTGCAGCCAAATGAACAAAAACATACACAGGATCATCTCCAAAGTTTCCTGAAAGGAATTGAATTGTTACCCAAGTTTCTCATCAATAATCTTCCAAGACTGGGTGCTCTTTATCGATCAAGAATGTTTCAATCAATTCTGCATTTCAGAATTCATTAAATTTGGTACAAAATTCCACCGACCTTAAGTCACGACAGAAACCTGCTTTGACTTATTGTCAATTTCTCTTTTATTCTCATGGGTGAATCTGAATGAGTACATACTTCTCAAGATACATCCATACTTCATCCGAAATTTAACAGAGAGGCAAGGAATACATTCAGATTGGCTCTTTTCAATTTTATTTGTTTTCGTTTTTTCAAGCATCTATTATTCATTCAATAAGGAGATGAATAGTAACTATTATAACATCAGGTAATCCTATACTCATTCCGATATTTGAACACGAATCTTGATCATTCGATTATTCGCCCATTCTTTTATTCTGGGAGATAAAGATGGATAAAAATACAGCATTCGACTGCCATATTATTTTGGTCAGCATCCTTTTGATTCTGAGTTGGTTCATCTTGGATGAGATCCACAAAGATTAAATCCTTGACAGATGACGATGGATGGAATTAGGAAAGCTGGAATATCCGGGGATGGACAGGAAATGAAGGAAAGATTGAGGGAAGGAAGGAAAAGGACAGAGGCAAGAGAAGGAAAGTAATGAATGAAATGAGGAAGAGAAGAACAGAAGGGACGAAAAGAAATGAAACATGATGAAAGAAAGAAAATATCAAATGAAGGGAAAATCTTAAAATTGAAACCGTCTGGAAGACAGGTCTGGTTAGTCACTCAACAGAAAGTGTCGCATGACAAATTTTTGGTAGCATGCTGAGTTGGTGATTATCAATTTAAAAATTGGAATTACTTGATTCTTTAGCTTTTTGAAGAACAGTGAACACATGAGAAAGTACTAATTTTGAGGAAACAAGCGCAAAACTAATGGAACAATTGAGCAATAACTTACATTGATAATTGAACCACTCAATAAAAATCCATTCTTCGGAGAAATTTCCAGAACAAAAAAAAACGTTTTTTCTTGACATAATATGGAGTAAATGATGAAAACTTCAGCCTTCTACTGGTGTAGCGTGCACATGGATAGATAGAGAGCCAGCCAGTCAGCAAGACCCGCTAAAAAAAAGAAGAAACTAATATTGACAGTTTTGTTTGATGGTTTGTAAAAATCTCAAAGTTGAGCAATCTTTTATATGGATCATTTTGGTCACAGAATGTTCTCAAAGGGAAGTCGAAAACTGTTGACAGTGAACACTTTGAAGTTGAGGTGTTTATAGATGTGTATACGGCACAGTTATTGCAGATTTTGCATGTATAACAATATTAGGAAGATATCGCAGATTTTGAAAGTACATGAATGTTAGGAACACTGTATAGCGCTGACCTTCCGACTGGCCAGCTACGACACCCATCGTTCAATCTCCTGGCTTTTACACAGGCTCAAAAACCAACAACGAAAAAGCAAGCATGCAATTAGCTCTGGGACCAGTTTTATTGTGAAGCGCGTGCTACCCTTGATTATCATTACTTGATATTCTAGCTTTTATCTGGGCTCAAACTCCAACCACTATCACCAATAGATGAATATTAACATAGATCTTCTATCTTTCCACCGTCTCTAGGATATATTTCAGATATATCAAGGACTCAAAGCAAGTACCACTCAAATAGCTTCTTTAGCAATATCTGCTACGTAGAATATGAACTCCCTTCTGAACGTTTTCTCGACAATTACAATCTTGACATTTTTAAATAAAAGGCGGACAAGTGCCTTATCCAATGTCAGTCTTTTTCGTCATGTTATGTTTTAGTATTTCCACCTTCACAATTTTAACATCAATAAGCAATTTTAACATATTTCTTTTTTCACTATTCTTAATTCTGTGGCTAAAATAACTCCCTTCTCAGTAATCATTTGATGTGGAAAGAAGCTAAAGGCGTTGCTTTGGGTAACTGAAAGCAAATAAAAAAAATCTTGAAAATAGAACGATAAATATAATAGAAAAACAAGGAGAGACAAAATGAAGGATTTTTTTTATCTAAATGCTGAGAGGCAATCATTTAGAAAGTTGTTTGTTTATTCTTATAAACTCCTTGTCCACTCTATCACGGGTTAAGTAGCAAGAAAGTTTTTATGGGGTTGAGTAGCTATCCCTACGCCGAACCCTCCTCTTTCACGCAGGCTTTGGACCAGTTATGGCAAGCTGTAGACTTCCAAGCTGTAGATTGTTTTCTGTCTGACCTCTGCTTAGAGGGACTGTCTCACTTGGCAAAAAGGCCCCATCTGCCTCGCTATTTACCCAAGTCAATCCTCTTTAGGTACCATTATTCAGGACTGCTTTAAGCTAATCAAAAGATTACAGAAATGATAACTCAGCTGCAATTTCGTAATTTTTGAAATATATTGATGCGAATTCAATAAATCTGGTAAAATACCAACATACTAAATAGTCGCAATTAAATAACTAAATAAAACATATATACTATTAAAGGTGTTTGATTACATTTTTGACCAATGTGAGCTGATATTTAGTCATAAACGCATTTAATTTGCAGCAATCATTGAATTTCCCAATCGGCTGTTTTATTTGGACTCTTTTATCAAAAAATGAATACGAAAGTAAGAATCAATAGGGAACGTAAACGATGTCGCATGAAAAGTGACCAAAAAAACAGCCAAATTTCAAAGTTTGATTAATAACATGAGTGTGACCTTAGCCAAAAAAAAACACTAAGTGGATCCATGTCATGAGTCGTGATGTCCATCGGATATCAGTGATAGAGCAGATGTAAATGCGTGTACATAAACTCAGTTCTTCACGATGACCAAGTTTCATGCCCGTGATGCAATCGTCAGACCGTGTACCACACCTGGAAAAGAGGCCACGTTGTTTATTGATTGTTTTAGTTTTGTGAGATTTCTTAATTATCTATTGAATAATAATAATCTATTGAAGAAGATTTATTCGTTTGTTTTTGTACTAGGACTAGTGATAGTTTGTGTTAATATATATATATATATATATATATATATATATATATATATATATATATGTGTGTGTGTGTGTGTGTGTGTGTGTGTGTGTGTATATATATATATATATATATATATATATATATATATATATATATATATATATATATATATATTCAGTCCACACCTAAATTCGTACAGAGAGTGTGTAGGAATGTGGGTGTCATTCAAAATATGTGGAGAAACAAGAAACCCAGAGAAGACGACAATATTTGAAAGAAGAACAAAGTTGGAATATATCTTTAAAGATGATACTCGCATTTTTATTTACATTTAAGTAATTAGTACAAGAAATGAAACACGAATTTTAGGAGAAAATGGTACATAATATTTCTTGTTCTTTATTAGAATCAAGTTCTTTTTCTTTCAATAGTCCAGAGTGTAAGAATCCAAGTACATTTTCCATGAAAAATAGTTTTCTTAGAAAAGAATATTATCAAGCAAACCGTCACATCTCTCTTCGACAGAATAACACAGAAAGTACTTTTTCACATACTTTCCCCTGGAAAGAATTGTATCAATTGAGTAGCTTTCAAAATCTAAAACCTATCATAGACAGCTCAAAAGAAAAAAAAACTTTTACGAACGTTAAGCTCCTTCAATTCTTTTTTGCTACTGACAGAAAAAAACGCTCACACTCAAAATTCTCAGCTGCTCTACTCAAAAACTTTCCCGGGCAACAGTACTGTTTTATATTGTTTAAAATAATGAATTTTCTTCTTTTTTTTTTAAATCATCTTCTTTGAAAGAAACGGGTTTCCATTAAGATAACAAAGCAAAATGACGATATTGGAAGGCAAATGATACTCAATTTCAACATTTCGCTCTTTACAAAGACTTGGTCAATACCAGTAAAATGTATCAACCAATCAGATAGTCGGGGCATTCACTTTAGCCACGAGTCTAGCAGAACTGGTCAAATGACTGTAATTCAATAATAAGAATACAGTTTTGCATTTTGGATGATATAAAGTTTTCTTTTTACCGGTTATCCATATTCAGCTGTCCTATAAAAGCTCGTAAATTGAAACAGGATGTCATCACTCATGTGTGATGGGAAAATAACTCACTGCTCACTTTACATCAAACTGATTTTACAGGTAACATACACGCACTGTGTTACGTAAAAGGTGCATGTGAGGCATAAGGTCAGCTATTTGAGAGTGATATTGTACGTCAAAAATATGTGTGTATGCTTATAATAAAATTGCTGAGCGTGATGTTCTGTTCTCTTCCTTTCCACATCAGAAGATGAATAGGATCAGGGGTCAAGAGCAGCTGACCTCTTCCCCAAGATGGCTGGCCAGTGAAAGGATGATTTAGGGACAGGGGGGAAAAGAGACCACAGAATGTGTGTGAACATGCGTATGCATTTGCATGTCATAAGTGACACACAGAAATATGTGGAAGCACGTATGTGTATACATCGACTCTGGAAAGAGATAGGGACAGGTTTTAGAGTAGTTAGTTGGGGTGGATAGCAATTCGCCGCTAGCTCTAGGGGCTAGCAAGTGTGTTTGAGTATCTCAGAAGCCTTTGACCAAATTCTGCGTATCGTTTGTGTAGAATCCAATTCTGAAAATGTAGCATCTTGGATGCAGGAATCTTTCATCGCCGTTACATCTGTTGAATCGATCAAAGAAGAGACATGGCAAATAAGACATGGATTATTTCCATAATCAATCTCCCTGTTCTTAATATGGAACCAGCTTACATTTCTCTTCAGGTGCATTCGTTTCCTTTTGGCAAATTTGTCATCATGTTTTCCCAGTGACCGGATCCTGACACAACGGGCTCTCCAGAAGATTCCACCGACGGTGTCGATGAAAGTATAAAATGCACGCATCGAAGAGACCATACAGCCAACATTTAGGGACATGGCGACCGGCCTCTGCAGAGAGGGATTCGGACAAGAAGTCCTATTAATATCCTCACGGTTACCTAGCATGGACAAAAGATAGCACGC
Organism: Thysanoteuthis rhombus; assembly: GCA_963457665.1. Taxonomy (NCBI): domain Eukaryota; kingdom Metazoa; phylum Mollusca; class Cephalopoda; order Oegopsida; family Thysanoteuthidae; genus Thysanoteuthis; species Thysanoteuthis major. The sequence goes on from OY735215.1 coordinate 11,709,814, forward strand.
TATTATCCAACATCACTGTAAGCAAATGTACTTCCGGTTATACCATTATTAATTGACTGATTTCCATCGAATCCAAACTCAATAAATGCTACTCTATCTTTCGGAGATTTTCAATTACAGAGTTTGATTTTTCTGGTTATTATAATCAAAAAAAGCGTTACATGTTTTGAGTGTTGCAAAGCCACATACACTTGTCATCATATGTATATCTAAATGATACATTAAACAATGGCTGGATCAGTTTATAAGTACATAACAATGGTAAACTGATCCCCCTTCATATCCATATCCCCACTTTGAATATATAGAGACCCCACAAACAGTTTGAAACCTGCTTTAAGTACGCTAGAATATTGAATTTAGGCAAATCATTCGATTTTAATGGAATTCTTGATGAACAAAGAAGTATTTGGCCAAAGGAGTGATTATGTTGTGAATAAGTCCTGGTGGGAGAAGGTTGGGAAGAGTGAATTTAATTTTTTTTTCTTTTTTTTTGCCAAGCAGTGCACATTCTAAAGACTAGATTTCTCTAAGGAAACTGATCCCCCTATTTCTGGTCAGGGAACCAGTTGTATCTAGAAGAACAGTTGCGCATACATTAACCATGGTGTAATCTTATTATTATTTCCCAACAATAGAAAACCAGATTGCGACATCATGTATAGAGGTTTTAGAAATACTATAAAACCTGCTTCAAGTACGCATTTTTTCATTTAAATACCGTTTCCTTAAAATTAATTTTGTCGTGATCTGAGCTGAATATGTAGTTGGTCTATACACTTGAATACAAACAAAAATATTATGTGGAGCCATTTTAGTGTTACAAAGTAGCAGATACGGTGGTTTATGGGTTAAAGATTATATCTAAATATTTGTATGTATACAGAGTCTATCAGGAAAGTTTTCAGCCCTCTTGAATATTTAGAGAACCAGTTACGCAGCCTCAACATAACTTGGTGACCAATCAGAAGGGGTTATATATATATATATATATATATATATATATATATATATATATATATATATATATATATATATATATGGGATATTTTTGAAGATAGAACAGCTTTATAGAAATAGAGAGAGAAAATAGAAAAAAAACAGAGAAGAAAGAAAGAAAGAAAGAAAGAAAGAAAGAAAGAAAGAAAGAAAAAATGACCGGGGAATAACGAAAAAAATGACAAAGAAAGAACTGGTGATGAGAGAATTTGGGAGGAAAGAAAAAAAAAAGAAAAAACAGGAAACTAAGAAAAAATAAGGGAAAGAAAGATAGAAAGAAAGAATCAGAAGAAAGAAAGGGCCAAGGAAGAAAGGAAAAATGTGAAAGAAAAAAGAATTGGGTGAAAAAAGAATTAGGAAATACATAAGCAAAGAAAGAAAAAATTTGGAAAGAAATAAAGAACCAGAGAAGAAAAAATGGGAGAGAGAAAAAGAAAGTTTTGGAAAGGGAAAGGAAGACAGAATTGTAAAGGGAAAGAAAGAAAGAAAAAAGAAAGAAAGAAAGAAAGAAAGAAAGAAAGAAAGAAAGAAAGAAAGAAAGAAAGAAAGAAAGAAAGAACTTGAATTCTTTGATTCTTTCTTATAATAATTTCTGGTTGATGAATCACAGACTTTTTCGTCAGATCTTGACTGACCGCAAATGCATCAATCGTTCTACCCCCACCCATATCTGCACCCTCACAGTTGCACCGTCATCAGCCACTCCACTCATTTTTTTGCTTTGTTTCTTTGTTTGCAACTCTTTCTTTTCTGGTTGTTCAAGAGACTTCTCGCTTGATTTCTCGCCATGCCTGACCGGCCATAACGGACACGGCTGTAAGAGTTATGGCCCCTTCACGTTGCAGCCAGACATCATTTGAGACTTATTTACGGTTGCACTGAGAATCGACTGCATAATAATAAAAATGCACATAGTTACTCCCAAACGTGTGCGCACATGCATACGTAAGTATACAGATACACACTCACGAAAACACAAACACATACACACTTGCAGCTGCCCTATGAATTGACTGTATGATAAAATGCATACATTTACACTTGAACACATACATACAAACACTGATAGTCGCACACAGCAGGATATGCCATCTGAGACAAATACGTTAGACCTCACTAAATTGGGATCTAACGGTCGGCATTTCTGATTGCTTGGAAATACTGATATTGAATTAGTAAACTTTGATCTTCCTATTTGGGAGTAATCTTTGTGTGACTCGACACAAAACTCGTATCATTAACCGAATACTTTGTTTTAATAAATTAGGGCAGTACCCGTCCCAAGGGTGCGTGTTTGGAAGGGGTTGGACTCTATGGTGTGCAGAGAATCCCCCCATAATTGTCATGTAAAATTATTTTCCGTCCGTTGTACGAAACTACAGCTTCGAAGTATTTCGGTGATTACTCTTTGCTGTAGCCGATTTAGATTTTATATCTAAATTCAGATATTTCAAAAGAGCAAAAGTCAAGGAAGATCATCTCTAGAACTACGGAAAAAAATCTTTTTTCTATTTCTACTGGATTCCTTGAGAACCACAAACAATTTCAAATTCGACACTGCACTGCATGGTATGCAGACTAATATATCTGGCGAATTTGTTGTCGAATAATCACGGTGCAGGTACACACATACACACAAACATTTCTTCAATTATTGTTAGATGCCAGTAAACCTAAGGAAACCTGTATTGGCCAGTAGCATAGATGGGTGCAGTGATTGTGGACCGCACCAAGTGACACCATTAAAGGAGATGACACCAAAATTAAAGAATGACAGGCCACTGACGAAGTCCCAGTTTCCTATGCATACATTAGCATCTCATCTCAGCTGAGAGGATGACTTTATCATCCACAAGTTTATATGACCACCTAAGGGATGGCTTTGAGTGCGCAAGGTAATGTTTTTCCCGTTTTTCGCTAATCATCGAATTGAACCTGGAACCTTCTGCGTATGAACCAGACGTGCTAACCATTAAAATATCATAGCGGAACATGACAACACTAGATAAAGTGCTGATGTTTTTTTAGTCGCTGATTTAGTAAGAAAAATTTACTGTTTCAGTTACAATATTGCTATATCTAAAATTCGTCCATCAAAATTATTGCTAAAACGTTTTAATCGACATGGCAGTGGAAAGTAATATATTTACTGAGCATAGCCTGGCACAGGTGATCCTAAATAGTCATCCTTCTGGGTACTGATCAGATTGATCACTAATTCATTTGTAGAAGACTAAGAACAGAGTAGCATTGGTCCTTAATCAAAAATAAAACAATAAAAATATTTTTTTCATTTTACATCTTAGGTGTGTCTAAGCCAAGCCCCCAAGCATACAGTCAAACACTTCAGAAAAGATGAGCAAGGTTGTCTACGCATCATCCTGAAATTTAGAAAACACTTTTTCTATAAGAAACAGTAAATGGCGTTATTCGGTACACCTTCGAGACAAAAAGTCTGGAAAAGTCTCAAATCTTTTTACTCTGAATTATCTTTTAGAAAAACTAGCCAAAACCAACACAAATACCCTTTCCAATATTAATTGACTCATTGTTCATTCTTAATCAATGATTCAGCGTACATACCTTGGGTCAGGTATGAGAATTTCAACATTTCGATCAACGTATGTATATACACTCATACACTCGAATTAACATATTAAATTTGTTAAGCCCATTCTACGCTCGCACATAACTTCATGCATTTTGGCTAAATTCAAATATTTCAACGTACCAACTCAACGGAGAGAATATTCACTTCTGACCGTAAAGCAACATAAATCACCTTCTTCAATAACAAACATTACAAGACTCCTTACACCTAAGCAATTTCATTCTACAGCTGAGTAGCAAATGGACTAATTTCTTTTTCTAGTCCTCGACTAATGAGAACTTTATTAATCTTTCTACAGCTAATTGTATTGATCTAATTTTGTAGACTACTGATAATTATCGCTTGTTCAGTCACATTGCATCTGCTCTCTTTATCATCGTAAGCAACTGTGATTATTATTTCTCATGCATAAGCTGTATTACGTTATTTGTGTCGTCAAATTGATGAGAAGAACAAATCTCCTTTAGACGCACACCTTCAATGCTGCCTCGGAAACAGGACAGAAAACAAAGTGGAGTTAGCTTTCTTATTAATGACGACGCGAAGACAACGTTGTAGGATTCAAAGCTATCTCAGATTGCGTAGCCAGAGTCACAGTACAACTCTCAAAGGGGTACACATTGAACATCCTTACACGGTCAACCAAGGAGGAGATAGACAATTTCAACGGTGACTTGAACTCCATATTTCGAAAAAACGAAAATATTTCAACATCATTATGGGAGACTTCAACGCTCAGGTAGGACAAAGAAATGGAAGTTGCGTCGGCAAGTTTGGATAGAAGACGCGGAACGAACGGAATGAAGATTCTATAAATTTTGCAACTGCGAATTCCAAACCATGAACAATTTCTTCCAAAAAAACATAAGATAAAACAAGATCAGCTTGGAGGAGCTCCAATCATGAAACCAAGAACGAAATTGACTACATCCTGGTTGACAAGAGAGACACTGTTAAAGATATTCAGGTCCTAAATCAAGTCAATATAGGAAGTGACCTCAGAATAGTTAGATTAAAATCCAAATTAACACCAACAAACAATATGGGAAAATGTTCCACTCCAAAGTGCAACCACTGAACAAACCAAAAAATACACTTGACCCTTCCAGCTTGAAATAAAAAGCAGATATTAATACTTCTCACCGAACCAGAAGAGAACAACACCGACATCAACGAGTTTAACAACAAAGTAACAACCTCTCTAATAGAAGTTGTCAACATATTCAAAAAGAGCGAACAAAACATCAATAAAATCTATGAATAGACCAAGAATATCATGGTAAAACGCAGGAATCTCAAACCACCCACAACAACAAGAGAAAAGGTTGAAGTAACCAAACGAAATAAAACCACCCAAAAGAAACGAAGAGAAGATAACAGATACGCAGCAATATTCATTAAAACAATTCTCAAAAAGGATACAGGTTTTCAAAGTCATTAACAAAACTCTTAGAGCAGGAAGAAAACAAATAACCAGTGTGCTTGAAGATAATGAAGACCTAACAATGGACAGGGACTAGACCGTTGAGCGTGCTCAGGGATTCTGTAAAAAAAAAACTCTATTCTTCCTAACAAGTAACGCAGAAAAATGAATATAATATACAAATCACGAGCAACCAGTTCGAAGATTTACCAAAATTTACTCTGTGGGAAGTGAAGCAAGCCATCAAACAAACAAAGAAAGGAAAAGCCCCTGGACCAGATAACATCACCATTGACCTACTCAAAAAAGCTGGTAAAGTAATTAATAGGAAGCTAGTCACCCTATTCGACTTATACTTCGAACAAAGTAAAGTGTAGCACCCCCTATTCTTTTAGTCAAGAATTGAATGCGAAACCCTTCTTTTAGCTAGATATCGAAAACGTCACTTCCGACGACGACCCTTATAAAATCCCTGGACGCACATGGTCACATGCTCTTTGGCGCCAGGACCTCTAGCTGGTCATACCTCTGGCCCCGCCCTTTGTGGCCGGCTACTCTTTCGCTCTGTGTCTCTGTCTCTGTCTCTCTCTCTCTTTCCTTTTCCATGAGATCGTTATCATTTCGCCGACCTCCCAGCCGAACCGATCTTAACCATTTTCCCACCGTGACCTATCTCTGTACTAACTTTGCCTATTTCACTTCACCAATATTGCAATATCATACATACGCACAGCTACGCAACTATGCAACTGTGTTTTAACCACGTGCTTCAAACGTGTATCACCTCTCACTCTAATGAATGATATGGCAAGGCTTTTTATAATCTGATAGTTACGATAATCTTTCCTAAATTTCTTTACTTCGGGTAACATGCATGGATAAATCTCCATGTTCTCTGTCTTTCATGGTCTGTCCGTCGAGAGTCTATCAGCGTCAGAAAATAGCCTCCAAGTTAATGCACACAACTTAGTAGTATGGTTCGCACACTGAACCCAGATTCCATGTATTACCTTGGGGCGATCCAAGCCATATAGGAATCCAAACGTTTCAGACGACTCCGCTCCAACTCCAACTCCAGTGCTGTCAACGACAAAACAGCTCCTACCTTTGGCTATCTCTTCTCTTCTTATCTCTTCACACGATCAATTGGATTTATTATATAATCGAATGTACTTCATCTTCATTCTTCATTATCGTATTAAACATACGTCTTATTTGTCTTACCAAAATCCTTTGTGTTCTTTTCACTTAATTTCACACTCATGTCCATGTTCATACTTGGAGCACATTTTCTTCCTTCCTACATCATCCTTTCCTCCTACACATCTACAGGGCGGCACGCACGCTACACTTCAAATCACGACGAGGAACTACCAGAACTGCCAAGAATTCTGATAAAAGTTTCAGAAGATTGGAACACCGCAATCATATTACTTTTATATACAAAAAAGGAACCTAAGAGATATAAACAGCTACAGGCCAATAAGCCTACTCAACTGCAACAACAGACGTTTCGCCGAAGTGATAACCAACTGAATCACCGGTGCACTAGATGAAAACCAACCACTGGAACAAGCTTTTTAAAATCTAAATTTTCCAAATACTGAAACTTCCTAAACTTTATGAGGAGTAGCTCAAATTTAGCTCCCAGTACGGTATTGGCGATCGCACGGTAATTAAGAACCCAGTGAACCGAATTGGCCAATAATCCACCACATCTCCTTGTTTTACATTTTGGTCACAGTTGGTAGCTTCTCCATACTTGTTATACCTTTGTCCACAGAAACACACATCATTATCAGTCTTTCTACGTCCGTCGTTGGACATAGACCTTCCTCAGAATTCGACACATTTCTCTATCATAGCGTCGCAGAGCCAGAATTTTCTGAATTCGTCTGGTTCATCTCTTCATCTTGTCTTTTGTCAGCCTTGGTTTCGTACGTGGTCTCTGGGGATCCTCGTTGTGAGTCGTGATGTCCATCGGTTGTCTTTCATTCTCACAACATAACCAGCCCATTGCTATTTGAGTTTCCCATGATAAATTCCCATGATAAATTCATCAGAGAACGAAATTTCAAGATGCGTTTTTCAAAATGTTGTAAAAGTAGTAATGAGGGTTTGTTTTTTTTAAAATTATGATCGAATAAATTAAAAAACAAAAGAAACATTTTTTTTTTGAGAATTCGGTTGTCGGTTGAGTTGAAAAATACAGAAATCGTCAATATTCAACACTTTTTATTGGATGGATAGTAGTAAACACGATGATGCCCGGGTATTGGATAAAACAAAGGTGATTATGTTGTGCGGACTTTGACAAGAAACATGAACATTTTTTCAAAAGAAATGCAGCAAATTCTGTTCCTTTTTAGGCCTAAAAATCCATATCTTCTCCCTGTTAAGTAGCAGAGTTGAACACAGTACTTGTCTGACTGATACACTCAGTCGACATGTTGATGTATGTTGTTTGTTTGATTTTTCTCAGTTTCATCTACGCTATGTGTCCATGTGGACAACCGGTCCTAATTTTTAGGAGCTTTAAACCTCAGGTGACAGTTTTTGGTTTTTTGATGTTATTGTTTTCTTTCTGTCATTATTAGAGATTCCCATATGGTATCCATTTCAATGCTAGGATTACTGAGGCAGTTTTTCTTGCCTAGCATATGGGCCGACTCTTTCAATTTTCGAATCTTCCAGTGTTCTTCCTGATCAATTATAAATTATGATATAAATTAGAAATAATAATAGAAATAATAATACCTCATCTCAAAAATTCAGAGATATACATAAAATATTCATTGGAAATAAATTTCCACGATTTTTTTTTCTTTTGATTACAGTGAAACAGTTTATGTACGGAAGCCCGTATGTATCAACCATTTGGTATGTATTTATCACACGTACAGATCACACCAGATGGCTGAAAATTTAAACACTTACTCCTTATTATGTCTCCAACAATTATATTGATACAGTTTGAGTAGTAAGTTTATGCTTGATTGATCACTATTTAGCGCCCACCTATATTTTGAAAATTCAATAGTGACCACTTCCCAAACAAAAGGTGATAGAATTAGCTGATTCATGGATTACCTTTTTTTATTTAACACACCCAATACATGCTTTTAAAGTTGTTGGTCACATGACTGTTTCTGTTGAGTGACTAACCAGACCTATTTATTCATATACGAGATGTAATGAACGATAACAATATGAAATGTGAGATCACTATTTTTTCTTCTTTATAATGAAGTATAACAATATGAAATTCAAGATTATAATCTTTTTTTCAATTATTTATTTGCAAGATGTAATGAACCATAATGATATGAAATGCGGGATTATAATATACATACGCGTTTAATTAGATAAGTACAATATGCGATGAATCAAATCAATATTAGGAAAAAAGAATATTAGGAAAACGTAGAATTTTAAATAAACTATCCATAAAAGCTCCATCGGGAGGATACATTAATTAGATATCTTTCTTTTTAGGATAAATGGGATCTTCTCAGTAAAATGTTTTCAGACGAGCAGCATACAAGGGAGGTAATCCATATAAAAACATGGACGTTAAGGGAAATAATCTATAGAAGCTGAGAGCGCCAAGGGATGTAATTCATACAAATCATAAGTGTCAAGGGAACTAATTCACAGAAACTATTGATGTCAAGGGAGATCATTCATGAGAACTATCAGGAAAGATCTGAGATTTGGGGGTTTTATTATTTCTTTACTGCTGTAATTAGCAGATTCACAGCAAATTCAGGAGAAGTTGAAAAATAGGTTGTTTTGGAGGGGGGTTCTTTTCATTGTTGGAATAAATCCTGAAAGCTTTTTCGATTTAATGTGAAAAAAGAATGAAGCAAATAAGAAATTACGAAAAGCTAGGAAATAGTATGAGAAAGATCTTTGTAAAAGTGTCAAGAAAAATCCGAGGCTTTCTTCGTGTAAATAGTAAGACAAAGTCAAGGGAAACAAGATCTTGACTTGTGACAGACAATGGTCATGATTCAAATGATGAGAAAGAAAGCATAAAATCTTTTCTTTCAGTCTGTGTTGAATAAGGGAGGGGATAAATTTGAATCCTGGTTCCGTCCCATGATGCATTGTATTTATGACTAAGATCCGTGGCAGATCCGTTTGATTTTAATGAACAGCCGGTAATTACAACAATTCCAAATATTTTCTTCACGCCTACAGATGTGGAAATATAATAAACTACTATAAACCCAAGTAAGGCAGTGGGAACTGAAGAGATTCAGTCACGAGGCCTTAAAGAATCGGCAAATGTTTCATATTTCCCACTGTACTATATTTTGAGGAAATCTTTAGACCAAGGTGGACTTCCTGAAACATGGAAAATGGCGAATATCAGGCCTATTTTAAAGGAGGGTTAACAAAGTTTTAACTGGTAATTATAGACCAGTGAGCTTAAATTCGCAAGTGAGTAAAATATGGGAAGAGAGTAAAGGAAAGGATTGTAAAATTCACTGAGGATAAAGGCATATTGCACGAACAATATGACTTTTGAGGAAGTAGATCCCGTCTAACGAATCTGCTTATCACACTTGGAGAGAAGACAAATTTATCCTGGGAGGGTATGCCCTTTGATGCATTGCACCTAGATTTTGAAGAGCATTTCACTCAATTCCTCATGGCAGAATATTCTACTAACTACAAGGATGTGGCATAGTCGGTGAGTTAATCTACAAGCTAGAAGACTCCCTAGGTGGCAGGAAACACAATGTATGCCTTAATGGTGTTGTCTGGTTAGGGGTGTAAAGGATTGCTACAGGGATTAATGTTTGGACCAGTACTATCAATTCAGGATAATCTCTATGAATTGTAAAATTTTCGCTGATGATACAAAATTGTACCATCCAATCTTAACCCTGAACGATGAAGTCAAAGTATAGGAGGACCTAGATAGTTTAGTGTCGTAGCAAAAGAGAGTGATTCTTATCTTTTTAACGAGGGTAAATATAAGGTGCTACATGTAGGAAAAAGTAACCCATGTTATGCTTACAGTATGAATGAAACTTTATTAGATATTGTAAATAACGAAAAGAATCTCATTAAACATAATAGCATGGGGATCTTTTTTCATGGATTTTTCCTTTTTTTCATGAGATTCAAAATCGAACCTTTATTTCCTTTTTCAGCCGATCGAAAATATATCGACAGTCTTCGGTTTCAAGCGACCAAGCCTTACCTTGTCGATAAATCTACTTAAGATGTCCCTATCGTCCCCTTTGGCGTCTGAAAAGGGTTATTCTGTAACATCTGATCTTTGACCAAATATTTTAGTATACTTCACTTATACACACGCCAAAAGTATCTTTTACAAAAAAATGCTATTTAAAAATAAAATCAAAATATTTAAGACTAAAATCAAATATTCGATTAAAGAGTCCCATCAGTCCTCATATTGTAACACTTGGTATCATTATATACTTTTCTTCTCATTATAATAAATATTTGAATGTTGACACTTCTCAAAATAAAATTTGTTGAAAAATGTTAACACCTCTTGAAAAATCCGTAGTGCTAAGATGTATAAAGATGAAAATTTCAGAGCCATGACTTTAGCAAGATCTTCTTTTACTGCTTGGCATTTTAAAGTCATTGTACAAAAATTGAAAGACTACACTGTACAAAGAGAATGAGTTTGTTTTTGCACTTGAATCGTTTTAAATATACGTCCCCCATTTCAAACGTTGTTGATCTCCAATCATCACGCACGCAATTTACAGCACTTGGTCCTCCTTCGTATTCATTCTACTGTGTCCAACAACACCTTAAATTTGTTCCAAACATTCATAAACAGCACAGTGATACATAGAAACATCCTTAGACGAATTCTTCTTTGAGAAGTGTTAGAGAGAGCTTTCAGGATATATTTCAACAATAAAAACAATAACAAAAAACAAATAAATTTAAAACTCTTTTATAATTTTGCTATCCATCCGCTAATCATGCAATGTTGAAATTTTGAACCACCAAATGAGTTTTCATTATTATTCGGCAAAATTAGGACCCACTCAATGGAATCCTTAAACTTTACAATTATGATTTTTTTTTCCACTCTTATTGTTCAATAAGTATACTAAATAAGATTTTTAAGACCTGAAGTTTACAAATGCCAAATAAATCAAATTGAAAATAACAGAAAAAAGCATTATATATTTTCTCTTGCAGTGACCTAAGAGAAAGTTGGAATCGCTCTGAAGCAGGTGTTACGATGCTTGTAGTGCAGCCCTTAACTATTGTATTGAGTCTGATCCTCACTGTGTATCATAGTTTTGTGGCTTTTTAGATAATTCCAATTTGGGTATCTCTTATGGCTAGGAAACTTTTGGTTTCATTCAGTCTTCGGTGGAGCAAATGACGCCACTTCGTGGTTTGTACAGTGCAAGTCTATTCTTACATATTGCACACCAACATGACCCCAGAGACTTTGAAACAGCAACATTTAATGTCCAAAGAGAGATTTTACAAGGTGATCCAAAGCTCCTCCACTACACCCCTCATATATACTGCACAAACACCGTCGTCCTTTAGAAGATAATCTCAAAAATGTAAGCGTTGTTTTAAAATACATTGCAATAATTTTATCTTATTTGAAGGCTTAATTCAGGTTATAATTGCAAAATACTAGCATAAAGTTCGTCTAAAAAATGACAGAAATACTTTTACTTACGGGTTTTATGTCCTGTTTATGTTTGTAATTGAAAAATGTAATGTTCGCTGCATTTCATTTTTTTTTTTTTTCAAAGAATAAAAACTCCCCAGTCTTATTGCATATCTTATTTTCCACTTCAGGGACAATTAGGAAAAGTCATCTGCATTGTCGAGTAAATATTCAACTGATTCAACTTCACCGGAGACTTATCCGAAATGTAAATAATTTTTGCAATCTCATGATTTTTTTTGAAGAGAGGAGTGATTCACATGAAATATTTTCGTAAGTTCTTCTTGCAAAATTCACTTGTCAGGAGAAAAAAAAATATTTATAAATGTACAAGTACACCATTGTTCGATTGAAATCGGCTCATCAAGTGTTTTTTGGTAAAATTAAAAGATATGTGTATTTGGAGCTAGATTTTTCTAATGCGAATTCTTACGGTACATCAGTCCACACAGTACAAACAAATTTTCTAACAGAAATATCTCTTAGTTTATATTGTTTACACTGAGAGTTATTGTACAAGAATCTTCAACTATCTTTATTCTCACAAGATTGACAGGTTACGAGTTTTGATTTTTATTGAAACGTTGCTTTGTTGTTAAGAGCCTGTGAGAATAGCTATCTTTTAGCCATCCTGTTTCTATCTGCTAGAACCCGTTCAGCACGCAATACTATTGTAGCAGCTCTTTTATTTTCAGTTGATATTAAATACGAAAATGGATAAATATTGGATTAAGATATGAAACCTTGATTTAAACCACACACACGAAACGTCACTTACTCATCTATAAAAAAACAACTCTTGAATGCACGTGTTCACTCGCCCATCTACCCCGGCCTTTTTGTACCCACTCCCTTCTTCCTCTCCTTCTCTCTAACCACGCAGCAGGCAAAGTTTCCATTCTGTGACTATGACTGTATTTATCGTCTTTGTCACTTATCTCCCTCAATGTAAGAATCTGTAAGAGCTTCAAGGCTTCTCTATTTCACTGGTCTAATTTTTGGCGACATAAAGCAAACACTGCAGTCATTTCACTTACCACTTCGCCCAAAACTGAAACAACCGCTTTTTGATAATCAAACCTGGTCAAACCAACCATTCATTAAGGTACTATTTCTTCCCACGTTAAGCCCGACCTTGTGTCACATATTGCTGCGGTGGGACAGAGATTAAATAGAACCAACCATTCATTATTACAGGGACTACTAATCAGGCTCCATTCAGTAGATAAACCGAACGACATTAGACCCGTTCTATCCTGTTTTATTTTGATATACAGGAATAACTTCCTTCTGAATAGAGATGATCCGTAGTAATCTAATCTAAACAGGCATCTTAACAGTCGATTTTGTAGGTGTTTCTTATATGTATTCCCTTTCACTTTTATATGTATCGTTATAAATGTCTCATTTTTTAATGTACGTACTATTTGTTTGTGCAAACATTCGTATGTATCATTGCAATTACGAACTTTTTAATCTCTGCGCCCATATCTATACTTGCCGCGTCTAAATTTTTCCTTCTGTCACGATGATTATCGTCCATCTTCCTCCTTCAAAACCTCCAGAAACGTTGGTGTTTTGCAGTGAAAACGAAACACATGGCGATAAAATCCTTTGTCGTCAAAAACTACACCTCATTGCTACACATAACCCAACTACAGCTCTCCCTCACTCACTATAGGAATCGTCTATAACTGGTGACAATTCAACATGAATGAATTCAATGATATCTATACTATATTCATCCATCGGTAAACGGTAAATTCAATCTATTCAATTGACATATTGTATCGTATCGACTTACAATTTTCTATACATAGCTCTACCCTAAATAAATCAATTAAACAACTTTGGGAGTTATCAGCTGGAATATATCAAAGAATTTAGAAAAAAATAAATGTATCTGGTAAATATGTCTCTGCACTGATAAGCTTGTAATCATTTTAAGTTTGATTCAAATTGTAAAAATGTATGAAACTATATTAAATTAGAACAAGTATTTTTTAGTGTAAATGGTGAGATTTACAGCCAACTCTATGATGAATAGCAAAGTAGATTTGACAGCCACAGGAGAAAACTTGGCAGAACTGAGTATAAAAAAGGGAATTTTTCAGGACTCTCTATCCCTACTACTATTTGTACTAATCTTGGCACTGCACAATAGATTATTAAAAATCAGAAGAAGATGTAGTGGATCCTGGGGAAGGTCCAACGACGGACGCTAAAAGACCAATGATGATGATGTTTGAAAAGCTACCTTGTTTTTCTAATAATAGCTTGCTAAAGACTGAGGTAATAGGGAAAGATATCAAGGGAGACTCTTCTCTATAATATCCACAGGGATTGCTATAAGCAACGATAGCTTTCTAATGCCAGTGCCGCATCACAAAGAGGAAGAGGCAGGCAAAAACAAGAAATTCAGCTACCTCATTAAAAAATACAAGAAGAATCTCAACTTCCTCTTCAAAAAATCACAAGAGGAATTTTAACCACCTGTGCTGCTATAAAAAACAATAGTTTCTCAATGCCGGTGCCCCCATCCCAAGGGGGAGGAGGCAAAAAATGCATCCTGCTGCTGGAACGGTCTTGATCCAAATAGCTTAGAAAAATACCATTTCTTAAAATTCCTTAACTAACCACAATTTGGTGTTACCACCATCTTTAGCCACCATAAAGGCCTTAGCAACAACAATTTGATCGGAGGTCAGACCAATCAGACCTCAGGTCAAATTCTAGGATAAGTTCCAACACCTCGGGTTAGAAATTTTGCCAAAATAAAATTAATACTTGTAAAATCTCACTTACACTACATGGCAAAAAAAATACTGGTAAAATCCTACAAAACCTAAAAGGAGAGGGGTAGGAGTCAGGAGTAACCAATTCAAAGATTTCCCAGAAAAGTGAAGCAAACCATCAAACACACTAAAAAAAGGAAAGGCCCCTGAAGCTATCGTTCTGATTTCAAGACAGTAAGACCGGTGTAGTATGCACTCTCAATTTACCTGGGGCTAGAGATGGATGCAATGATGAGGGCTAGTGAGATGGCAAAAACTAAAACATTTGCCTAACTCTATTACTCTGTCCGTAAAGGCATTTGTCGTCTCTAAGTAACCGTGACTCATAAACATAGTATGACTCTCAGCCTTTCTCTCTCTCTCAGGTTCTCCCTCTTTTTGTAGTTTTCTCAACCTTCCTTTCTGTCCCTATTGACAAGAGTTGTTTTGAATTATTGATGCTACTTTGTTTGAATTCTGTTCACTGTGTTTGCAGCATGAGCAACAGCCCTGCTCCTTCTTTGAAAGAAATAAAAGCATAACACTTCTACTGAAGTTTTGTTTCTTAATTCCCTTATATGAGCAACCTATGCACATATATACATAAAAAAAATGATTATCTTCCTCAAGTTTGTAAATCGAATAAAGCATTAAAAAGTAATACATTCATATGAATAAACAATATCTTTGATGGTTTTAAAAGTTCATCTTTGTATTAAAAACTATGAGATGTTGGAAATGACAGGAAATATTCCAATAGGTAAATATTTCCCTGAAAATGTGCTTGAAATCTGTGACTTATGTGTATATACCTAGATAGCCAGTTTAGATGATGGTTTCGAATTATCATAATATTCTAGCTGAAACAGAAGAGAATTTGACAAAATCAGTTATCATAAAAACACCAGCAGAAACAAGAATAGCTGAAACACTCCACAATAGATTTATATACACTAATTTTGTAGTCTGTTCATATATTATAATGGCTAGAACATGTACCTCACATGCAGACAGTCCCTTGTGTATAAAACTCTTCATTAGGACAAATTTCTTCGTGCAATCAGATCAAAGTAGAGATATTCCTTCTGTGGACTTGCATCCTACCAAAGGAGTGGTTATTATAATTTGCAGGAATAGAGTCCTGGTCTCTATCAGACATGACACTTCACAGGCACTTTATCTTAACTTTACCTTAAATTTTAATGTCATCCCTTCTGACAGAGTCCACAATCAATGCATCATTCTAGCTACACCTCTGGCCACTATAACTCTCTTAAGTTTAATTACAATTGAATAAATCTGTGTGTGTATGTATGCATACACCATGATTACAGAACGACTGGCAATCATACGAAGTTGACATCTGTTAGACATATTAGCGCTCAAGGCAGTACAAGTTTGGAGTTGTTTAGATAAGCGATAGAGATATCTAATAAAAATAACTAAGAATTTAGAGATTATAGATATTTCTTCGTAGTTTCTATGAATTATCTCCCCTGACTTCCACTCGGTATTTCAGTATTCATAGAGAAGTAACAAAATACTTCAAAGTGGTAGTATAGACCAACTGATGGAAAAATTATTTCACATGACAATTATGGTAGGCAGGTCCACACACCATAAAGCCTCTTCAAAGCATGCACTGCCCATGTTTATTAAGACTAAGTCTTCAGCTAATGATACAAGTTTTATGTACTGTCACACAGCAGGTGCCAAGGGCTACTTTCCAGAAAGGGCATTTTATGACATACATTTTTAATGCAAGGCTGCAAGGTTATGGTAAAATAGCATTAAGTGATTTCCAAACTGAGGGCAGCAGACCCAAGGGTTCACAAAGTCATTATAATAATCATAACATTTAACAACACTGGCTACTTCAAAGCCAAACTCCACTCTAAATGCAGGTACTTCAGCAGCTAAGTCAAAATGTTTTCCCTACTTATTAAAGGAAGTGGATGGTTAGGGCTGAGAAGAGAAAAAAAAGAAAAAGAGTTATAAACGATTTGCTAGTTTCATGATCAGCACATTGAAATAAAAAAATTCAAAAGAGAATTGAGTTTATTTTCAATTATTAGTTTCTTGTATAAGAAAAAATATTATAGACAATAATTAAGTTTTGCCAATTAAAGATGTTGCTTTTAATCAATTATTCAGAGGTGAGCTGCCAAATATATATAAGCAACATGTCCATCACAATTTGAGAATTTCACATAAAAGTGGTGGGGGTAAAAGATGGGTTCAGAGAATGGAATTACAACAATAATATCCACCAAAGAAGAATGGCTGAACTCAGAAATCAAAAAACAAAATGAGGAGAAAAAGTAAAATGAGGAGAGAAAGTAAAATGAGGTGTAATTGAACTTTCGAGGATGAGGAAGGTCATTTCAGATACTACACTGCTCCAGATTTCCAACTGTAGGTATATCATCAGCAAAGCAATGGGTATTTTACTAATATATATATATATATATATATATATATATATATATATATATATAGTGGGGATGAAAAAAAACTCTCTTTTGGAAATAGGTAATGACTTTATTATCAATACGTTGATTGCAGTCAAACTAACTTTAAATATATAATTTCATTTTGGTCTGTAGAATGGTAGAATCTAATCTATAATTTATGATTTCAGGTATCAATGACGAAAATGGTCAAAAATGGGGCATCATTTCACTCACACCTGGAGTTAAATACCATAAGTTAAATTATACCGCTGTGAGGACCAAAATTAAATTTGTTCCATGAAAATAGAACAATATCTACAAAAGTTACACATAATTTCTATTAAGGAGTTAATTTTCACCCATCCTGCATATATATATATATATATATATATATATATATACACTTATACACAAGGTCTGTTCATAAAGACACCAAACTTGAAACTGTGCCAATAAGATGCTTCTACCTGCTCCTGCTCATGACAGGGATATTATAAAGCAATGACCTTGACGATTCGAACGAAAAAAACCTGCATCAAACTATATTGACCAGTTTTTGAGCAACACATATCAGAGTAAACACGTGTAGCGCACTCAGTGATTTTTCCCCAAATAGAATGTTGATAAATCTTGTCAAATGAAACCTTTTCTCCACAGAAAGAGTTCCAACACTTCTATGGTTGGAGATATACATATATTATCCCATAATGCAGCACAAATAGGTTGAAACAGTGAAATATTAACATTTTATGGTCAAATTGAAACATCAAGTGTCTGACTTTCCAAAAGTTTAATATCTCTCTTCAAATGCTGAGTTTGCATAATTATTTACTATTAGTAAGGCCAATATACAGTATGGTTGAAAAAAGTACTTGAATAAAAAAAGAAATTTTGCTTCTATGGCTTGGTTATAGCAATCAATGCAACAAGGCATGCATTTACTTATGTTTTGTGGTTCTGGAAAATATTTTTCATAGAATTGTTGAATAAATCAAATCAAGTATTTTTCTGTCATAATTTTTTTTGAACTGATCAATGACATTAAACAGTTTAACTAACATTGCTTTTTGGAAGAGTCACCAAAGCAATTAGTTAAATAGTTTTCAATTATATCAATACATATTGATAAAGACGCAACCATAGGCAAAAAAGACAGTTGGTGCTTGTTTAAAATATTTATCAGCAGAACTTTTTAAATAGAAGATGATTCTTTTATAAAAGAGAGAGAGTGCTGCTCAAAAGTGTATACATATATTTATATATACACATAGAAAACAAAAAAACTTTCTCACTGAACATCAATATAACGCACAACTATAAAAAAAAAAATATTTTATATCAATGAACTACACACATATACAAACCAAATAACTATTTCATCACAGGATGAAATCTTTTTGCAAACTGTTATAAATATTGAAGTAATCCATACGTCAGGAGACTATAGATACAATTTACCATGTTTGCATGTCTATTTTTAAAGTTAAACAAAATGAAGACATAGAACTAATTTTGTATAATCATTTTTCTTTTTACAGTTTATTTGCATTTGGCATTTACAAGTGAATTCCTGTTAATACTGAGCAAATCATGTATTAGGAATAGGGTTTCCATCCAGTGTGTACGAGGATGTGTTTTTTTCTAATTGAATTCTGTTAAATTCTGAACCACATACTTCACATTTTCTTCTCCAGTGTGTGGCTGCATATATTTATCAAAAGTTGTCTGAAAATGCTGAACCACAGTTCACATGAATATGGATTCTCACCAGTGAGCTTCAAATGTGAACTGCATGAATATGCTTTCCCTCCAGTGTATTTTTGCGGAACAGTTGAAAATACTGAATTACATTTTCTCTCCAGTTGTGTCCATATGTAAGATTTTGAATGAGATATTGATGTACAAACTGCATCCACACACTTCACATGAATATGGTTTCTCAGCAGTAACCTTATTAACATGAATCTTCTGAAAATACGAAGCCACACAGCTATATAAATGTTTTTTCATCAGTGTGTTTGCTTGTGTTTTTCATTAATTGAATGGACAGAAAATTCTGAATCACACACTTCATAAGATTATGGTTTTTCTTAAGATCGTTCACGTGTGATTTTTCAAAAAAGAATTCTCTGAAAATACTGAGCCACACACTTCACATGAATATAATGTGTGTCCGCATGCATATTTTTAAAAGTTGAATTGTCTACGAATTCCAAACCATACACTTCACAAGAATATGTTTTTTTCTGCAGTGTGTGTCTGCCTGTGTTTTTTAAAAATTGAATGTACTGAAAATGCCAAGCCACACACTTCACATGAATATCGTTTCTATCCAGTATGAATCCGCATGTGATTTTTCAAAGTTGAATTGTCTGCAAACGCTGAGCCACACACTTCACATGAATATGGTCTCTCTCCAGTGTGTGTCCGCATGTGTCTTTTCAAAGTTGAATTATCTGCAAATGCCAAACCACATACTTCACAGGAATATGGTTTCTCTCCAGTGTGTGTTCGCATGTGTCTTTTTAAGGTTGAATACTGTGAAAATGCTGAGCTACACACCTCACAGGAATATGGTTTCTCTCCAGTGTGTGTCCGCATATGTATTTTATAAATTGAATGGACTGAAAATGCTAAGCCACACACTTCGCATGAATATAGTTTCTCTCCAGTGTGAGTCTGCCTGTGTTTTTTAAAAGTTGAAATATCTGCGAATGCAGAACCACACACTTTACATGAATATGGTTTCTCTCCACTGTGTATACGCAAGTGAGTTTTAAAAGTTAAATCATCTGCAAATGCTAAACCACACACTTCACAAGTATGTGGTTTTTCTCCAGTGTGTATCCGCATATGCCTTTTCAAATTTGAACTCTGTGAAAATGCTGACCCACACACTTCACATGAATATGGTTTCTCTCCAGTGTGTATTCGCATATGATTTTTAAAAGTTGAAATATCTGCAAACGCTGAACCACATACTTCACATGGGTATGGTTTCTCTCCAGTATGCATCCGCATGTGAGATTTTAAATGCGATTTAAATGTAAAGGCCGATTTACATATACCACAGGAATATGGTCTCTCACCTGTGTGTGTCCACATGTGATCTTTTAAACTTGAATCCAATGAAAATGCCGAACCGCACATCTTACATGAATATGGTTTTTCTCCGGTGTGTGTCCGCATGTGTTTTTTCAAATTTGAATTATCTGAAAATGCAGAGCCACACACTTCACATGAATATGGTCTCTCTCCAGTGTGTGTCCTCAAGTGTTTTTTCACAGCTGAAGTGTCTGCAAATGCCAAACCACACACTACACAGGAATATGGCTTCTCCCCAGTGTGTGTACGCATGTGTCTTTTCAAAGTTGAATTCTGTGAAAATGCTGAGCCACACACCTCACATGAATATGGTTTCTCATCAGTGTGCATCAGCATGTGAGATTCAAGATGCGATTTAGATGTAATTGCTGATCTAGGAACACCAGTGTGTGAGCACAAGTGATCTTTTAAACTTGAATCCACTAAAAATGTAGAACCACGCATCTTACATCAATGAAGTTTTTCTCCAATGTGTCTGCATGTGTATTTTTTCAAGTTGATTTATCTGCAAATGCCAAACCCAACACTTTCTCTCCAGTGCGTATCTGCATGTGTTTCTTTACATTTGATTTGTCTGAAAATGATGAATCATACTCTTCACATGAATATAGTTTTTCTCCAGTGTCCGCCTGTGTTTTTTTAAAAGTTAAATGGACTGAAAATACTGAACCACACACATTTTCACATGGATGTGGTTTCTCTTCAGTGTGCTTTTTTTTGTAAGTTGAATTATCTACAAATGCCGAATCACACACTTCACAAGAATATGGTTTTCCTCCCAAGGGTATCTGCTGGTGTTTTTTTGAAAGGTGTCCTAATGTAAATACTGAACCGCACCCATCACATGTGTATGGTTTCTCCCCAGGGGGTTTTTGCAAACAAGATTTCAAATTCAAATCCACTCCTTCCGTATGAATCGGGATCCTTCCGAATGAGTTTGCTGTTACTTCTTTTCAAAGGGAATAATTCAATTTGATATCATGCACAAGGATATCGCTTATGTATAGTGCCTTCTTCTGAATGTATTTTCAGCATGATCTCTCATTTTGATGAAATTATATGCTTTCTTTCCTCTGGGTTTTGTCAACCTTTTTTTATCCCAGAAACAGCTCCTTCATACACGTAGTTATATTATTTGTCTCTATGGCATATTTCCAAATTACAACCATCAGATGTTCATTACTTTTCCGCCCCAGTTGAAATCTCTGGAAGAAGAAGTATAATCAAAAATCATGTACTCATATGTTATATTTAATTATAAACATATCAATTGTAAGAGTACTAGAATACACCAATAGATCTTTGAAAAATTTTTAAACAGAAAGCCTCAATAGGACTTTATCACCATCCAGCAAATCTTCTAGCCAACAAAAGTTACTAAAATAAAATAGTATCACAAAAGATTTGGAGCCAAGAACAAGATTTGGAATTTGGGGGTTATAGAAGAAAATAAGGAGTTAAATCGGCATCACTGATGCTGAATATAAATCAACTTCAAGTGGACAACAGTACAAATAGAGGGTGATATAGAAGAGAACAGAAACAGACCAGTTTTTGAAATCATACCATCAAAATATCAGATGAGAGTAATGGATTATTTTAATGAAAAACTAATGCAATGACTTTTGAATGGTTTGTAAGAGGGATTCAAAGTTACACGGAGAAGGATAAAAGTGATTGATAAGTTTTAGGGCAGAAATCAACCTTTGAGCCATCAAAAATGGATCCTTTGATTAAGACTGATTTGTAAAAAACATAATATTGTTTTAAAAAGAAGCCTTTTTGGACCTACTTTTTTGTTAAAAGATCAGTTTCAAGAACTTCAATAAAATGAATTGAAAAAATATACCAATATGAAATGTATGATTCTTTTATCTATTGGCAAGATTATAATTTATATGAAATATTACAGGCTTTCCATAGTTAATCATTCAGAAATATGGGAACAGTTGTTTATATTGTTTTAAAATAGGAAACGATGAAATTGGAGTTTCTTCAATGTCATTGCTTATCATCTTTGTTTCAGAAATTTGTTTTTAAAATTCAAGTACAAAAATGATTTAACTTCTTTGCCAATTGTATATCATGGCAATTCAAATAAAGAACATATTTCAAGTGCGCTCATTTAGAAAACAGTGGCATATATTGGATAAAATTGAAAATCCCCCATCCCAGTTTAATTTTTCTAACTTTTTCAAGCTTGCAAAAACAGTTTGAAACAAAAACAACTAAAGCAAATCTAAAATTTTGCCAGTAGTTTGCTTGAACCATTGACAAAAGAATTTCAGTTCTGGCAGTCTGAATTTTTCTTGGGGTAGGGGTTCTAACATATACTGATCAACATATTTGCTTAGAAGTACGCAACATTTCACATTTAATGACTATCTTTACGTAATAGGTAGGTAAATGAGGTTAGCATTTTTTTGAATCAGCAATTTGAATAGTTTACAGCAATACTTTAATTACGAAAAAAAAAAGGAATATAGTTGAAATACCAAAGGATAATTAACCATTTTCAATGATCAACAAAGAGGGTAAATAGCTAAAATTTGAGGTCACTGTTAGTCTAAAACCACACAAGTGCTGGAATAAAATTTTACATAGTCTATCAGCACGAATGGGTATAGATTCAGATTTTACTGTTTTATATAGAATCAGATCAATGTAAACGTCAATATGAAAGTATGGATTTTTCAGGAAAAGTCTATTCTTGTATTGAAAGAACAGAAAAAAATGATAAACACGGGCAACACTGACATTGGAAGTTAGAAGTGAAACAAAACTGCAAAAAAGCAGCTGGCCACATACCATTTGGAAGGGCACACTGTTTTTTGTCCTTTATGAGCTACCTTACAAGCTAAGGAGTGACCTTTTGCATCCAATGTGAAAACTACGTGAATAAAAGAGGCCATATTTGTTTCAAAATTAACCTTTGACCTGCTGCTATATTTTTCAAGATGTATGCCAGTAAATTTTTTGATATGATCTAAAAACTCACTATCCATAAGCTATTTAAATTAGACCCATAAAAGTATATATTGAAAGAAAGGGAAATAAACAAAATTTCCACAAGTAGTATAGTAAGAAGTGAAAAATGATTAACAATATGTAAAATAAGCAATTGAGAGAGTAGGAAATCCAAGTATTCACATTTACTATTTTGTTTTCCACATAATATTCCAAAATATTAAGGCTAGACCCATAAAAATATACATCAAATGAAAGAAAAATAAACAAATATTTCACGTAAAAAAAATGAACAATATGCAGTTGGAAATTTCTGATGGAGGCTCGACTCAAGTTGCAAAAACTGCTGTTGACTCCGCAATTTCGATGTTAATGGTTACTGAAATAAACTTGGTTTTCCACAATAAAATGGGACTTGGAAGGATAATAAATCGTCTAATTCACAATACAAAAGTTCAATCAAGAGAAGCCACTCATTATCTTTGGTTGTAGTTTCTTAAATAACAAAGTGAAAATCTGCTACTTTCCCACCTAATCTGGGCTACTTTTATATTTTTCTGCTATTTCTATCCATTATGAGCATAGGTTTACACAAGTACAGGGGAGAGGAATAAAAACTTCCAATGAAAACATTTTTTTTTCATTATATTACCAAAAAAAGAAAATGTGGAGGGCAGTCTTCTTTCCCTTAGATTCGACAATGCCTTAATTGACCTGACCTTTATAATTTTGATGAAAAATTTTTTTATAAATGTTTGATGTTTTTTATCATCTTGGGTATTCAGTACGCAGTGAATTATTTTCACCATTCATATAGATACAGAAATCAACATCCGATATAACAGAAATTGTCAAACATGTATACAAGATTATTTTATCATCAAAATATTTTTGTTATTATCAAGAAAGATTGAAAAAAAACCCTGATATTTTCCCTAAAAAAATATCTGTAGAATCAGAGATTTTTCAGAAAATTAAGAGTATTGAAAACTGTCCATAAACATAAAAATTACATGAATTAGGCATTCAAAAATTTCTGATATGAAGAATCTTATTTTTGTATAAAAAAAGTGCTCTCATGATATAAACATATAAGAATTGAAAAAATCATTTCTCTGGGTATCTTTTTACATAACTTTTTATTTCATTAATCATGCAACTTTCTATTTCTTAACAATATAAAACATAAAAATTAAAAGATTAATAATTTCACTTGGTATTTTAAAAATAGATAAAATAATTCTGCAATATTCAATTATGTTACGCAAAATCAAATAAATATTCATTTCAACAGTTTAGACAAACTGAGTGTAGGTAGACAGCACATTAACTATTTAATCCATTATTGATATTTATACGTTAATTTTTTTGTTTCAAAGACACCTTTTTAACTTTAAAAAAAAAGCTGTATTCATATTGAAATCACACAAAAATATTACAAATGGGAAAAGATTATCGTAATTTTTCTTTTCTGAAAAGATATTTTTCATAATTAGAGTGAAATATTCCTTCTGGTTAGAATTACCTTCCCTGATTCCAAATTGCCACTGCTCAAGCGGCCGAGTGGCTGCTGTTATTGGCAAATTTAAAGTTAAAGAAGCAAACAAGATTCCTCAGAACTGCTTTTTAGTGTTGGTGTTAGTACGTAGATTTAGTGTTAGGGTTGATTATTAGGTAGGTTTAAGGTTAGTGTTCTAACTTCCTGAATGTAATTTCCAGATTAGGTAAAAAATTTCTTGTTACTTGCAATAGGACAATAGACATAAGTGCAGCAAGCTTACCATATTTAGGTACAGCATTCCTTTTTTCTAATAATAAAACATGTCCTTCAGTCATTTTGAATTCAAAAATTGCAAAATGTTGAAATTACAATTCGCTTCTTTGACTTCAAATTCACCATCAGCAGCTGTAACTGGGCTACTGAAGCAGCAGCCAGTTTGAAATTGAAGAGCCTGACTGTTCAAAAATTAATTATGATTTCCATCTGTTGAACTTGGCTTGTTGGATTTAACTTATCATATTTTTGTTCTTCAAAGAAAAAAAAAGAAATCCTCCCTTTTTTATTAAAGGTGCAAAAGAATTCAATGGGGGGGAGAAGACTGTGAAGAGTTTCCCTTTATTTTTGAAGAAAAAGTAAGAAATCACAGTCAATAATAGAACATTTGTTCTTTTTTAGAAAGGGTCTTTTTGAATGTTGATGCCAATTTTCTAATCTGTAAACAAAACAGTATGGCCAGGAGG
Organism: Thysanoteuthis rhombus; assembly: GCA_963457665.1. Classification (NCBI taxonomy): domain Eukaryota; kingdom Metazoa; phylum Mollusca; class Cephalopoda; order Oegopsida; family Thysanoteuthidae; genus Thysanoteuthis; species Thysanoteuthis major. The sequence continues at coordinate 11,735,081 of OY735215.1, forward strand.
GCTGGAAAAAACAAACAAGCTAACAAATAAACAAACACATGTACATGGAAAAAGGATAGAACCTTTCACCATTATCGAATGGCTAAGAATATGAGCCCCATATAAGATCTATGAAGATAAATTTTAGAAAATGGTGTGTTTGCAGTTCAAATAAAAAACAAGGTTAGTACACAGCTTGATCTTAAAAAAAAACATGGAAAAAAGTACGAACAAAAAAGTTATGATTATAATCAAGTTTTTGATTCTTGGAGGAATTAAAAAGGAAAGGTAGGAGTTTACTGTAGGTACAAAGTTATTTGGCAAGATCTACCACAGTAATAATGGGCTGAAAGGAAGAATTCAGGAAAAAGAATGTCACTTATAGAGTGTAAAATCAAGTCTTGGAATGTCCGTCAGTTTTTGGTTACCTACATTATAATCACTCGAAAATTACGTGGAGAGTGCTTAGCTTTGTTTCAAAGTGTTCTTTGTACATGTAAAAAGTGTGTGTAAAAACTACCCTCACTAAAGGAGGGAGCGAAAATGCAAGCTTACTTTAAGGCCGTCAGAACAGAGAGTGTGAGAAAATTTATCACCAAAAGCTTAAATACCATGAAGATAACAATCAGTTATCCAATTGGTAGTGCTTTGTGACGTCAAGGAGGAAGAAACAAAGAATTTACCATAACTGTAGACTTCTCTACCATGTGTTAGAGGCCACAGGTAGATCTCTATCAAGGGCAGATAACTGTTGTATGTATTATTTAGTGCTAAAAACTTGGTACCATACCATCTTGATGGTTGCAGTTGTTCAATTCCTATTCTAATTTATTCATTAAATTACAAAAAAAAATCTTTTCTAAAGAGCAATAAAACATATTGATCAGAAGAAATATTTCTTTTTTGTTCTTATTTAATTCTAACATGCATAGGAATAAAAACATATAAATAACTTCCATCAATTATTATTTTGTTCTTAATTGCTTTATGAATAAACTTATTGAGACACTATTATTATTTTTGCTATGAGAAAACATCTTTCATTGTCAGTTTAGGCTCATCCTCAACAAGTCCGACTAAACTTGTATTGGCACTTATAGAAGGAGAAATTCATGTCCTATGATTAATGGAAAGTTAGGATAAGTTCAGCATCATAACTCCATTTTAAATAGAACCCTCTCTTTAAAAAAAAACTTCAAGTATATCTTCTCTCAAAAATGACAGAGTTCTGGAGAATCTGAATGTCTAAAGAATTGAAAGCATAGGAACTGAAAAACTAAGTAAATTTTCATCAACAGGTGTGAATTCAATCTGCTGATTATATTTACCTTTTTCTGAACACTGGTGTATTGCTGATCTCACTGATTTCTTTAGCACTAAAATTAGTTTTTATTAAGTGAGCAGGCACCCCTAAAATCATCAGTTTATTTTTGATAAAAATCAACTTAAATTCGTGTGTTGTAGGTAAATTGCTATCAGCTGATTTTGGATATACCTTTGTTTTTCCTCAGTGATACCTCACCACTTGAGCCAGCACACAGTCTAAGGCCAGCATGCAACCTTGGCAAACTTGTATAAGCACTGAAAAAAAGAGAAATTAACATCCATGGTCACTTATAACAAACGGAAATTAAGCAACATTGTAAATAGAATTTACTCTTATAAAAACTTTCTGAAACCTCTGAAGGTTTGAAGGTCTGAAAATTGAAAGCACTTGAAATTTAAAGAGAAAATCTAAATTTAGTACTTTATATAATATAGACAGATCCAAAATTTCATTAGCAACAAGAGGGAGAAAAAACTTCTGTCTGAGTTTGAACTCTGTCCGCCAATTCTATTTTTTGAGGCGTCATCCACTAGGCTACCGAACCGTCATGATTTTGAGACTCTGAATTACAGCCCAAAAAGGAAATTAGGGAAAAAAAAAAAAAAAAAGCGAGTACACACTTGTTTTCTAGGAGAGTGAATGTAGACCTCATAGAAAGCACCGAAACTTTTTTTTTTCAAATTCAACCTTAAAATGTGTGCTGCAAGCAAATTGTGATCTGCTGAATTCAGATATACCTATTTTCCACGGTTCTAACTACTGAGCTATTGCTGACTTTACTGCCCTTATCCGTTACTTTTTAAAATATTGACCCTCTCACATGGGAATATGTTCAAAAAAATAAATAAGAAAACCTCCCCATATGATGCTGATTCAAAATATACATGTCTGTGATGCATAGTTTTTAACATCTTGGAATACATACACACACACACACACACACACACGTTAGTATTAGATATCTATATAATTAATTTCTATGCAAAAAAAGGTTTTCTTAGAAGTAAAATTTACGTATATGATCTTCTGTTGAAAATATTGCCAATGTTTCAGAATCCACTCCCTTTAAAAACTGGGTTGAGTATTTTTCTTTTCACATACATAGGCAGAAGTGTATCAGACCATCATTGTTTCAAACAACTTTTCAAAACCAATACATTTATTTTCTAACAAAATAAAATTAACAAAATAAGTGTTGATGTGATTACTAATAAACAGAAAACATTAGAAATTGTTTGAAACAAGCAAGATTAAACATTATGCTGATATTCAACATGAAAGGTACACAAGGTAAACGGTATGGTCATTTTGAATGGCTGTAAGTGGCTAGGTTATTACTGATGACCAAATAACATTATTTTTTTATCTAAAAATACTGTTTACTTAAGCCAATATGGCATGCAGTTAGGGTTAGTAGGTAGGCTTTGGGGTTGGAGTTAGTAGGTTCGTGGCTAGGGTTAGTAGGCTTGGAGAGATAGTAGGCAGATTTGCAACTAAAATAGTACGAAAGTTTGGGTTCAGGGTCAATAGGTTGATATGGACGATTAGTAGTAGGTCTCGGATTAGGATTAGTAAGTAGGTTTATATACCAGATCACACACAATCCGCTCAAGATGGACTAAGAGAGCATACAACCCTGCCCAAGGGTTATGTGGTTCTGTTTGGAAGCTAGAAACCCTATCACGATGATCTTTGATCTAAAGACCTTTGATATTTATACTCATTAATATATTATTCAAAAAACACAGAACACTGAAATCTTCAGATTTTTTATTTTTATATTCAGAAATGTATTAAGGAATATAAATACACTTGAGAACACGTGATGGTTCCTGAAATCTTTATAAAATCAAAAGATATATTTTTAAAAAATCAAAAATCTACACATTATTAAAGCCTTCACATTTTCCGAGTGTACTAATTGAGTATTAGTAGACTCAAAAATGTTTGTTAAAAGCTTTGTAATAGAATATGATTTTAAACAAAATATTCATTGAAATTCAAACTTCCAAACATTTCAGGTGCTCTACTGAAATATATCAAATCATATATTCATAATATTTTAATAGCCTATTCTGAGATTTCAGGAGCCAAAAGATTTGTAGCTATAAAGTCAGATGGATATGGACAAATCCAGTCACTTTCAACCATCTTCAAGGAACAAAGGGAGGTAACTCTTGTTGATATTCAGAGCAGCCAATTTACATGTGTCTCCTTTCTGCACAATTCTTTACTTGGAACACCTTCTGGCCATTCCTGATTCTGCCTGATGAAATATTTTTGTTTTATATCTAATATCTGCTTTCCTTACCCTTGAAATACTTTATTTATACTGCTAGTTCTGAAAGGTAAACAAACTTTTTACAGCCATTGCTATTGACGTTCCTGGCTAAAAATGGTCAAAGTTGCTGTCGAGAAACTGCTATTAAAACTAATCATCCACAAAAAATGAACAGAAAGAACTTACAAACAGGGAATGTGGCCCCAATTTAGATATTTAAATCCTCGCTCAGTCACATGATGTTTTAGAGCAAATGTATTTCCCAATTGAAAGATTAACACTCTCGCTCTCCTATTGTAAAAATAACAACACACAAATAAATAGAAAAAAATAGAAAAAAAGAAATATCAAATGAAATAAAAACAGTTTTATGAATGAGAAGTTTTTCAATTGAAAACGAAATTACTTGAATTTCTCACAGCAAAGGTCTGGATCTGAATTCAAAGATTAACACCATCACTCACTCAGGGTTTTAAAACTGACAAAACTGATTAGCTAGATGGTTAGTTTCCTGGTCATGACTTTACCAGCTTTTGAGTTGGTCAATGGTGATAACTTCACTATTCTTGAGTAGGTCTATGGTGATGTTATCTGATCCAGGGGCTGTTCCTCTTTTCAATAGTTTGATAGTTTGTTGCACCTCCTATGGAGTAACTTTTGGGAATTATCCTAACCAGTTACTTGTAACTTGTATATCCTGATTGTTGTCTTCTGTCCCTCATTTAGAGAGTTAATGTTTTTGTAGGATTCTTGAGCACGTTCGACTGTCTCTATCCATTGTTGAATCTCCATTTTCTTTAATCATACTAGTTATTGGTGCTTTTGTAGTAGTGAGAGCCTTTTTTTAATCAAAAAGACCCTACCTTTTTTGTGAATGCTTTCAATGACTGATGTTATGTCTGTTCTTTTATCTCTTTTGGATGGTTTTGTTTACTCAATTGCTTCAATCTTTTCTCTCCTTGTTGTCAGTGGCTTGATGTATCTTGTTTTTCTATGAGATTCTTGGTTTCTTCTGTGAGTTTATCTATGATTTGCTTGCTCTTTGGCTTTTAAACATTTTAGCAGCTTCTATCAGAGAGGTTGTTATATCATTGTTGAGCTCGTTGATGTTCTCTTCTGGTACTGAGAAGTTCATACCTGTTCTTCAGTTCTAGCATGAAGGACTGAGTGAGCTTTTTTCTGTACAGTAAGTGGTTGCTGTTTTGTGTAGAACATTTTCCTGCTCTCTTTCTTGGTATTAATTTGAATTTTACATCATATCATTCAATGGTCACTTCCTACATTGACTTGATTCAAGACCTGAATGTCTTTCTCTATGTCATTGCTAAGATGTATTAGATTTCATTTTGTGATGAAGGCTCCTGCAAGTACATTTTTTATAAAGTTACTTCTTGAAGAAGGCTTTCATGATTTCGAAGCTGTTTGCTGAAGCAAAATTGACAAAACCCTCAAACCCTTTTATTTCGTGCTTTGTATCCGAACTTGCTGATGCAGCTTTCATGTCCTTTTCATACCAGAACATTGAAGCCTCCCATAATGATGTTGAAGTATATTTTGGTATCTTGGAGTATGGAGTTCAAGTCATCATAGAAGTTGTCCATTTGTTCCTTTGTTGACTGTGAAGTAAGAGCATAGACTTGAATTATGCTCAGTACCTCTTAGAGAGCTGAACAATGACATTGTTTATTTACATGGATATTTATCATTTAGAGTCAAATATAGATGGATAGAGTTCATGAACGTTTCAGCTGAGGCAAGCAACAGCCATTATAGCCCGTCAGGAAAAGTACCAAAGCATTTTAATCCCGTTAGGAAAGCAACAGTCATTACCTGGTATAAGCATTTTCCAGGGCCTAAACGTGTTAACCTGTCATACAAAGTGATATGTATGGCTAAATATTTGTTTCCTCATAAACATCATTTGGGTAGCTTCAAATACAGACGAACAGGGTTTAGTATTTAATGTGATCATGTCAGCAGAGAAGAGCAATAGCCTTGTGCGTTGTTTTAAAACCTTGAGAGTTGAAAGATGTTAAAATTTAAATCAGGAACCTGACTTACCTTTGTTGTGAGTAATTCGAGCTTTTCTGTTTTCAATCGAAAAAATTCTTATTTATAAAATTGTTTTCATCTGATCTAATGATTATCTTTTTACAATTCATTTGTTTGTCAGTTTTAAAACCCTGAGTGAGCGATGGTGTTAATCTTTGAATTCAGATCCAGACCTTTGCTGTGAGAAATTCAAGTAATTTCGTTTTCAATTGAAAAACTTCTCATTCATAAAACTGTTTTTATTTCATTTGAATTTTTTTTTTTTTTCTGTTTATTTGTGTGTTGTTATTTTTACAATAGAAGAGCGAGAGTGTTACTCTTTCAATTGGAAAATACATTTATTTTATATCATATGACTGAGCGAGGATTTAAATATCTAAATTTGGGCCACATTCCCTGTTTGTAAGTTCTTTCTGTTCATTTTTTGTAAATGATTAGTTTTAATTGTAGTTTCTCGACGGCAACTTTGACCATTTTTAGCCAGGAACGTCAATAGCAATGGCTGTAAAAAGTTTGTTTACCTTTCAGAACTAGCAGTATAAATAAAGTATTTCAAGGGTAAGGAAAGCGGATATTAGATATGAAACAAAAATATTTCATCAGGCAGAATCAGGAACGGTAAGAAAATGTCACCAGTAAAAAGGATAGCCCTTTCCTTCAACAAAAATCTGTTTTTATTAATAGACACAGAAAATAAGAGAATGTTATGTTATACATCAGGTAATTTTGATGATTTAAATTTCCAGAACCATCTAGATTTCATTCATAATTATCTAGATTTATATTTAGTTAGGGATATGGCATTATCATTCATCGACAGTTTAAAGGTGCGGCCTGTTTCAAGCCTAGCCTCGTTTAGATTTTTTTCCATCAAGAAACGAGTTGACCGAACCTGACCCTTAATTCTTTCACCATTTCGACAGACTTGTTAGAAGCTTATCCAACACAAGAAGAAAATATAATTGCATATTAACATTGCTGGTGGTTTAATTCTCCGTGTGAATCCAAAGGGCACCCAACTGCACAGGCAAAGTATATTACAGTTTAATTAGGAAAGTATATTAACCTTTGTTTTGAAATATTTCCAAGTCCTTATATAATATATCTGCTACTAATATGGCGATTTTTAAGGAAAAATCATCATGCACTCGATATCTATAACATCAACAAGTATCCCTGATAAAAACCATTGACAATAGCAGGCATACATTCATTTCTCATGTAAAAAGCCCCGTTTCCGGTCATAAACAATCAGTTGCTGCTCTATTGTTTTATATGTGCCCTAATTACCCAATTTAGTGAAGAGTAAAATCGCAAAAATTTCCTTAATAATTACAGTAGATCAAAGAATGTACCATTGGAAAGCTCTTTCGGGGAATACCAAGTTTTACTGAAATAATTCGGTTTGAAATTTTTTGCCACAAACGAAATCTAGTACTAAATAAATAACTTTTTTTTTTAGAAACAAAATAGAAAAACGACAACGTTATACTCACTTCTTCATGTTCCATCTCTTGTGATAACATTAAAAGTCGACTAAAAGTTTTCTGGTTTAAATTTTGATGGAACAAGCTCTTTGTTTGCGATAAGAAAAGGACTTGTTAAGAGTGTAAGTCAAGGGAGATAATTGATGAAATACTGCAGGTTTTTATTTTCATTATCTTACAAAATTTAGATCCACTCAATAGAATCCTTAAATCTTGAAGTAATATCTTTTAAATCTATTTTTCTTTCATTATTAATTTTTTTTGAGTAAATTAAATGAATGTCTATTCCATATCGATATAGATAAAGGGAAGCAACCACCATGGGTGATAGCGCTTGGCACCTAACGGCGCTTCTCGGCCGCTTGGCTAAGATCAAAGTGTAGTATCTGTTCTTTGATGCCTTGTGAAGAAAAGTCGATCTGTGCTTTGTCAGCCTTCTGGCTGAGAAGTCGATTATCCCAGGTGCTGGTGCAATGTCAATGAATGGTTACTAAGGCATTGTTAAGCATTAGGGGCCTGGGATTCGTCCCAGGCCTCACAAAATTACCTGGCCCAGTCTGGGGGAAGCAGTTCACCCCAGAGCAGCACCATCCCATTGCACAAAAAGGATAGGTCGGGAAACCCTCGACACCCTTGCGATTCACGTTGCAGAGACTGGTGCTATTTTTGCACTGCCCACAAGAGGACCCCATTTCAAAAAGACCTTGTGTCAAATTTGCAGCCGTGGGGATGTGAATAAATAGATCGGCTTCTTGGCTAAGATCAAAGTGTAGTATCTGTTCTTTGATACCCTTGGACTGAGAAGTTTATCATTGTCCAGGATTGTCCCTCATCCAGGAACAACTGACCAGCATGCTCAGGCTAGTTCTGAGAGTATCAACAGGATCCATCGTGTGAACCAAATCAAGCCTACTCTCATGACTCCATGAAATCATGCATCGAGACTTAGGGACTCTTGCACTACAGGATTTGTGCTGTGGACATAGTCCAGCTTGTCCTCACAAAATCATGCACAAAGATTTGGGTTCATTGCATCCTGTTCCAGTATGTTTTCAAACGTGTTGGACCTCCACCTTAATCTGACTCCATGTCATATTTCTAGTTGTTGGGGTGCAAATAAACAAACTCAGTCACTTGATATCTACATGACTTACCAATCAACACATGTGTTCATTGTCCTCCTTACAACTATTTCTAATCCGCACTAATCCTGCATGGAGCTGATTGTACTTAACCACCAAAGTTAACCCCTAAATATCCTAAGAGTATAAATGTCACTGTAGTATGGATAATGTCTAGAATTATTCAACTTATAGCACAGTAATAGCTGTCCTCTTTGCCAGATTCTTCCAATAAATTGTATCCATAATTTGCCTTGAGTCCTATCCCCACTCCCAACTCATTATAAACCCAGTCCGGCTCACCCCAGTATTTTTCATATTCCAGTGGTTCACAATATGGAGTATAACTGTACAACCGGTGTTGTTTACTAAATTGTTTTGTGTTTAGTTATAGTGTTAGCTTTTTGTCATTTTGTTTAATTAGTTTTATCAACTTGAATAGAATTTTCAATTTTCGTAATCGACTGCAGGGTAAATGTGGTCGGCAATTCTTATTGTCAAAAGTGGGGAATGATTTGAGAAGCTTGGGAACCACTGGTCTAGTCAGTTTTTGAATCTATTCAATGTAAGAGCTGATACAATAGTTTCCAATAATGTGTTCTGTGGTGGGGTGATGCCTAGCATTAAGAACTTTTAAAAAGTCAAAACTGTCTCAAACTTCATTGCTACCTAATTCATTAAAAGAGAAACCAATTTTGATGCATATACGTCCGACTTTCCAAAAGTTTGATAACTTTTATTATCTATCATAATTATTAGATGTACTTTTGTAAGTTAATTTTCTAATTTCTTAAATTTTAGTTGTCTTTATATAAGTATCCACTTGAGCCATTCACTCTTAGAGTTGCCAATAAAGAGAATTTATACATGAGATTTATACACTGCTGGTTTCAATAAATAAGGCAACCTTCAGAGAATACGAGACCCCAGTTTCAATGTTAATTTCTTAGTTTTAGCTGTTTAGAGCCTGTTTTTGTATCTTGCCTATACAATGACCCCATTTTTGTTGGGCTGCTTTTTAGATGTTTCAAATGTTGTTTTATGGACCAAAATTTACAGTACTTTTATCTTAGCTTTAGGGAAACTAAAATGATACAATCAAATTTTGTGATTCAATTGCTTAAGAAAGTACAGTAGAGACTGTTTCCTCTTCTTTTTTGAACTTGATAAATTTCCTTATTGTGTTTATGTTCTCACTGACTAATTATTTAATGGAAATAATTAAAGATATGAATTTGAAATTTTTTCTCTCCTGGAATAATGTTCTTTAACGTTGTTTTAAGGGATGTGTGCAGATCTTATGACACATTTTCATCTATCTCTTCTTTTGACCGAAAATCAATGACTTTTCAGGGTGGATTTCAGTTTTACAAACAAAAAAGATTTGGTAGAATGGCTGAGGGACAAGATTTACCTTGTGGTTGACCAAATATTTTGATCATCTGTCAACAGACACAGCAGAAATCTTTCCAGGAACATGATGCATCATCAGTTTTTCTTTTCTAATCATGCAGCACAGACCTTTCTAAGTTCTTATTTCTTCTGAAACTTAACAGGTGGTCAGGCATCAATTTTCACTGATCACAGTATGGACTTTTTTGATCTGATCATCATCTGTTGACATAAATGTTTGTCCAGATTTTGCATCATCTGTGGTGGATGTTCTTCCCAATTTGAAATGTTGGCACCACTTGTTGCATTTCATACAGAACAGAAAATCTTCCATTTACAACTTTAGAGAAGTCTCAAAAAAATGTTTCCCAATATAGATTTCACACATTGTTCAATTTGGGGGAAAAATCTTGAGTGCTCTTCACGTGTTCACTCTGGCATTTGTAGCTAAAAAAAACTAGCCAGCATAAGTTGATTTTTATGAAATGGTCAAGATCACTGTTACATAACATTCCTATCACAAGCATACTAAAACGTCTCATTGATACACTGTTTTAGAAGTTATCTTTTTTTTATGGACAGACATACACATTGGATGAAGGAGAATGAACTCCCTATTAGAAATTACATGTTACCTTTGTGAATATTGCTCTATTTTCATGAAATATTTCATTTTGGTCTTTACAGCAGTAGATTTTATCATATTTGATTTCAGGTATTAGCGAATTGTGTGATAAATGCAATGCACCCATTTGACTACTCTCTTCTCTGATGCCTTAAATCATAAATTAAATTCTACTTCTCTAAGGACCAAAGTAAAATTCAAAATTTAAAGCTAGTTTGACTATGACCGGCCTATAAAAAATAAAGTTTTTACCAATTGCCAATCGGGAGTTTCTTTTCATCAACCATATATATATATATATATATATACATACTAGTTAAGTGGATGTTGCTTTGCTAATGGTATGCCTAGAGGTGGAAATAATGAAGTATATGAGAAAACTCATGGAAGTTACCTACCATCTACAGCTCACAAACATTCCAAAGTCAGTTCAATTCCTCCTTATTTTATTTTCTCACCTTGACCGAGTTCAGCCATTTTCCATGACTGAATATCTGGATTTATCATCCTCTACCCTCTTGCATACAGTGACCCTGCTTCCTTTTCCTACTCCCTGACATCTTTACAATTGAAGTGTTGTGATTCCATTCTCAGAGCCGATCCTTTACTCACACCTTTTTCAGCATAAGATTTTTATTCTCCGTACAGAAGTGTTTAGACACTTTGTTCATAGATATTTGGCTGCTTCCCAATTTTTTTTACATACAAATATGCTGATCATAAAACTCTTTTTATATTTCATGGAAAATAACTAAACAAGAACTTTGCAACCTTTATACACATTTAACAAAGTCTATCTACTGTAGAACAGGGTATTGGGTCACTTTTTTGGAAGTTTTTGACATGGTATATATGATTAATTTCTGAAATTCCTGTCTTTTTTACAAGATTGAATACATCAATGGTACAGTATTACATGACCAAAAGTAAAACACATAATGGCATTAAGTAACTAAGTGACGCAGCAAAATATGGGGTGGCCCATTTAACCCCTGCTTTAGAATAAACAACCAATTCAGCAAAATATATGATTGTGTAGTAACTAATTTTGATTTAGCTAAACTTAGTACAAAACTCTTCAAATACATAGATCTAAACATTTCAGAGATAAAAACACTAAGATCAAAATCAAGGACACAGAACTGGAGAAAGTAGATTGATTTTTATACTCATAAATATATTATTCAAAAAACACAGAACACTGAAATCTTCAGATTTTTTATTTTTATATTCAGAAATGTATTAAGGAATATAAATACACTTGAGAACACGTGATGGTTCCTGAAATCTTTATAAAATCAAAAGATATATTTTTTTAAAATCAAAAATCTACACATTATTAAAGCCTTCACATGATTTTCCGAGTGTACTAATTGAGTATTAGTAGACTCAAAAATGTTTGTTAAAAGCTTTGTAATAGAATATGATTTTAAACAAAATATTCATTGAAATTCAAACTTCTGAACATTTCAGGTGATCTACTGAAATATATCAAATCATATATCCATAATATTCTAATAGCCTATTCTGAGATTTCAGTAACCGATTTGTAGCTATAAAGTCAGATGGATATGGAGAAATCCAGTCACTTTCAACCATCTTCAAGGAACAAAGGGAGGTAACTCTTGTTGATATTCAGAGCAGCCAATTTACATGTCTCCTTTTGACACTATTTTTTACTTGGAATACCTTCTGGCCATTCCTGATTCTACCTGATGAAATATTTTTGTTTTGATGTTGCTGAACTCGAGTAAGAATTAAGCAAATAATATCTGAATACATCTTGAGATTTCTAGAACGAATCAGTTGAGCTCCAACAGGACTCTGATCTGAGCTACAAAACTATTTTTGCTCTTTTCAAATTCCAAGTAACCCTCCAAAATTTTCAAATTGTCCCTCAGTGGGGCATGCACCTCATTTTAGGAATCACTGGTCCAAACTATCATAAGTACTGAATCTGATTTTGTCAACTAATTTGTGTAAAAATATTGGAAATTGCAGAATTAATGAAATAATTTTTGGAAAATACACTGGGATATTATCTTTTTTCACTCAATTTTTACTTTGTTAAGACACTGTGGGATTTGCAGAATTGATGAATTTTTTTCAAATACCCACAGATATAGCTTGTTTTTGTTTTTTATATTGTTTTATAAATAAAACAATTTTGTATGCCAAATTCACATCATTTTAATGTTTACCGAGGGTACAACTTTTCTCACAGTTAATCTTTTTTTAAATTTTCATTATAGGTAGATTTTTCATTTAGAAAAGTTATGTAAGATTTTTTTCTAATCTTCCACATTTATGATAAAATAATGAATCTGTTTATGAAGTAATCTTTCATGCAAGTTTGGGGCTTTTTTTTCATCTTGGTTGTCGAGTTCCTGGTGAAATTTTTGCCTGTGTTTATAAATGAAGCAATCAAAATATCACTTTTTTCCATTTTTTTTACTTAATATTAACATCTTAATAATAATAATCACTTTTAATAGTTTATTCTGTACTAATAAACTTTTTTACACTAGTGGTCCTCAATCACCAGATCAAGAACTGGTATCACGTTATGAGGAAATGATATTGTTTGGCAATAGAATGAAAAACAAAATAATTTCATTTGACTTTGGTATTAAATCCTTTAGATAGACCCTTCCAGAAATGAAATTGAGTATATCAGTTACTCATAAATGACTTATAGATAACTTTGTGATTGTGATTAACACCCTATCTGGTTGGACAGTTGGTAGAATGATCATTTATATTGAACCTGTCCATGATGCAAAGAAAGTTAGAGACTACTAGTTTAGATAATCTGGGTTAAGACAAAGTTTTACCAATAAAAATGAATCACCAAAGAGAATTATCAATTAATCAAGTCAAATTAATTCATGTTAATTTTAGAATAGAACTGTTTCTGTGGCTTTTGGTCAGGCATTCTATTAGTTCTCCAAGATGAACAATCAAATTATTTTTTTTTCACAAGTGAACAAAGAAAAGAAAAAAAAGAAAAGAGAAGTAATTTTTTTTTCACAAAAGGCAGTGTTGGCAGTTTTGTTCACATTGCCATTGCGCTGTTTCTTCTTTGCCTGTTTTTGTCCATTTTTGCAAACTCTCTACTCCACAGGTTATGTATGTGTTGTCTGACATGAGAGCAGACAGGCTGATTTGACTAGTTGGCATGGACTGAGGGTGCGTGATGAAAGGGGTGGGTGTATCTTGCTAATAATTGTCTAATGAAGCCTATTGTAATTATGTATCACGATTCAAAAACTATTTAAAACAAATAGGCTGCTTTGGTGCTCCTTCCAGCTTTGGGCTTTTATGCCTCGCGACGGTGGCAGGCATCTGGTTGGTGTAATCAGGGGCGATAACTCATAGTGTCACTCTCCCTCTAGAACTTGCTCTCTTTCCAGAATATCTAAAAATTTTGATTTTTCCAGTTCTGACTCTATGAAATAATATGAAGAAAATATGTATGGATGATATGAAAATATTTTCATTTAAAATTCAGTCACTTCTTCCATCATCCTCTTATCAATTTTTGTGGTAATTCATTGTTAACTTATGGAGATATTGAGTGGGAAGTCATGAGGATTCACAAAAATGTATTGATAAATTTCATTAATAATATCACTAAGATACTTATTCTTACAGTTCTAATGAATTAAAATCAGATTTAATTTCCAGGAAGAGAATTATTTTATAAAAATTATATGTTGAATGGAATCCTCGCAGATTCATATCCATAAGGATATTTGCAAAGTTTGGCCTAATATGGCACCAGGTTAAATATTGTTTAAAAAGTTGGTAGGAAGATTGTGTTGCTCCAAACCTCCGAGAAAAAAGAGATTACCTGCCTTAAAAATTAGCAATCCTGATTTTTAGCTGGGCTTGAACAATGACAACTGATGCTGGAGGGAAAGACACAATGCAAATCTAAATAGACATTTAATAAACTTTAAACTTAGCTTAGCTTAATCAGGCACAAGATCACAAATGTGGAACGACCTTGCTAACTCCAGCTCTATGGTAATGTAGACTTCTAGATGAATAATAAGGACCATTACTCGTTTTAAAAAATATCATAATTCTTTTGATTACTTTTCAGTTTTAAACAATTATGCATTTATCGTACGTAATAAGAAATTTAGAAAAAAAAAGATGAATTGATTTTAAAAATTTTACTGTTAAGACCTCATTCAGCGGATCGTGGATCTTGAGAATGAAAAATAAAAGATAAAAACATGGGCACATACATTGTTTTCATGAATTATCTCCCTTGATTTTCGCTTCCTACAGGCTATTTTCTCATCGCAAATAAAAAATCTTTTCTATCAAAATATAACCCAGAAAATTTTTTGTCTGTTTAAATTTTATTCTTTTTTTCAATTTTTTCCTCCTATGTTTCATTTTGCTAACGAAGACAGATCAGATAAAAGAAAATATGAATAAATAAGCATAACGTTGTCTTATTTTCTTTGTTTATGAATAATGATTATCAATCCAGATACCAAATATAAATCTAGATGTCAATCTAGATACCAAATATAAATCTAGATGATTTTGGATAATTCTATGAAATTCATCAAAATGACTCGAATTATAACATAACATAACTTCTTATTTTCTTTGCTGAAGAATTTTGCTGGAAGGGTTTTTAGACACTTGTGTGGATGCTCCTCCCAACAAGAAGATTAATTAATTTTTGAGTCATATTTCTGTCATTTTTTTGTGTATTGTTGAAAATTATTTTTTGAATTTTGCAAATATTCCGAGTAGTATACGAACAGGATATTTTTGGGCAGAAAAGTTCTTGATGACTTTGATGATCATTTTGTATTAACTTGGCGAATATTTAGTGAATTTTTGAGTGCAGTATTTTTTTATTTTTCTGGTGAAGTTCTGAAAAGTTTTGAATTTTGATTTTGCGAATAACTTCAGTCTTTCGAATACAACATTTTTTGGTCAGAAAGGTAAGGTTGACAGAACCTCTCTTCTCCAGAAACTTATGACAATATGTGATTGGTGTTGATAAAACACATGAAATTTGAAATCTATTAATTTTATCGCTATAAAAAATTTGAGATGTTAATAATTCTATTAAATAGAAGAAGAATTACAAAATATTATCAATTAAACATCATTTCTGCCGACACAATCCAACTTAAATAAAATATTCATTATGTAGCGCGCCCTATTCTTTCAGTTAAGAATTAAATACGAAACCCTTCTTTTAGCTAGATATCGAAAACGTCACTTCCACTGACGACCCCTATAAAACCACTGGACACACATGGTCACGTGCTCATTAGCTCCAGCATTCCTAGCTGGTTACGCTTTTAGCCCCGACACTTGTTGCCGGCCACTCTTTCTCTCTCTTTCCTTTTCCCTAAGATCGTTATCATTTCGCCAACTTCCAAGCCAATCAGATCCTAACCATTTTTCCTCCGTGACCTATCTCTGTACTAACTTTGCCTATTTCACTTCACCGATGTTGAGGCATCTCATATACGCACAGTTATGGAGCTACGCTACCTTGTTTTCACCATGTGATCCAAACGTGTATATACCTCTCACTCTAGTGAATGAAATGGTGAGACTTTCTACGATCCGATAGTCACAATGATCTTTCATAAATTTCCTTAGTTTGGGAAAACTCTTATGGATAAAACTCCATGTTCTCTGTCTTCCATGGTCTGTTTGTCAAGAATCTATCAGCGTCAGAGAATAGCCCCTAAGTTAACGCACAGAACTTGGCAGTATGGCGTGCACACTGAACCCGGATTCCACGTTTTACCAAGCCATACAGAAATCCAAGCAGTTCAGACAACTCCACTATGACACCGGCACCAGTACTATCAAGACAAGAAAGCTCCCACCTTTCACTATCTCTTCTCTTCTCATCTCTTCACCCAATCAATCAGATTTATGTTATCCTTATATGTACTTCATCTTCATTCTTCATTCATCATTTATGTCCTTGCATTAAACGTATGTATTTTTTCTAACCAAAATACTTGTATGTGTTCTTTTAACTTTGTTTCATCCCCGTGTCCAAATTCATACTTGGCATACATTCTCTTCATCCTTTCCTTCTTTCACATCTCCAGTGCCAGCACCAACATCAAACCACAAGGAGGAAAGAAATCCCTCTTGTCTCTCAAACATCCATCGTACTTTTCATTTCCCAACTGAAGAAGCATCTCGAAAATTTTTTACCCTTCTCAAACTGCAAGTAACTAGTAATAGTATATTTTTTACTGAGGGACAGGATAAGATTAAATAAAATATCACGGCTGAGAACAACATTGGGTGTATTTGTAAATGTAGGTGTATTTTTGAAAAGTGAACTGATGAATTGAAATGAAAATTCTCCTTTTCTCTCTCCTTTTCCTTTTTTCAAGATAAAGAAATCCAATTTTGTTTTTTTTTTCTAATTATCATTTGATATTGACAATCAACAAATTGGGAAAACTTTAGAGTTAATTAGGTAATTAGGATGGAAAGCATTCAGTACAGGAAATGCTGATGTCGTAATAGTATCACCATACAATGCAACTGGTACAACATCAAAACCTAATATGGGTGGGGAAGTCTATTGACAATGTAAATATAATGATGTTAAGGCTTTCATCTATCTGGTTTTAAATTGGATAAAAGTGAGAAAAAAACGAAATTTAAAAAAAAAAAATCATTGAGAAAAATCAAACGAATATGGAAACTGGGTTCAGTGCGTGAGCCAAACTGCCAAATTATGTGTGCAACTTAGGGGCTATTCTCTGACACTGGCAGACTCTCAATGGACAGACCATGAAAGACTGAGAACGAAGAGTTTTATCCATGTGTGTTTCCTGAAGTAAAGAAAATCAGGAGAGAACGTCGTAACTATCGGATAGTAAAAAGATAGTAAAGCCATTTCATTCATGAGAGTGAAAGGTGAGGACACAGTTGCATTGCTGCATGTCTGTGTGATGACTCAACATCAGTGAAGTGAAATGGGCAAAGTTACTACAGAGATAAGTCATGGTGGAAAAATATTTCGAGAGAAAGAGTAGCTAGCCATAAGCATGAACAGCTAGAAGTGCCGGCGCCAATGAGCATATGACCACATGCATCCAGGGATTTTATGGGGGTTATCGTAGGATGTGATGTTTTCAACATCTAGCTAAAAGAAGGGTTTCATATTTAATTCCCAAATAAAAGTATAGGGGCGCTTCTTTGAGAATCATTGTTTTATTTCGCAAGTATTCAGAGTAGTTTACTAACTCGATATTTTTTTTAATTGATCATCCTTCATTTTGTGTTAACATTGTGAATGTTTAGTGAATTTTCAACACAATATTTTTTATAGGAAAAGTTCCGAAAAGTTTTATTATTTTTATCATGATATCTAATGTTGGAAAAGTATGGTTACAGACATCCACAGACTTTTGGCAAAATACGACTGGTGTCGATGAAAAATACTTTAAATTTGAAATCCATCATAATAAAACTTTGAGCTGTTGATAGATTAATTAAAAGAGTTGCATTCATTAGAAACTAAAACCCCAAAATTCTGCAAACATTATAAATTCGAAAACGATTTTGCTTGAACTTGTTTACAGTTTGCAAACTGCAAGTAACTAGAGTACCAGTAAATTTCAGCACAATTTTCATACATTTCATGAATACCCCCAAAATATGCTAATAATTGGCTGATTTTAATCAAATTATTTGGATGTATTCAATTTTAGCAGCACTATTTGAGTTCAGGTCCCACTGTTTGTGCTGTTCAAAGTAAGGGCCTTTATATTTTTCCAAATGGTATAAAAACCATATTGCCAACTCAAATTTGATCTTTTTTGGCTGAAGTCAGCTAGATATTTTCACTTTCGGCTAACTTTATGGCTGAAAATATTTTCTAGGTATGTGTAGAGATTGATTCACAAAATGTTGTTACACCTAGAACACTTAAAATTTTTTTGAAATACCAAAAATGACCTAATTATTGAATTTCAATAACATTTTTGGTACTTTGGTGTAAAAAAGTTTATTTTTTTCCAAGTTTTCTTTTCAAATTTTTGGAAAAAAATATTTTACTTGTGTGTTCAATGATACAAAATAACTCCCTAATTATGTCGACAACACAAATGGCAATGAGCTGGCCATGTTGCAAGAATGGCAGATAACAATGAACATTGCGACTTACAACATGAATCTCCAGAGATCACATGCGCAACCGAAACTGGTGGAGTATCAGATGGAGAGATGAGATAGACAAATTCAGAAAGTACTGGCTCCGTAACACCCACAATAGAGAAGTGTGGTGAATCCTGGGGAAGGTCTATCTGGGGGAAAAAATAGAATATTGCTCTTTGCAAGTATTCACATTATAAATTCTTTATTTCCTGTAGATATATATATATCAACATAATATTCTCTTTTATGGAGACTTTTGTGAACATCTGTATTGAATCAAAAATATTTGATGATCACTGCTAGAAATTATTATTTTCTATTTACTTACGTACAATGCGATATTGAATTAAATACTTGAATTAGTCCTAATAGATGATCCAAAATGCCTCAAGTAATAGGGTGAAATGTCTCTGATAAGCTGATATAGTTTGGGCTGAGATGTTCTCGCAGATTGAGAGACAAAAAATATATTTAGAAAATTAAACAAAGAAATGACAATTCTCATGAACAATAATGATCAATCTTTCAATCCTTTATCTGAAAATTGATCTGCAATTTGACAATTCCTTTTTGAAAACTTTTTGATTCATTTTTTTCTGTCATCTAACAATCACCTCAACACGTGTTTCATTAATTTCATTTTGCTAAATAAATGAATTGGTTTTAAAGAGTTGTTGAAAACAATCCATTTCTAATGAGAATCTAAATAGTTAATTGATACCTGATTTTTGAAATGTGAGAAGAAATTTTTAAAATCCATTTCCGATTTTTAAAATGCTTTTCAAAAAGTAAATTAGACCAATTTTTTCTCTAAACAAAAAGAAAAACATATTTTTATCGATTATGATATAGATTTAGACTGTTATAGATACAGTGTTTCTTACATTCAGCAAAAAATCAATGACACTATTATCAATAATAGTTAAAAGATATTTTACAAATTTAAAATTGAGTTGTTGAAAATCTATCAGAAAAAACATTTTTGTCAATTTTTTCCAAAGATTAAATTTCTTCTCTTGGTACTTTTTATAATCCCATTAGTAATCCATGGTTTACATCTATTTTCAAATTCTTTATTTGCAATTTTTTTCAAATGGCATATATTTATCCAGTATTTTTCAATTGTTTCATTGAATATATAAAAAAAAATTTGCATAATTTTTTTTCAAATTGTAGTAATTCATTTCAATTTATATAAATATAACTTTTTCTGTTCTGAAGTTAGTACAAGCATGTTTGAATATATTATGTTTTTTTGGTATATGATTTGTGTTAGATTTTGGAATAATTGTAATTGAGAGATCAGAGATTAACACAGTGAAATTTCAACTAATAGTATCAGGATTACAGTAATTTTTTTATTCATATATATATATCTAAAGCAAATAAACAGAAACAGTGATGAAAATTATTTATATACATTTATCCAAGTATATATTTGAAGCAAATAAAAGCAAAAAAAAACAATAATCAATGGAAATTATATATATCTATTCATGTATATATGTATAAATATTTATGTGGAGAGCATAATTATTTTATGTTTCTAGAAAATATGTTTTTATAATCAAATGAAGAAAGCATACATAATCTTTTTGAAAAAATAAGTCAAGTAACCTTTTCCATTCCAAAATGGCCCAATGGTGACTGCTTCATGGTGAATCTGTATAGTTGTTTATAGGCTAGCCTGATAGACAGTGTCAGCCTCAGTCTGTAGTCTTGCTTTTATAGCTAGCTATGCAAGCTACTTCTGTCTGTGGTGCAGGAGTCTAACACTGCTGTCTCCCTTTTTCAAAAAGGAACCACAGCTGTTTTCTTCCTTTTACAGAATCCATCCTACTGATTTAATAACTTGTCCCCCAGACTTGGTTCTATGTACTGTGCCAGGTTTTGTGGACACCATAGACGCATGCTTCCTTGTAGTCACCTGCCTATAGGTCTTGCCTTCTTACACCAGATTCTCTCATAGGAATTAAATGGTATTGGTTCCTGTGGATTATTCAACCAGGTACATCTATAATGTATGAACCTGGTGCCAAACGCTCACTGACTATTGTCCCAGGGTTAGGGTTAGCATCAGTCACCCACACCTGTAGCCCATTGTCTGTTATTACAGTTTCAGGTATCCTGTGGTGCACAAATATCAACTTAAAAAAATTCACAATGTTGAGGGATTTAGTTACAGTGAGATTTGCTAACTCAATGGATCTCGAATAATAGTATATGAAAAGTTCCTCCCCTTTTAGTATGAAAAGATTCGCACTTAGCTTTTGCCAGGGTCTGTTTAGAAATTCTATTTGCTTGAGTGGTTTGGTACACTTTATACATACTTAGAAAGATTTGTGGCAATTCACCGCTAGCTCATTTAGCAGCTGATTTAGGCATGACCACCAGACTCTCTGTCGCTCATGCCCTTTGCATTACTCAATACCCTAATGTCCTTAATGAATTTTATTTACCCCCCCCCCTTTAGAGTTGGAGAAATTGTCTCATTTATCTCAACAAGTCTCAAGTCTGTCTTTGTATGCTGGCAATCCTTATCATGACTGTAGATGTGCTAAAATTCTGGAGTGGATCTATGCACAATTATCTCCTCTATGTCTGAGTTAATAGTCTGCAACCACATAATATCTCAAAGAGTTCTTTTTCTTTCACGTATCTCCAATGCTTCTAAGTTAATTTTTTTTCAAATTTATGGAGAGTTGGGCAATTGTAAGAATTTTTGAAATTAGTTATGAAATGTTGCCAACTTCCCATCAAATATATAGACATGGACCAGTGTATATCAAAAGAACCTCTCCCTCTTTCAAGAAAGGTTCTGGCCAGACCACAGGAATTGAAATTTTCTTGTAATGTAGCTGGTTCAAACAAACTACCTGCAAAATTTTAGATTTGTCTTCATTGTTTTTGTCTATTTTGTATTTTGCACTCCTTACCAACATGAAAATTAGAAATAATGAATGAAGGTATGATTTTGAATAATACTTCTTCTTCTTCCAGATATTTCAACTGAGGTGGAAAAGTAATGAATTTCTTTGATGAGCTTATAAAATATTGTATCAGGATCTATGATGGTCAATTCAATGCTGAATTTGGAATTGCATAATATAAAAATTATGTAACTGTGTGTGAATTGGCTGTTTATGAAGTGAAAAGTTGATAAGGCTCACAGCGAAAAAAAGCACATTGTCTCATGAAATGTGACTCTTTGTGTTCTAGAGAGATTAAGCTAATTATTGTTTCTTATTTAGAAGAAAACACTAGACATCAGCTACATTCTTGTGCACAGTATCAAATCAAAGTATTTCTTTTAGAAAGATGTACTTGCAAACACATATTGGAAAGGATCTCAAATCATGTGAAAGGAGTGGATTGGAATTTTCGGAAACTTTGTTTTTAAAATCTCATATGCAAAAACCCCCTGGAGAGAAACCATACCCATGTGAAGTGTGTGGTTCTGCATTTACACGGGGATCATATTTAAAAACCCACATGCCGATACATAGTGGGGAGAAACCATATTCATGTGAAGTGTGTGGATCAGCATTTTCAGACAGGTCAGTTTTAAGAAGACACATGTGGATTCACACTGGATAAAAACTCAAGTGATTTGCTCTGCATTTAAAAGATTTCACTCGTAAAATACCACGTATGGATTACTTCAATATTTGCAACAGTTCAAATAGATTTTATCATATCAAGATAGTAATTTGTTTGCGTGTGGCATATTGATATAAATTGGTTATTTCCCATATGTATTCATGTACAATAAAATAGTTTATATATTTTCATGAGCACTTATTTTTATATGAATAGACTATCTATACAAATGCACATAAGCATTTGACCCTTTTTTACATATGATTGCATTCTTTCTACAATTTGTATTTGTCTTGTTCAAAGCTATTCAACTAGTTTGGCAACTAATAGCAGCGTTAGTCTATTTGATGACATTGATTCATTCTGAGCAGAAGAGCATAGTTGGTTTGATTCATGTAACTATTTGATTCTATTGAAAAAGAATTTTCCAGAAATTTAGCATTTAGAAGCACAAAATGTGTAAATACATGCCTTGTGTTAATAGCAATGAAAGTAGTTTTTTGACGTGAATTTAGTATTTTCCATTTTGAAAACCAGGCTATACAAGGGAAATTTTCTGTTTCATTCAAATAATATTTTAGCTGTACTGTCATTGAAAACAGTAAATTATCATGTAAACTTTTGAAAAGTCAGACACTTGTGATCATAAATGCTTATCCCCCATTCTGACCGCAAAATGTATCTATTTCACTGTTTCAATGCATTTAGTTTTACATCATGGGGTAATACATATGGTTCACCGATAACTGAGCACATCTCAGTACAAAAAGGACCCCCTAATACAAACTATGAGGTACAAATATCAAAGTTAGAAAACTTTCAATATATTTAATACTTATGTTGAACTGACTTTCTTGTGATAGCTCGCATAGAATTGGCCTTTTTCACTTTCTTATTTATGTGGTCTCCAAAGCTTAATTCAGAATGAAAAAAAAATCCAATATCTTTTTCAACATTGAATTTTTGAAGCTTTTGATGTTGAAGATAAAATTCCTGGTCTTTATTTGACTCACTTATGCTAATATGCATGTGCTTGCATTCTTTTTTGTCAAGCATCAAAATGCATATCTGAGAATATGTATGAATGCATGAAATATATTGAGTAATTTAAGTTGATATAAAAAATTTCATGGTGGCTCAATTACTGTACATATGGCTCTATTACATAGAAGTATATCTTACTTTTCCATTTATTAAACTATCTTCATTAAAATGCTTGAGATTTCAATCTGCAATTTCTGTTTATCAATGCATAGATGAAATTCATCAATAATTTCACTGAATTACTTATTTTTACAATTATGATGAATTAAAATCAGACTTAATATCCAAGAGGAAAATAGAAGTATTTTATGTTGAACGGAATCCTTGTAAATTCATGCCCTTTAGGATGTTTACAAAGTTTAGCCTGATATGGAATTGTAGGAAAAGTTGGTAGGGATTGTGTGGCTCCAAATCTTGTAAAGCAATTAGCTGCCTTAAAAATCAGTGTTTGAAATACTGGCTTTTAGCTGGGCTTTAACAATGTCAACTGATGCTGGTTGGAAGGACATAATGCAAACCTGATTAGGTATTTAATAAACTTTTAAACACTGCTCAGTCTGGCAAAAATCGGGGATCACTTTGCTAACTCCAGCTCAATGACAATGCATCCTTACTTCTTTTCATTATTTAAGCATTTGTAACTTTTGAGTTTTAAAAAATTATGCATTTATTGTTTTTGATTTAAAATTTTTCAAAAAGCAGGATAATTTTTTTAGATCCCAAAAATACTAACACTAAAACAGTAGTTCTCAGTATTTTTCTACCGATTCCCCCTGATCAGAATTTTCAGCATCATTATGTCCCCCAATTGCCCCACAAGAGTCATACTTATTAGATAGTATTAAGAAAATTATCTCATAATCTGTGAATGTAAGATTGCAATGTTCAAGAGTTTGGTTTCTGTATTTCTAAAATGGCAAACCATTATAGGCTGTTTGCTAAATCATTGCAGTTGGAGAAAAAAACACTTTCATTGGCTTTAAAAATATATTCATTGGCCTTGAAAAATTCTTCCACAGCACATATAACTGAGCACATCTCAGTGCAAAAAAGACCCCCAAACACAAGCAATGAGATGAATATTTCTGTCTGATTTTGGGGTTTGCACTTCTTCTGCAAATCTCTTGATATCTGGCTGGGACAGACATTTCAGATTATCTTCTACATATGCTTTGTTCCTTTTGTTTTGTTCCCTGAAATTTTCTCAGCATGAAATTTCCTTTCCAATAAAATACAATATGATTTTTTTTGTGATTAAATCATCTCAGTGGAAACCTTCCCAGGAATCAGCTATTTTAGTTTTCATGTACTTCTTGTATTTTCTACAATTCAAGGTGTCTTATAAGAATTAAAATTATGTCCTTAGGGATTTTTTAAAGAGGAAGAAAATCATTCTGCAATTTTCAATATTTTCACACAAAATTGTGGACAAAATCAGATTTAGTATTTGATGATTTAGACAAAAAGGTTTTAGGCATGAAATGTGTCATCATCTGGATGTAGACAAAGTGAACCATGACCATTTCAATAGTTAAAAATGGTATTGGCACATCTGCCAAAAGATGCACCAAAGATTGTATTATAACTTTTTAACTTGCATCTTTGTTTTGGGGGCTGGGGAGTAAATTTTCAAGGTCATCTTTCAGATCCTTTGCTTCTTGTAAAATCATAATTAAAAATCAAGGAATTGGCAGAATTAAATTATTTCTCTCACTAACCATCTATGCTGCTTTGACACAATTTTTTTTTAAAAACATAATCAAAACTTGCTCTCCAGTTTTTTCTTGTTTTGCTAGAAAGAATAAAATTCTATATATTTGTCTGATAAAAAACAAACAAATTTTCATTCTGATAACATCGAATCAAACTGTTCTAATTCAGTGTACCTGTTTTTTAAAATTTACCAGTAAAATATCAAAATTGGATGTTGACACTATATTTTCAAATAGCCAATTGACAAACTTTGAAAAAATGGTGGCCAAAAGTTTAATCAAATGTAAACTTGAAATTATATTTAAACTTCAATTGAAAAGAGTATAACAGTTGTGAACAGAAAACTTGATATGGGCTGTATCCCAATTGTGTCAAGAAACAAAGATGGTAATCTTTCAGTTGAAAGCCTTCTATACTTGAGAAAAAAAAGCATTGAAAAAAGGTACTTCTAGCATATCAGTCTTTTGTTGAAGGATTATATTTTGATGGATCATATTGTTGTATTTTAATTAACAAAATTTCAGAGTTGGGTAAACGTTTGGTAGAATAAATTTTTTCTTTTACTAATGAAGACGTGAAAATTTTATTAAAATTTAATAAGTAGTCGATTCTTTGTAGTTTGTTTTTTCTAATCTAGATTCTTTTAATGTGTGAAAAATAGGAAATTTTTCAAATGTAAATTTCTTCTGCAAATGTTAAGTCAACAAATGTCTCAACTTTTACTCTATATTCAAAAATATCTCTGGTTCTATAATTTTTATCCCATAATTTCTGCCAATTTTCTTACTAATGACAAAGATTCTGAAGAGAGAGTTTTATGATTCTGACTTTTTTGTTTTTTGTAAAGTGTTGATTTTCAGGTAAGTGTGTTTCAGCAAAGTCCGCACAGATGTCTATACGCCAGAAATAATATCCTCACTTTAGTATGGATGTAATGTTCCCTTTCTTCAGGGTTAACAGGAACAAATTGCATAAAGTAACAGGAAGGGTTTTTAAAAAGTTACAGATTCTGCTTGAAATTTGCCCAAAATGAAATATATACTGAAAAGGTTCAATTAGGATCAGGTCAGCTTTTAGCATTTAATTCTTTTTTGTGTGTGCATGCCCCCATTATTTGATTTTATGAAATATCTGTATGATTTTATTTGCTTTCTTGTGTTGTTATATTTGAAGTTTTTTTTTGGGGGGGGGTTGTATTTGTGTGCATGCCCATCGTGCATCATTTGTAAATCATATACAAAGTGACTTTACTTATTTTTCATGCTTTGATTTTTCACTTTGCAGAGCTATTGATCTGATATATCGGGGTTATTTGGATCTGTATATTCTATTGTGATCAATTTTCACTGAGGCCTGCATAACTCATATCCATTGTTTCAGTTTTAGAAAATTAGTTTGTTTTTACCACAAAACATCTAAAAAATTTCCATTGACCTCATTTCACATGTATATTTTTTGCCCAATGTTTCATTTATTTAGCACAAATGTATTAGATATATATTTATTCCATTTATAATGTTAGGTAATCTCTGGTTTTGCATACATAAAATAGCTAAAAATAATTTTTTTTTTTTCAATTTTAGGTGCTTTGA
Organism: Thysanoteuthis rhombus; assembly: GCA_963457665.1. Classification (NCBI taxonomy): domain Eukaryota; kingdom Metazoa; phylum Mollusca; class Cephalopoda; order Oegopsida; family Thysanoteuthidae; genus Thysanoteuthis; species Thysanoteuthis major. The sequence continues at coordinate 11,761,472 of OY735215.1, forward strand.
ATCTGTAGACCTTTGGAGCAGCTTGAAATTGGTTAGTTTTAAAAAGAAATTCCAACTTTTTATGAGGGAAGATTCTATTTACAATATATTTATAATGTTAGACTAGGCACTTTTCGCGATCCTTATAGAAATATAGACCGAAGTACCGCTTATATGGATTATCTCCACTTTGATCTGATTTTGTGGGAATTCTCTTATTTCTTTCCATTTTTAAACCTCACATAGTTTGCAACATTTATAACGTTGGGTCATGTAAGCCATACTTCTATAAAAATGTTGGAAAGTAAGTGTGCAGTTTATCATTATAGTTACAATGTCAATAGAACATCTCTTGTGAAACTTGATAACATTTTCAATGGTTCAAAGGTCTAAAAAATTAAAAGCATCTAAAAGCGAAAGGAAAAAATTCTTCCTGGAGAATTATTTTACGTTTGCAAAATAGGAAATCATCTAATCTTTATCTCTAACTTTGAAATGCTCACTATTCAAAGCTGGATCTTGTTCACTTATGGTTTGAAATTCAGGTTTTCCGTTCACATAAAATCCAAATTTAGATGTTTTGGGGGATCATAACGAACGACAATAAAATTTTTAATTCTTTTGTTTTGAAGATAAATATATGAAAAATATAGCTGGTGCCATATACATTTAGATTTTTCAAATGAAGTTTTGTCTTTGTGATATGGGAAAGAAAATGTTAACCTCTACTTCTTCTCCTGTACAGTAACGCTTATATATCAAGGTAGAATTGTGACAATTCTTTTTTATCATTAGTTTTTATTCCCTCCCTATTAGATACATGAACCTATGCTCAATATTAATTGAAGTAGCAGAAAAATATAAAAGTAGCTTCACCAATTTGCTAAGGTAACAGAAAAGTAGCATGTAAAAAAGAGTGCATTAGAAATTTCAGAATTCTCATTGGGGAGAAACCATACTCATAGGACGTGTGCAGTTCAGTATTTGCTGGGATCCCTTTTTGAAAACTCACTTGCAAACACTCACAGGGGAGAAATCATATCAATGCAAAATATGTGGGTTTGCATTTTTACAGAATATAATTAAAAGAAAGATGCAGACATACACTGAAAAAAAGCATGATAAATTTTCCCACTTTTAAGGTCAAAACGAAGGGGGAATTTTTTCCCACATTAAGGATTGGAATCAATAGTGGAAATTTTTTTTCCACTCTGACAGATCAAAATGGAAGGGAAATTCTTCCACCTCCAGTGGTCATAATGTGGCAGAATCTTTTTTTACTTTAAGGGGGCAAAAGGAGCAAGAATTTCTTGGGAGTCATTTTAAAGGTCAAAACTGAAGAGGAATTTTCACTGAGTGAGATGAAAATGGAGGGAGATTCCTTTTTTTCCACTCTTATAAGAAATTATTTTCTCAGTTTCAAGGATCAAAATCGGGGGGGGGGGATGTTTCATATTTCAGGGCCAAGACTGATACTTTTTTTTCTCTATTCTAGTTGTGAAAATCAGCGGTAACCCCCCCCCCATGATAAGGGTCAAAATAGGAGTGGAGCCCTTTTATTTTTTTTATTTTTAGGGGTCAAAATGTCGGGGGAATTCTTTTTTCTCCATTCAAGTGTCAGGTCCTACCTTTTAGCTGCTGCATAATTTCCCTTTGTAGCTCACTACGCAGGTGTGTAATTGGTGGTCGTGACCAGGATTGGATCTTTGATCCAAAAGCTTGAACCTTGGAGATACACCACTAGGAACATGGCGTGACAGTCCTGCCATATCGATTCCACAAGGCAGGGGAACAATAGACAGTGGGTTACAATAAATCGAGATGAAAGAGCAACACAAGTCAATGTATTTATTTTTTTCTTTTGGTTTTCTCTCTTTTTCTGTGACCATGGACCCTTATGTTTTTTACAACGCAATGGTACATCTTACTACTGAAATACAATCATTAGGTGACGGGTTTAGAAACTCTGTTTCTCTTGCAAATATCACTATGTTTGATAGGGAAAAAAGAAAACTATTTTGCATAGAAGAAAGATTTGGAGAAATGCTTCATATTTGTAGGAACAGGAGAGGAGAAAAGGACACTGCTAGCTTATCAGTTAGCGACTGGGAAAGCTGATGACCTCATAAAAAATTTCTCGAGTCGGTACCTGGTGCAACTTGGAACGAGTTGCTTAGGTAATTGAATAGGAGCTATTTAGAAGCCACAGATCCAATGGAGGTGATGAATTATCTATCAAATGTACAACAGGGGCAAGGGGTTAAAGTGTTGACGAATTTAAATGTTGAGTAATTTTCCGTATGAGATGACCTTTCCAGGTGGAATTTGGAGGCCCAAAACAGAAAAACGGTTAGTTTATGCAATTAGGGGTCGGCTAAGAAACACAGAAATTCATTGACTGCTTATTAGACTGACTCCCAGACATTAGAAGAAACAGCTCGGATTGTGCTGGTGGAAATTTCCATCTTATCCCAGACGAAAAGAGTGGTTTTCGATGAGCCTATGAAATTATACCACCACAGCAGACGAGAGGAAATAAAGGCTGTAGATAAGGTCAGAGCGAGACTTAGTTGCCAAATTGACAAAGTAAATAATGGAACTAGAGAATCGAAAAAAAAAAAGAGATAAATAACCAACCACCCGATTGGAGAAATTTTAACCGACTGTAGATCACTTGTTGGCGATGCGGTCGGAAAGGTCACATTCGAATACAATGTCTGGCTTCTCTTGGAAACTAAAACCGTTTGTTCGAAAAAAGTACGTCACCGAACGAACAGATGTACCCAGGCTAAAAATCAATGCAATGAGAAATCTCAGAACAATCACAATTCGAATCTATGATGCAAATTATCTTGCACTTGTCAGGTTCAGAGACTTCCATCATCCACAGATGGGTGTTTCAGGCTATGAAGTGGAAACCACTCTTATAGATGGTAAAGTCAACCTGCAAACCGCCCTACGAGTCGTTATTATCAGTAGACAGGTAGGCCAATATTGATTCTTGAGTTGGAAAAATATCAACCAATCATGGATTTTACGTGGTGAAAAATTTAAGAGGACACGTGATTGATTTCAAGTAAATGATGTGCGTATACATTATGACCTCCGAGCGTTGCACATCAGAGATTAATATGTATCATTGGGAGAGGATAATCTCATAGTAAATATAGTGCGTATGACTTTCACTACACTATTGAAGCATAGTTAAGATTAAAATAGAATGGATAAGCGTAAGCAATATTGTATTGAACTGCTAAATTCTGGATAAGAGAAAATCTCCCTGGAATGTCCATTACAAATGCGATAGTGAAGTTTTTGTAATAGGGAGAGTTTCCCCGGCCTTGGACAAAGCAGCAGTAGTGGCTGACAGGGGTGACAGCGGTAGTATTTATTACTCAGCCAGTTTAGGCCTCCGATCAAAAAACTAATAATGATCAACATGAATTTATTTGCAGCCACAGATAAAGGTCTAGGTAGTACTGGTACAGTGAATATGACAATAGTCATTGGAAATCATAATCCCATAAAAAGAGTCAGTACCGCACGCCCCTAAAACAGCGTGATGATGTAGATAAAGGAGTAGATGAAATGTTGCAAGCTAGAGTTGAGAAATCCTGTAGTCTGTGATCATTTCCTATAGTTTTATCAAAAAAGGAGGATGGAAAAAAACTTTTTTGCGAGGATTATAGAGCATTGAATAATGTCTCAAGGAGCAAAGCATATCCTCTTCCGATTATTGATGATATACTGGCTACTTTCATCATAAATATTTTTCTTAATTAGACTTGAAATTTGGGTACTGGACTTTGAAGAAAATGATAGAGAGATGACGCTTGTCATAAATAACTATTCCATTTTAACGTTATGGCCTTTGAATTAACTAATACGCCCAGTATTTTTCAAGAATTGATATCAGTGGTATTAGAAAGGATGGATAAATATGTATTAGTTTATTTGGACGACATCTTAATTTTCTCCTCGACAATAGAAGACCATTTACAACATATACAAAATGTATTTATCCAGCTTCGCTTGCACAGTCTCAAACTATAATTATCTGATGGAAAGGGTGCATTACTTTGGATTTACCATCAATAGTGACATTGAGCCAGATAGGGATAAGATTGAGGCTATCAGTTCACTTACAACACATAAAACTGTACGAAACATACGTAGTTATATTTGAATGTGCTCATATCAAAGGCGATTCATCCCAATGTTTGTTTTTTTTACTATTGCTGAACCCCTAATAGAATTAACAAGAAATTACGCTAGATGTTTGTGGACTGAAGGTTGTCAATTAGCCTTTGATTTTTGAAACGATAGCTTAGCACAAGTTTCGATGATAGCTTACATGGACCTAAATAGACCCAACAACCTTTAAACTGATGCATCGAATTTCACAGTCGGTGCATGTCTAACAAAAACTCAATTCGACCAGGCCTTAGGAAGAGAGAAAAATCAATCTGTTTTCTTTCACAGATTAAATGATGTACAGTCCCACTGGTCCACGATCAAGAAAGAGGCGTTCGCTGCACAATTCTAAGTTTGTCATTTTTTTATGATAATGAGCTTTGGAAGCGTCTCTCCAAGTGCCCAATTCAAAATGAAAAGATTCAATTATGGGCCATTAGCATCGAAGACTATGATGGTAAAATCAAATATTTAGCAAGAAAAGACAATTTCTGTACGAACCTCCTATTTTGATCGCCTAATTTGCCCGATGATAGTAGGATCAAACCAATTAATCGAGGTGACCGGACATCTGGAGTGGCTGTGATTAACTCAAATGAGTTCAAACCACAGGACTTTGCGTCGTATCGCTTTTAAGAAGCCTCGCCTATTGATCAGATTAAGCCACATTGGCCAGACCTAGATAAAGACTTAGAACAAAATGTGGATTAGGTGATTGATGAACTTGAAAAACGCTTGAGGGCAAGAAATGATTTTGCTAAGGTAGAACATAAATATTATATTAGATGACATTCACTATTATTTGTCTCATCCGAAAGATGAGCCAACAATTAGATTATAAGTACCTTGTCAGTTACGTAAGGAAGTAATACTACAATATCATGATGAGAATGAACACATGGAAATAGAAAAAACTTACCGAGCGATCAGGGATAAATATTTCTGGCCCGGTTTGTTCAAAGGATGTAGTGAATCATGACAGTATGTATGTTCCTCGCCATACAAAGAGTTTTAGGACAGTTACCCTCAAATTGCAAGAATCATATGATCGGTGTAGGAAGCAAAGTGAAAATGCTGATGAAGAATGTACTATGCCACTTTTTGAGATGGCTGTAACACAACGAATTCTCGCTTCGGTACAAAACTATCGTAATAATTTAGTAATTAGCATTGACGCTAGTTATAATGAGTGTGATCAGCATGGTCACTCACTGGCATTGGATAGAAAAAATGTTTGGAAAATGACAGTGAGAAAAAAGTTTCGACTATTTATTTTCTCTATTCATTATATACGAACTGATTACTTTATTTTTTTCTGTTAAAAACTGGTCTAGTTCACCAGATCCCAAATTTCAATGGGGTCTATGATGAACGAGGGTAATTACTCACATCCTGGTGGCACTTGTAATTGACTCAGCAATTAAAAAAAACAAAACAAAACAAAATCAGATACTTGAAAGTTACGAGAAACATACAAAGAAAAAGGACTTTTGAAGTACATTAGTACATTTTAGTGGCCTGTATAACATGTGAGTTTCTCTGCATCTCTCAGTCATGCATCCCAGATAGTCGAATGATGAAGAGTGAATAGGGATTGTCTGTTTGTGAATTTAAAACATTAGTTTAACTGTGTAGGCTAACATGTTTGCAAGTATAGATGTCGGCAAAATGTCTGTCCGACGGTTTTGTTGATTTTCCAAAATATAGGCCTGTCGGTGATAATCTTTGAACTTATGATGGGCCTATGATGGGAAAATGTAAAGTAAACGTGCATTTATGTTGTCGAGTAAATGTGTCAACAAAACATTTGAGGTCGTGAAAAATACACTTCACAGCCGATAATTGTCTGAAGATGGACAGCTTTTGCTCCCGGAACAGGGCATGTACAGTCCATGCCTCTTACTATAGAGTCATTTTGAGAATTTTCCTCACATTCTCAGAAACTTTACCACAGACAAATTTCTTTAAAAAAAATGAAGATAATTTTTCACATATTCCAAATCTTTTCTTCAAGGATGAACTGTGAATCTCTTCCCAAAACCTCTTACACGCTGAAAAATGGGGGAAAGATGTTGGAAAATGCAACGACGACAGGTGCTTATGGAATGATAAACAGGTGACTACAAAACTCAAGTAGTGTTTGTCATCGGGGAATAAGCCGAATTATTTCAAACATACATCAATTAAGACGGGTACTTCAGAAAATGATTAGCGTTTTTGCTGACCAGCAAATTTTTTCGGACAACCCGATAATCTTCTAGTGGTGTTTGTCGCTGGAAATAACACTTGTCAATTTTCAATATTTTCAATTTATTTCCTAATAAACTTACACACGCAGCGTATGTTATCTACATCTCGATCAAGGGGCGTTTCTCATAAAAGGCTGTTCACAGCCTGTTGTCAACAGAGTACGCCGAAGTAGCCATTGTTACTTTCACCCGGAGAGGAAAGGTCCCCCACTTTCTCTCGAACTCCAACCAAGTCTCGCCTTGTAACTGCATCTACCATGTTGCATTTTCTATCATCATTCAGAAGCTGTAGACCCCAGAAATTAAGGTAAAGGGAAATAAACAAGAGACTAAATTGTAACTCTGGCATTTCTTTTGTGTGTGTGTGCGTGTCTGTTACTTTTCGTCTTCACGCAAATCACGGGTCCCACTTTATAGCTGATGTATCGTTTCCCTTGGTAGCTCAAAACGCAACTGGCGGGACATTTTTTCTTCTTTCAAGGTTCAAATTTTTTTTTCCACTTTTAGGGGTCAAAATGGAGATGGAATTTTTTTTATCACCATCAAGGGTGACAATTGGAGAGGGGATTTTCACTCTAAGCATTATTGAAGGGTAATTTTTTCCACTTTCAGAGGTGACAAAAATTATTTTTAACGATAGTCACTCAAAGACCCTAAGAATGTCGGGTGAGACCTTAGAAGAATACGTCAGATAAAAAATAGAGTTAAAGAAAGACCATGAAATACGTTTAATGCAATAAGGTCAAATAATTCGATTTGATTGGTCAAACTTCTACCTGTCATGATCATCAAACACAAAAAAGCAGACATTCAACAATAGTATTGAACAATTTGGAATCGATCAGCAAAACATTTGCACAACTCAGTTTAGAGCCAAATACGGAATGTTTTTCGCTCTTCAAACCCAAATTCCAATTGTCCCCTAAAACATTCAAATTGTCCCCTCGTTGAGTATGCCATTCCCGTACAGAAACACTGTGTTAAAAAATTTGTTGCATTTCATTTTGCAAACTTTTGACCATTTTTGATGGGCATCTCATAAATTTGAATTTTGCCCATCTTATTATTTTAATGTTTGTAAATATCTATGAACTGGAAGCAATAATTTGTGCCTACCCATGCAGTATAAGAAGGACTTCTCGTTGAAGTCACAATCCTTATTGCCTTGAAACACTATCCATAAATTAAAAGGTACTCTTCCATCATGGAATCCGATACAAATACGAGTTCGCCATGAAAATGTAAAGATACGTTTAATTAATTTGAAATCGATACAAAATAATTTTTCTCCACCCAAAGCATTTCATCAACATTCATGGATAATCAGATCATTCATAAATCAAAAGGTTTCCATGTAAAAAAAAGTATGGATTGATAATACACTTAATTTCTAGTAATGTATATACCAATGAACAATACTAAACTGGTAAATTTCCTAAATTATTTGATTCTCATGAGGAACTCTATTATTGTGTTCCTGTGCCAAACATGTCTAATCTCCGTCAATATATGCATCTTTATTTTGCTTATACTATATATATATATATATATATATACTAGCTGGTTCCACGACATATTCATGGCCTCCACTTTACCACCTGCAATATTCCATCCTCATTTTCCAAGTCAAATAATATACCGACATTTCCCGATCAAAAATTTCCTGTTCGCATTTTCAAAGTCAAAGACTATTTACCCACCGACGACATATCCCATTCGTATTTTCTTAGTCAAACTATTTACCTACCACAAAGTTTCCCTGTTGTATTTTCCCGGTCAAGCTAGTTACCTGCCGACAACATTTCCCTAGCACAACAAGTCACCAGCTTATTTCTATTATTATTTGAACTATCCTCATCTTGGTTGTTTTTCATACAACGTTTCGGCCGTTGTACTCTACGGCCTTCATCAGGTACCATCTGGTAGGTGTGGGGAAGTCACAAACCGAACCCTTTATTTAACTGACCACACTCCCTCTTAGCATTAGTAGTATTATTATTGTCTCACACTGGGATTGAACCTAGAACCATCAGATTACTTGCAGTAATTTTGTCTGATTCTGTAACCACTACGCTATGTGTCCATGAAAAACAACCAAGATGAGGATAGTCCCAATAATAATAGAAATAATAATAATAATACTTCATCTCCAAAATTCAGAGATATACTAAGTCACCTGCTAATGACATATCTTGGATGTATTTTCCCAGTCAAACAACTTACACACCGACGACATTTCCTGGTAACATGTTCCCGGTCAAACAGTCTATCAGCTGAGGATATTTCCAGGTTGCATTCTTCAGTCCAACAATTTACCCACTGACTATATTTTTCGGTTGCATTTTCTCAATCAGACAAATTATCGGCTGACAAAATTTCCTAGTGTCATTTTCTCAGTTGAGTTGGTTACGTGCTGAGGACATTTCTTGGTTGCATTTTCCCGGTCAAACAAGTAACTCTCCAAAGAGATGTCTCAGTCAAATTTTCTCGGTCAAACAGAGCCATCGCCAACATTTCTCCATTGCTTTCGACTGGTCAACCCAATTACTTTCCACATATATTACGTATTTACTTTTTTCGATTGCACTCAATTACGCACTATATACAAATCCTAACACACACACACACACACACACACACACACACACACACACTTACATGCATAAACCTACACACGAAAACATATGATAATACATACACAAACGCACCCTTGTGCTCACAAAAGCACACCCTCGTGGACATACGCACACACATTAACATATGTGCACATAAAATGCACATACATACCAACTTACATGCATGCACCTACTCTCATACTAAAAAATAAATGCACATACTTGCACGCAAATTCATACATACTAACGCACATTCACACATAACATATATTTACAATGATACATGCACATGCATACAGGCTAGTGCATACATGCACACTGACATATACACACACATGCATGTACTAACATACATACTAAGCAATAGATACACGCATATACACACACATTAACATGCACACAAACATGTACACACGCACGTACATGCCAACCAACAGATACATTGATATATGTACGCACATACATGCATGCTTATAATGTGCACTAAAGCATATACACACGTACAGGCACACGCATGTAAATACATGCTCAAGCACATATACCTACATATACACACACCAATTATGCACATGAATGCATGTATATGAATGTCATCGGCATGTAACCTACTTGGTTTGTATCATTTTAATTTATTTCCAGCTAACAGCATTATAAATCCCTTATCAGGCAAAGTCTCCCCTGGTATTTTGCACATATTAGGGCTATTTTCTTTGTTTGTTGCGTGAATGTTTAGTTAACGAGTATATTCATACAAAAAAAGCAAGTCTGACCAACTGTGTAAATACAAAGAGACAATTTTGTTGTGTGAATGTTTTTTTTTTGTTTTTTTTTTTGCTCAATCATACGAAAAAAGCAAGTCCAACTGGTGTCAGATAGATTGCATGGCATGAAAAACAGTCCACCTCGATTTTGACCCCTTAAAGAGAAAAATAACATAAATAAAAAGATTTTGACCCCCGGAAGTGGAAAAGACTTTGATTTTAAACCCCCGAAGAGAAAACTGTCCTCAATCTCGATTTTGATACCTTAGATTGAAAATGAAGTTCCCTCTCAATATTAATCTCAAAGTGAAAAGGAGTTCCCTTGATATCCCCCGCCCAAAGGTGAGAAATCCCCTATTGATTCTACCCCTAAAAGTAATGATGAAAGTTTTCAATCGATTTTGACTCATAAAAATGAAAACTGATCCCTAAAAGTGAAAAATAAAAGTTCTGCTAGAATATTGACCCTTAGAAGAAAAGTTTCCCCCTAGATATTGACCTCTAAAAGTGAAAAAGACCCCCCCCCCGATTATGGTTCTTAGAAGCAAATAAAATCCCAATGTTTTTGATCTTTAAAAGTAAATAGCTCCGTTTAGATTTGGACTCCTGATAATCAGAAAGAAAGAGTTTTTCCTTTGATTTTGACCCCTAAAAGTGAAAAAAAATTTCCCGTGATTTTGACCTCCAAAATGATAAAAAGGTTCCATTTTGATTTTGATTCCTAAAAATGAAGGGAAATTCTCCTCAATTTCGACCCATAAAATTTTTTAAAAAAATATCCATCTATTTTGACCACTAAAAGTGGAAAATAAAAATTTCCCCATCGATTTTGACCCTAAAAGTTAACAAACGTCCTCTGCAATTTGACTGCTAATATTTCCATCCGGGGTTTGACCCCTAGATATGATAAAAAAATCCCTCCCGATTTTTACCCCATAAAGTGAAAAAGGCTCCACCTTAATTTTAACGCCTGAAAGTGAAAAATAAAATATCACCTCTCGATTTTGACACATAAAGTGAAAGATAAGTTTTCTCCAATTTTGACCCAAGGAAATGGAAAAAATGTTCTTCTTGATTTTGACCCCTAAAAATGGAAAAAAAAAAATTCCCTCTCGATTGTGACTCCAAAAATACAGAAATATTTCCTTTGATTTTGACTCCTGTAAATGAAACGAAGTTCCAGTCTGAAAATGATAAAGATGTTCCCCTCAATTTTGACTCATGAAAGAGGAAAAAGTTTTACCTCGATTTTGACCCCCCCTTCTCTCTCTCTCTCTCTCTCTCTCTCTCTCTCTCTCTCTCTGAGTGAGGATTTTGTTTGGTCTTCAAACGAAGACTATCAGTGTATTTTGGGTCGGCCGAAGTGAAAAGTGAAATAAAGATTCGATTTTGAATCCCAACATGAGTCTTGCGTCTTTCGTTTCTTTCCCTGTGCAATTTACGGTACATAGTCGAAATGTTCCCCCCTCCCTCCATCATCTAACAATATCATAGCATTCTTACTCGCTGGACACGAACTGAGAATCTAAATTATCATTATAGTCATATAGTGGATATCACCTTCCGTTAAAACTCTTGAAATATTGCAAATCCCCCGGATCTTTTGGTACTCTCTAATCCTGCACATTTTATGGGTACCTTGGATTATTACCTTTGGCTAAAACGCACCATTTGGGAGGAGAAAAACAGCGTAATCACAAACCATCAAAAATATTTATATGGTGACTGGGTGATCAACAAATGTAACTATTTCAAATGTATGTCCTTCCTATATTTGTAATCTACACCTTTTTCTCTCTTCAGGCTATTGGTCTAAGATTATGCTATTTGTCAGGTCAACGACAAGGTTCTAACTTGGGTGGTATTCATAGCAGAGTAGAAAGTCAAAATTGTCCAATTCTGATTTGACAATGGACTTCGAGCTGGGGGTGGGCTGTCAAGGGAATACTGTCTACTGACGAGCTTGAGACACTGACTAATATAAAATCAAGTTGAATGTGAACAACTACTTCTTGCAAGTCACATCTGAAACCCCGAAGATGAGACAGAACTTTGGTGTCAGAACCAAGGTCTGTCTCAATCGTCGTGGTGCACATAGAAAGTGTGCATTAGAAAAAATTGCATAAATGCTGATTTAGGAAAATTTAGTCAAATTATTCAGTTCACAATTACTGTTCTGAAAATCGCATCTAAAGCATTAAAGTATGTGTATTTGTGCTCTTATAAGCATCACGGAGGAAAACAGAGGTATGTTTGAAATCAGCAGATCTCAACTTACATACAATGCACATTTCAGGTTGAATTTTGCAAAGAAAATCTATTTGTATTGGGTCTGCGTTCGCACTCGCCCTGAAAAAGTATCTTAAATGCTTTTTCTTACATCATCTGATATTTTCCCCAGAACTATAACAATATAATTTGACCAGTGGAACCATATTTCATACGTTTATACATAATCTTAAAGGTATCAACATGAAAGAAACCTCTTTCCCCTTTTAAGGGGTCAAAATTGAATGGAGAATTTTTTTTCCTTTGAGGAGTCAAAAGTGGAGAGAGACCTCTTCCTCTCTTTCCGGGGCCAAACGTAAAGGGAGACATTTTCCACTTTTAAGGGGTCAAAAGCAGAGGGAGACCTTTTCCATCTTCAGGGATCAAATTTGTTGGGAAACCTTTCCTCACTTAAAGGAGGTCATACATGCAAGGAGACATGTCCTCCTCTTCAAGTGGTCAGTAGTGAAAGGAACCCCTGTCAAGGTGTCAGAAGTGGAAGGAGATGCTTCAAGTTATTGAAAATATAGAATTAAAAATTAGCACAAAAGATAAAGAATTAGTGGTATTTTATACTACAAAAAGAAAAAGCATTTTTATTGAATTTAGATATTAAAAGTCATGAACATAAAACAGATATGCTTATCATTGTAGTTATAACGGATAGAATCTTGTAAAATAGTAAATATGATGGCTTCATGAATTGTTTAATGGCTTAAAAGGGTAGAATGATAACAAATATTGAGTGGAAGATTAGATATGAATTATTTTGTACAATAAACATGGAAAGAATAAATGATGATAAGTTCTTGAAAATGATCCATGCACCCACAATCATATTTTTTTCAAAAAAGATCAACATATCCATTTGAATAATCTGAACTGCAATTTGCTGCTTTGAAGAAGACATTTTCTGGAATTGATTTTAACAGTCGAAAGAAAAAAACTTTTTACTCAAAATTTAAATCCACAACTTTTGCTAAAGAATAGTAAGATCTAAGTGAAATTGCTTCTATTTCAAGAATGTTAAGTAAAATTTTAAAAAATAATGAAATGAATTAACTTGGGATTAGCTTTCAAAGTTAATTTCATTTATAATATAGATCGCAATTTGTGAATTCTTGAATGAACTAAAATTGTACAAATAGAATATGAAATCTACAAATGAACTGGAAATAGAATATAAAAACAATAATCGAAGATGTCCATATGAACTTATTGATATTCTTTCAGTATCCTGACTTTCAACAGCTCACAGATCATTTCTCTGTTTGATTGCTTACTCCAATAAATAATTTCATAAGGTTACAGAATCATTTTAAGTAATTGAGTTCTACTCATTTGATAGACATTCAAGTATCAAGAAACACGAAACTACCAAGGTGGCAATAAATTGTTTATTAGGACTTCCTCCGAGACTTTTCTTTTCATTCGAAGTATATTTTTTTTAAAAACGTTATATATTTTCATTAATTAGGTGTTTAAAGACCCGTAGAACAATTTTCATTCTAGTCTGTTCAGCAGTTCCGAAGTTCAATACTTTTCGCACGTATAGTAGGTATGAGATATGCAAGTCCTAAGGAATACAGTTGGTATGCGATGTGCAAGTCCTGCTACATAGACTACCGATTATTTTGAGGATTTCAACTCCAAGTCAGAAGTATTACCACATTTTTCCCTTCATGATTTGTCGGTAAATAATGTCTAGTTTACCCGTGATACCAACATAACAGCATTTATAAGATATATGAAGACACATGGGATTTTATATTCGTAGATAATAGATTTGTATCTCAGCGAGCTTGGAGAATAGCATTGTTAACCACAAACAGATTTATTTCATTTTTTGTTTTTATTCTTATTACTTCCTCTATTTTAGATGTGTCCAACACCTGTATAATTCGCTTTGTCTATCCCCAGTTAACGTCATCGATTATTTCTTTAATCAATTGTCTCCAGTTAACTGAATTCATTTATTCTTTTTTTAATCAATTCTCATGATAGATGTAAAATCGTAGCATGAAATAATTGATTAACAATTTTTAGATATAATTCATAGTTTGTATACGCAATTTCTCTTTCATTGTCCCCCTTATCAGTTTTTTCCCTTTCAGTAATCCTCCTTTATCTGTGGTTTACCCCTCAGTGGTACGTGGACACATTAAAATCTCGTTATTGTATTATTCTTTAGATTCAGCATGTTTATAACGTCATTAGAATATGAAAGAAATTCTTTTTACTGAATCAATTGTGTCCCTTAGTATGTTGAAGGACATCTGTATATTGCTAATCATACGTGTGAATTATTTAGGATAATTTGTCTCAAAATGTACCAACAATATAAAACATTATGCTGATTTATAGAGAGTTAATGCTTATGATATTGACAGAAGAAATCTGTTGTTTATGTTTTAATTATTGAATCTTACAAGTCAATCACCGTGAAAAATATTCTCAGTGAGATAGTTTTAAAAAAAACAAGAAAAAAAAACCCTGCTTAATCGATCCTTTCTCTAAAAACATATTTTTGGGAATTTGCTTTTGAATTTTTTCCATTCGCTCAAAGAATGTTGACAGGCACATTTTGCGCAGATGATTCAGTTGAGAGGCAGGCACACAAAAAGCATGAATTTGCAAAGAAAAATATATTTGGGGGGTGATTTTCACAACCCAACTTGCCAAAAGCCTTCTCCTGGGTCCCAGTGGTACAAACTAAGAAAAATCATGGGTTTATGCATGATGGGTTTTGTGGTGTTATCCAGGGACACACGGTTGATCGGCCGGGGTTTCTGTAGATAACGATTAGAATGTATGTGAGAGGCGAAAAAAATCAATGAAATTTTTCAAACTATTCTATTGTATATATGATAAATGAATTCATAAGTATGGGGTTACTGCTTTTTGACAGTGATTTAGCTTCAGCCTGGACAGCTTCAAAAAGTCTTGCTACTGTTAATATTTTTCCCAGTGATAATCTGTCACGCAGTCTGTTATCAGTCTATTTCTCAACGATTTGATCTCATATGAGCTTTGAATGCACCGAAATCACAAGATCTCGATCATTCTCGCAGCGTATCCACATAGGCATCTATTGTCTCTTTGTGTGTTTCTGTCCTTTATCTGCATTTATTTATTTCTAGTATTACATTTCTCCCAGCTGTGAGGTAAGCATTCAGTGCTTTGACAGTTTATACGCACAACTTCTAATCAGCAGAAGTTCGTTGAACAGGCGTTCTAAACCAATTATCTGACATACATAACAAATATTCGGTGACAAATAAAACAACTATGCAAAAATGAAATGTACGTTTATACAGTGTTGATAAAAAAAAGTTGTATATCGAAATCACCTATTCAAGAAAAGAGAAAAATATGTTTACCACCTGATAAAACATCTGAAAAGGGCCGTAGAATGGATGGGTCGAAATGTTGTATTGAAGACACAAACAACAGTCAAATCGTTCAAAAATTTCAATATAAAGAATATTGTAAAAATCAATCAATGGGAACAAGATCAGTGGCATGTGAAATCATCAACCATCTGGGAATTGATGTCCATTAATCGTATATATCTAGTGAGTAACTGCAAATCTTTTCTATATCTGACGTCTGGAATAATGAATGCAAAGCACTGGTCATTTCTGAACATACCGGTAAGAAATCTTTAAATATGTTTTTGATAATTTTGTTTTATAAATTAAGATAATAAGTCGTCTTGTTGAAATATTTCTTTCATAGGTAAATAATCAGATAAATCAATGGTTTTAATTGTGCTAGATAATATATGTTATTTCATTTTAGTACTGGTGTGTTTCTAGCAACATATTACAATTTACCAAATATCTGTCCGCTCATCTGTGTTATCTGTTTATAATAACTCAGTCGTGTCGATTCGATTAATTGGTGAAAAATAGCCAGATTGTTGCAACAAGTATACACGTAATTATTCGAGCAATGGTTCCCAAAGGGTGCAGCAAGAAAAAATGTCAAGATTCAATGGGAAGATTCAAGGACAATGAAAAGAGTATTTTAACTTTCCTATTCTTTATGACATACTGTAGTGAAAAGGGATTTTTATATCTGACAAATATCAAAGACCAGAAAAGAGAAAGGCTTTCTTGTATCATCTATCATCAACATCTCTCTATTTATCATCTATCTATCTCTCAGTCTGCTTTTATCAATATCATATTCCAGTGCAGCTCAGAAAAATAATGTTTGAACTACTGTATTAGAGACTCCTTTGAATATTATCGACCCCTTCGAAAATATTCGGATGGGTCGATTGATACAAATGTAATAATTCTGGAAGAAATTCAAACGTAATAGAAAGGACTAGGAGAAACTTCTAGCTCAAAAAGCGAAATATATTTGATAGTTACTACCTGCAGATAATGAACATTCAATACATCTACCAATTATTTATGAAAAGACGTGCAAAGCAATCAATGATTAAGCTCATGATCTAAAAATTGTGTAGCTTCCAATGAAATATGGTTTTAGCAGTCTATCAAGAATTGATTTACACTGGCTAGTTTCTCATATCATATAAAATATCATTTCACCTTTAGATGTAGAAAAAATAATAAAATCTCCGGATATTTTACAGTTAACATTATGATATATCCCGTAGTTTTATTTCAACATCAACGGATGATGCATAAGGAGCCGTTAAATGAAACTACTACAGCCAGATAAGTTATCATGGAATAACAGGCTGATTTTAAAGCGATTTGTGACTTGAAATTTTTAACTAACATAGATTTTTTTAGAGATGTTGCATAAAATATTTTGGTTTATTGAAATGTATTTGTTTTTTTACCCCAATTTACTAATTGAAATCTGGAATGTCTGCAATATCTGCCTCGTTCTGCTCATATGTATGTATGTATGTATGTATGTATGTATGTATGTATGTATGTATGTATGTATGTATGTATGTAGGTATGAGAAATTTCACTCGATGTTCTGAATACATCTGCTACCGATTAAAGATTTGCTGAGATTTAAAGAGAAAATATGAATGTGTCATGCATAAATGATAGCTAGCTGTTCGATAAAAAGACTCGAATTTAATATTGGAGATTGATCAATTTTTAATGATCTTTTCGGCTTATGTCCCTGATAATAAGTATGCGAGGAGACTACACCAAACGTCCCGATGGTCTTTGATTGTAGGATAAGGTAGACGGTAGATGAATTGTAATGCTTTCCTCTCCTCCTCCTCCTCCTCATCCTCCGTTGGCAGTTTGTAGTAGGTCAACTGATTTTATTTGATCGGGTCTACTGAACGGAGGGGTTCAGAGCTTTTATGTAGCCTGATGAAGGAGTTGCTGTGATTGTTTATATGTTGCAGTACTTTGCCGTATATAAGGTCTACACCTTATAATAGCCTTCATGACTATGGGAATTTCTCCAGAGTCAAATGCCTTCTTGAAGTCTATTAATGTTACTGCGAGAGGCATTTTGTGTTCTGCTGCTTTCTCTTTCAGCCGATTTATTGAATTGGAATGGTCCATGGTCGAGCAGATTCTTCTAAATGCAGCCTGTTCCCGTGGTTGATTTCCATCTAGTGTTTTAATGATCCAGTTGGTGACGATTTTTGTCAGCAGTTGAGTTTTTGTGATGCAGTTAAGTAGGCTTATAGGCCTGTAGTTGTTGAGTTTATTGGGGTTTCCTTTTTTTATGTAGAAGCATTATGATTACTGTATTCCAGTCTTTCAGGACTCTGCTCTGTTTTAAACATAATACCAGCTCACCCAAACTCTTCACTGTCTGCCTCGAGATGATCTTCTGTCACCTAGACTGGGAGAATAGAGGAATCAAAATAGACGGCGAATATCTGAGCAACCTCAGATTTGCAGACGACATCGTCCTTTTCACAGAAAACCTACACGACCTCCAACTAATGCTAGATGAACTAAACAAAGAAAGCAAAAGAATCGGCCTACACATGAACTGTAGTAAGGCAAAAGTCATGTGCAACAATCACATCGAGAATGTGAACATAACTGTTGAAATCGAAGATGTAAAACTAGGGAAAGTAGATCACCGCATATACCTTAGACAACGAATCTCAATGAAGCCCTCAAGAAGAAGAAATCAAGCAGAAAATCACCCTAGGATAGCAAGCCTTCAGCGGAGTGAGCTCAGCCTTCAAAAACAAGATGATCCCAATAATCCTAAAAAGAAGAGTATGCAACCAATGCATCCTCTTGATAGTCAGTTATGGAGCTGAAACATGGAACCTAACCAAGAGACAGACCCACAAATTGGAAAGCATGCAGCGTGTGCATGAGAGAATCATGCTAAACCTCACATGGAGTGATTGCAAGACAGCACAATATATCAGGAAGAAAACTGGGGTCCGAGACATCATTAAATCTATTAGAAAACTAAAATGGCAATGGGCTGGTCATGTCGAGAGAATAGCAGACAACAGATGGACATCATGACTCACAACATGGATCCCCAGAGATCACATGCAAAATCGAGGCCGTCAAAATACAAGATGGAGAGGTGAACTAGATAAATACAGAAAATACTGGCTCTGCGACGCCCATAATCGAGAATTGTGGTGGATCCTGGGGAAGGTCTATGTCCAACGACGGACGTTAAAAGACTGATGATGATGATGATGATGATGATGATGATGATGATGATGATGATGATTAAACGAAAATTTCTGTCAGCCGACCGAAAATTGCTTTTCCGCCGATTGTGAGACAGCTGTATGTCATGGAAGAATGTAATATTTTTGAAATTATCAATTACCGAGGAAAATATTTTGTGCCTTAATGTTCCTTTGACTATCTTTAATTGTTTACATTCTCTGAGAATAAGGCCATGGGTCCTCAGTTATCACTGTAGCGTCGTATTGTCAATTAATCAGTGTAATTAAGCGGCAGACATGGTCTCGAGTTTGTGATTAGGAAAAGCGGACTTTCCCTTTTGTAGCATTGTAAAACATTCGATATTTATACAAAAAAAAAAAACAATAAAAAAAAACGTTTCGGCTTGTTAGGTACAACTGTTAAGGAGTCGAAGTCGTCTCTGTCAGATACGAAAATGGTAAACTAGACCTAACCTTAACTTTGGAGTTCAGCACCGTCGACGCTATGACCGTTCTCTACTCAGATTTGTAGCCTTTCAGGTGCAGCTAGGTCCTTTATATCTGAAAACACCAAAACTGACATGAACCAAAGTTGACCTTTGGAAGTCACCCGTGGTCATCGCCACCTATATCATGTTCATTCTGGGATCGAGTTACACCCATACACAAATTTTGAGCTAGTAAGGTGCAACCTTTGGGAGTCTGTAGAAAACAAACTTGAAAAGAAACAAAGAAACATTTTCGTCTTTATAGTATTACATATTTTTCTATCATATAAAAAACTAGAAGAGGGGCAAGGAGAGGTTGGTATGAGCTTGGTTGGGTCAGTTGGGTAGCGTAGCGAGAACTCATACCGTTAAAAATTTATAGATTCTTTTTGCCATGGTTGTTCCCAGGACCTCGGCTCCGATCTATTCAGGCTGCTCGTCTACAGGGTTACTCTTCCGAAGGGATACCATACATTTACAGCCAGATTGGTAATCCGCTACTCGGAGCGTCCCCGTCCTATGTTTCAACTATCCGTAGTCAGCAATACTGTTGAAATGCTCTCACAAAAGGGCAGCAGACTTACACCGCTAGCTCGAGTATCTACCAAGAGGTGGAAATTCCTGTTAAACTTACGACCAAAGGGCTTCGATACTATCTGTGCCTCCTCGATGGTCCATGGGTTACAAACCTTACTTTATAATTGGTTGAATGTCCCCTTTGACAACAATGACTGACCCCAAATGTTTATTGCAGTCATCTATGAGCTTCTAGCACTCGTCAAGTGGTAGTTGCTTCCACTTTTTCTTCGCAGTTTATTCAAGCTCTTGGATATTTGCAGGATTCTTGTGATGTATAAAATGCATTAAAACATGACTCCAGATCTCAATGCACTCTCTCAAAAGATTTTCAATAGGACTGAAATTAGAAATCATGGCATTTTATTTCCATTTCATCCATTCTTATGCAATCTAATGTAAAAGAAAGATACCAACACTACTGTCCTGGTCATATTTTCAATTCAGATTTTCAATTTCATCTTTGAGACTCCTACACATAAGTTGAAAAAATAAAGAATTTGAAGTTGAATTAATTTGTACATCCTATCAAAATATTGTGAAGGTACAAATTTGGCAGGTTTCTATTTATTTCTGAAGATATTGTGCAGGTTATACCAAAAAATCAAGGGAGCAAGTGATATTGAGCAGCGCTGTATATTGCTTCAGAGGACCCTTGTGTCCGTCTTCATGCAAATATATCTGTTGAAGTGTGTGTTGATTATCAGTTCATAGTTGGTTAGAAAATGTTAATGGGTTATGAATGAATATGACCTTCATTTCTTCGGAAAATCTTTCATTCATGAGAAAGTCTTAAATTCATGCCCAAAGGCGTTTTTTTAAAATGCATTTTTTTAAATATTAAAGAAATTTCAAATCTATCCACCACACATAGGACAGACTTAAAACGGTAAACAAATGCTGGATTTACTTGTGATATAAGCCCGACATTTAAGCCGAAAATGAAAAGATGATTTTTAAAAAGAATGCATGCATGCCATGCACGAATGGACAGACATAACATAAGTTTCCAATTTAATGTTGGAAATTCAGTTCTAAACAAAACATTCGCAGTCATAAACATGTACACAAAGTAGGAGTGCAGTTTTGCAATATACGAAGATTGTAAATTGAATCTCAAATTTATAGCCAAGTCACTGGTTCCCACTTTAAAAGTTAGTTTTTCTTAAAATGAAAATTTTCCTGGAAAACTTCATTTAAAACTTTAGGAGATATTGTATGGACGTATAGCTTGAATGCAGGGGAGGTAACTCTAATAACAGTAAGCCTTATTATGCTGATTGCAATAAAATGTGGTTCTTGCTCAAAATACCCATTTTAACTCTCAAAACAAAACAACGCAAGCAGAATTTCTGTTCAAACACTTATGAGTACTAAACAATAATGTAGCGGGCGGGGTTATATTTACAGTATTACATAAAACCAAAATAGAGCCAACTTTCACCCATATACATATCATCTTATTTTATTTACACAGAGATAATTTTTCAAGATGTGAAATTCTTTTAGGGAAACTCGACCATTGAGGGTTAAAAATGAATGGGGCTTTATCTAAAATCATATTCGAATTGAGAAAAAAAAACAACACTTTAAATGTTTTAGAGGCGGGGGCTCTATCTATAATGAAACTATAATGCAAAAGTGGACGCTTACTTTCTGTTCAATGTATTCATATACATTAGAGTTTTTCGGACGATTGAATTTCTTGTTGTTGTCTGTGTTGTTAACACAGCGTTCCGGCCGATCCATTATTCTTACTCGCCATCATCGCGTTGATACCACTCGAATCCACCGTTATAGCGTTGCTACCATTGAAAAAAGTTGGTTTGCCATCCTTACATTCAGATAGTACACCTGAAGAAAGCCGTAGAATGGATCGGCTGGAACATCATATTGACAACACAAGCAACAAGAAGGAGTTCAATCGTTCGAAAAACTCTTTGAATGTTTATGAAACTTCTCAAAGAATCGTTTGTGCAATTCAAATTGAAAAGAAACACGATATATACGATCATGTCCTAATTGAGATAGCTATTTAGTTGTTTTTTGTTAACGTCTTTTTACATGAGTGATCTTTTCTCCTTACTAGTCAAGAGTCAACTACTCTCGTGAACACTTATCATACATTACTAATCTCTAAAATATCACTAAATTATGACGAGTTTGTCTTTTCCATCACATGTATGTATTGGTGGTTGCGTATTTAATGATTTAAACCACAAATTTTGTGTCAAGAAAGATTAGTTACCAATTCATTAATGCATTTCTAACCCAATCACACATGAAAGTTAAAGTTTAGAGTTCAGGATTAGTGGTTTGTGTTGGGTAAGGGATTAGGGTTAGAGCTTAGCGTTACGATTAATTTAAAATCTATGTGCCCATACCAAGTAAGTAACAGATATTAAGCTGATAAGAACTGATATTACACTGATCTTCGCCAAAAGCCCATGAAGCCGCTGTCTACTGATTTCACATGATAGGCCCAGTAGACCGCACGCAATAGTTGCATCGATAATTATGTAGTATTCAACTTACTTTAACTTTGTGAACAGTAATAGCATAATTTCTGCCAGATTCTTCCTCTGAGTTACACTCCCAGATGCACTGGTCAGACTCTCCGTTTTTATTGTAGTTATTTCCACCATAACACATATCACCTTACTGGAATAACAAGGTAACATATTAATAAAATCCAATAATTTTCCTACAGATATATAAAAGTCAGTTATTTATGAATTATATCGATTCACTGTAAAAATGTTAACAATAAAAATTGAACCCAAGTCTTTATATGAATGAAAACATATCAAAGCACTCTTTTACGCTTGATTCTTCATCTCTATACATATCTAAAATCTGCTGCTAATCTTTTCGTTGAAACTTACAATTTCCTCTGAAATCGAACAGTAGATGGTATCTCGAAATCATTGCAAAATGATTTTCTTATTAATGCTTTTATAAAATATGAAACACTGTTTTAAATTTCTAGAAAATACAGTAGGGATATTTTGCTTCCGACCACAAAGAGTGCATATTAATTATGCATACATCTAAAACAATGAGGGGTTTACTTTTTTCAATTTTCTCTGCACTAAAAATGTATCGACTAAAAAATACTCTGGTTTCAGGTTTGCTACATCGAATTCCAAGAAATGAACATCCGGTTCATTAAAAGCCGCTGTGAATAATTTAACTACTACTACTACTACTGCTATAGCTGCTGCTTACTGTTGACAGGGAATTGATGATATAGGATCGTAATTATAATTTCGCTTATATTTCTTAAAAAGAAATCGATGGTCCAGTGGTAACTTACTTAGCCAAGAGTCATCCATTTGAATCGTAGCAAGATTTCCACCAAATTTTATAAACCTCTTTGCTTCAGGTGTTAAAAAGACAGCTTTATATATAAGTGCATTTATGTCTGTTCATTTTAGTACAGTTCATCGCAAAATTTCGTAACTTGTGATTTGAAGATGAGCTCCTTTGGATAGAAATACGAATATGGATTGCAAAAAAACATTAACTGCTTAATTTTAATGTCAAACATCAATTTTATGTACGTATTGCAATAAACCTTTGTCAGAGAAATCGCAATATAGAATTAATTGAACGTGTCAATTTCCTTTCCTTGTTCGATAAGTACACTAATGATTGGCAAATTACGAAAAGATGCAGACGTATTTATGGTAATTGATTTTTGACTAGATACAAAAATAATTTCAGGTGTTTAGATTCGAATACTATAGTAAACGTGACATGCCTAATCATCGTATCATTTTGGACTTGAATATCTCCTTTATCTAATGGAGACAACAATGACAGCCTTAGCTCAAAAACACTCAAATAGCGCATACATCTACCAACGCCTTGCACTAACTAAAATCTTGATTGAGATAAAATATTAGGAAACAGGGGAGGGAACGCAATTAGTATGACATGTACAAATATTGAGTCACTACCTTCGAAATGTAAGTGTAGTATTTCTATTTGCTCTTTAAATGCAGAATAACAAACTATTTTTTAATCAAAAAAAATTCCTGGATCCAGTCAAAGAATAATGAAATATTGCACTTCCCATAGGCTAGCTTCATGCACCATTTCGTTGGTATATGAGAAAAACGGGAAAATATCTCTCAATCGGAAACTAATTCACGGATCCATCATCAAATTTTCTCCTTAGCTCGTGATCCACGCTTCCATATAATTTCATTGAAATTCATTCATAACTTCTGAGGATATCACGTGGACACACAAACAGTATGAAGGAAAGACAGACGGTGTGGAGTAATTTTTTATTTTTTGTTATTAGCGTAGCATCACCAGTGTTACCAACACTTCTTAAAAGTCTATATCAAAAATTGTGACAGAAATTATCTAAAAAAGTTTAAATTCTACTGAAAAATTGTCTGAACCATATCTGAAAGAATATTACATATTATTAAGCCTTCAATCACTGCATTCAATATCAAAATATAAATAATAACACAAAAAATGCAATCAAATGATAATTACAATATTTTACAAAAATTGATTTGTTACTCACTTTTCTTTATTTTTTCAAACCCCCCCCCCCGCGCCCAACTGAAAGTCTTGGAATATTTCGGTGCAATAGAAGAAAAATGAAAATACTTTCTAAGGCAATAAGTAAGCTAAAGTAATTTGGAAATGATCTAGTTAAACAAAATGTTCTTAATGTTGGAAAAAAGACTTTTAGGAGTTGAGTTAGTTTATTATAAAAAAAATTAGGGGAATCCAATTCGTGAGTATTTAGAATAGGAAGACAAAGAGTTGCTTTTAATTATAATATTGAAATTAAATATCATGAATGTGCTTCGATAATGTGAAATGGAAAAGACTTGGGAATGTTTGGACTTACCAGAGGCAAAAAAAAATGAAAAAATAGGCGACAATCTATTCTGGAAGCATTTGAAATGGAGAACATTTAAAGATGGAATAAATATTAAGATGTAAAATTTCATTACAAAAGAAAGCATTCAAATAATCTTATTGCATATTGCAGACACTACTCAAGCATACTTTTCGGAGTTGGTTATTCTTGACAAAAGCTGTTCATTTTTCAATAGATAACTGTGAAAATCTGTGCACGTCATAGTCATAAAATTGTATTGTGTAAGTATGGCCTTCACAGAATCTACATTAAATTTATTCTGTCCACTATCCCTCTGAGTTTAAAGAGATTTATGTTGTCCATGTAAAGCGGTTTAAACCAAAAGAAAGAGGATATCTCAAGGTGAAAAGCAGATACATAAAAAGAACATGCGGATCGTAAGTATTATCTCTCTTTTGATCAATTCCAAATCTATGTACCTTACTTATGACGGGGAGTTAAAATATACTCCAAGTCAGTGAATACATATGTGAATATATACCTGAATATATATATATACATACATACTTCTACCTTCGTTGGTACCAGTAATTAAAAGTGAGCAGTACCCTTACGCAGACTATGGTTTCAGCCGTCCCTGCTTGGGCTCAACATTACTACTTATCCATAGGCGGCAGGCACCTAAAGTAGTGCCACTCTCTTCACCCTGCAGTCTGATATAATCAAAATATTTTTTTCGATCCTTGTTTAACATACAGCATTTGGTTTTGTGCGTCAAGTAATTTGTAAAAATGAATATACATAAAATATGTTTGAAGTATTGACACTGAGTCTATAAATCATGCATTACTGCAAGTATCATAGACAGATTATGGATATATCGCTTAAATTTAGCCGTACTGACAGTCCAATTCCGTAGTCCAGGCTTCCGTAGGCCTCCGGGTCTGAATTGAAGGTTTCAATTCTGCCTTGCGGTACTGGATGGGTTAATGGAAAGTCTATAGCCACACTGAAGAGATGTAATACACCGAAACAGCTGTCTGTGGATGACATTAATGATACTCTATTAAGTGAGGTAACTCATCCATTGTAAGCTTATGCAATGCACTCTGGTGGATGAGGAATTTCTGTGTAAATGGATATATCGCTTACTGACTGTCCAGTTCCGTAGTCAAGAGGTAGAATATCGGCCTCCGGGTCTGAAGTGAAGATTTCAATTCTGCCAATTGATAATTATATATATATATATATATATATATATATATATATATATATATATATATATATATATATATATTCATTCTAAATGTTTTGCAACTGATTTCAGAAAAGAAAAAAAAAGAATTGAAGATCCTGAAGAAAGAGATCGTTCAGGTATTGATTTAAGTTTCATTACCCTTCCAGCATCCCTCAACAAACCTCTTGACTTCCACCACCCAACTACCTTCCTGCGCCACTTTGTGTCCTCAAATCCCCTAAAATAAGTTGTAGTGCCCACTTTGGGAATAACTATAGAATAGAAAAGAAAAACTCGAATTCTTCATTTGTGGAGGAAATAATTCAATAACAAGACAAAAATTAAACATATTTTCTACTGCTAATCTAGTTTGAGCAATGAAAATTTGTATCAAGCGGAATCCACCGTGATTGCGGAAAAAAAATACCCTTCAAGGGAGGTAACTTCAGAGAAAAAATAATTACCTCCCTTGTACACTATAGTTGTAACTATGCAGTACAAGAAGTGCCAAGTTTGAAATTTGTCACTAACTCCATATTTATTGAACGAAAAATGTTTAAAAGTAAGAAAGCTTAACACTTAACCAAGACTGCTTCTAGAGGAACCTATTCCCCACTCTACCCAAACACAAGCCCTTAGAAGCGAATCCCTCACCAAGTCATGAAAAGATAACACTGGACGCCAAGGCCGCATAAACGAAATAGGAAATATGTTTTGACAACCAGTTGAATTGACGCAGCGTAGATTTTAACAAAAAGGAGAATAGTTTAATTTTCAAAACCATCAATATCAAATCGACTAAAAAGCTGCAACTAAAAATAAGAGACAAGTGTTCATTACACAAGTGCAACCTCTGTTGCCTCTTACTAAGTTAAAAACTCGAAAAAAAAAGTCTTATTTAAGACATAAGTACAAGAAGAATTTAACCTGTAAGACTAGTAAAATAATTCACTCACACGTAAGATCTACCCTGTTGAGAAATTAAATGTGTTAGTGTTAATCTTGGCCAGCTTACCTCTTCTCTCAATATTTCAATAGAGACGAGTTGTCATGACCGAAAATCATTGCTCTTTATAACTAGACGGAGGGAGGAAAAAAAGTGCGCAAATTTCATATCTGAGTTTATCCTGTACAGTGCTGCAAACACCTATATGTACCCAGATACAATGGATGCTAAGAGCTAGTGGAGCCCTCATTGACATCGGCTGTGACCAGTCCATCGGATCCACTTATTGACACGTCATGGGCCAGCGTGGTAGGGCATGGCCCAACACTCCCCATGGTCTACACACTCCAAATTACACTGGCCGTCATTGCTACCAAAAGACACATCAGTTACTCTGGGTGGGAATGATAAACCCAAGAACGACTACCCGACCATTACACAAAAAAAAAATCCTACTTGGTCTTCGGTCCCAAAAGGCCCCGCCACATCGCTTACCTTGGGTATGGGTGCCAAACACAACCCCCAAACTATCACCAGTGAAACAACAATAAACATTAGCACCTATAACGTCAGAACACTCTCAACAGTCATGAACCAAACCAATTATGAAAATGAAATCAGAATCATCAAATGGGACATAATCGGTATTAGCTAAATGAGAAGATCTGGAGAAGTGCTGATCGAACTAAAGAGCTAATATCTTCTTAATACAGGAAAAGAGAAAACAAAACAAAGCAGAGTAGGTTTTCTCATAAAAACGTTGGCTTCAAAACTCTCTCTGGCCCCGTGGCCAGTGTCACCGTATAACCATCATCCAAGATTACGCTGCCACCTGGAAGAGCCACAACCATGAAACCAAGAACGAAATAGACTACATCTTATTGGACAAAAGTGACACTGTCTAAGATATCCAGATCCCAAACCAAGTTAACGTAAGGAGTGACTACAGAATGGCAAAATGTAAAATTCAAATTAAATCCAACAAAGAATGTAGGAAAATGTTCCACGCCAAACAACAACCACTAAACACACCAAAAAAGCTTGCTCACTCGATCCTTCAAACTTGAACTGAAAAACAGATATGAACATTTCACTGAACCAGAAGAGAACGACACCAACAACAACATCAACGAATTCAACGACAAAATAACAACCTCTCTAATCGAAGCCAGCACTATGTTCGAATCAAAGAACACACAAACCATATGTAATATCTCAGATGAAACAATGAACCACATGGGAAAATGTAGAAATCTCAAGCCACCGACAACAAGTGAGCAAATTAGAGCAACCAAACTAAATGAAACCATTCAAAAGAAACGAAGAGAAGACAAAAGGAGATACACGACAGCAATTATCAAAACAATAATCGAAAAAGTTTTGATCTTCAAAGCTATTCACAAAACTCTCAATACAGGACGAAAACAAATAACAAGTGAACTCGAAGAAAATGAAGACCTAACTGCTGACAGGGACAGGACCGTCAAACTTGCCCAAGAATTCTAACCAAAAATATTCTCGAGGAAGACAAAACAACAAACAAGATGTGCAAAACACGAATTATCAGTTCGAGGACTTCCAAAGAGTTACGCCATGGGAAGTGAAATAGGCCATCAAACAAATAAAAAAAAGGAAAGGCCCCTGGGTCAGATAACACCACCATCGGCTTACTCAAAGAAGCTGGTAAGGTTATCACAAGCAAATTAACCATTTCATTCAACTTATGCCTAAAAAAAGGTAAAGTACAAGATTGGAACACTGCAATCATAATGCTGTTGCATAAAAAAGAAACCCAAAATACCTCAACGACTGAAGATAAAAAATTCTACTCAACTGCATCTACAAACTTCTCACAAATGTTATAACCAACCGAATCACCAAAATGCTTGACGAAAACCAACTATGGGAACCAGCTACTAAAACATGGACCATGAACATTTGATTAATCAACTGAGAGAGAAAGCAGAAGAATATAAGATACCACTCGTGGAAACATTTGTAGATTTCAAGAAGACCTTTGATTCTTGATCATTGATGATACCACCTATAAAGTGTAGACCCTGTATATGCTAGAGTAATGCAACATATATACTGTCGCAGCTTCAAAGACTTGGAGCACTTTCAATTTCAAAAAGGGGTAAGACGAAGTGATACCAGCTCACCCAAACACTTTACAGACTGCCTCGAGATGATACCTAGAAATCAAGCCTGGGAAAACAAAGGAATTAGAAAAGACGTCAAATACCTAAGTAAGCTCAGATTTGCTAACCAAATTGTCTTTTTCGCAGAGAACCCCCGGGATTCCCAACTACTGTTAAATGAACTGAACGAAGAAAGCAAGAAAGTTGACCTTCACATGTATTTCAGCAAAACAAAGGTCAAGTACACCAAGCATGTCGAAAAATCAGAAATGCAGAGCGGACAAAGTAAACAGCTACATCTATCTAGGACAACGAATCTCCATGAAATCCTCAAAAGAAGAAATCAAGCGAAGAATCACAGTCGGATGACAAGCCTTCGGTAAAGCAAGCTCATCCTTTAAGAACCAGAAAATCCCATTAGTCCTAGAGAGAAGAGTATACAACCAATGCATCCTCCCGATAGTCACCTATGGAGCTGAAATATGGAACCTCACCAAGAGACTGACCAACAAACTGAAAAGCATGCAATGTGCAAATGACAAAATCATGCTCAAAATCACATGGAAAGACCACAAGACAGTACAGTATATTGAGGAAAAAACGAGAGTCTGAGACGTCATAGAAATCATTGGGAAACAAAAATGGCAATGGGCTCGTCATGTTGCAAGAATGGAAGACAAGCGATAGACATCACGACTCACAACATGGATCCACAGAAATCAATTGCGGAACCGAAGCTGGCAGAATATGTGATGGGGAGACGTACTTGACTGGTTCAGAAAATATTTGCTCTGCGACGCCCACGATAGAGTGATGTAGTGAATCCTAGGGAAGGTCTATGTCCAATGTCGAACGTTAAAAGACTGATGATGATGATGATGATGATGATGATGATGATGATGACAAAAAGTGCAGGTTAATAAGATTTCTTTTTTGGTTTTGTCATTTATTTGCCCAAATTATAACTTTGACAGATGTATGCACTCTCTGGTTGCGATCTGATTCATTCATGTTTCAATTTGAAATCCCGACGATTTCTCTTCATCATTCTTTTTCACTCTGTACAATATTATTTCCATTTTTATCAGTAGAGAGGAGCGGAAGTAGTTGCGTACAGTACCATATATTTAAAAAAGTAATGACCGATGACACTCAACTTACCACCGTGCACAGGTGACAACATCAATCATATTGTCAGAGGATGGAAGCCACCTTGGCAACTCCTTCCAAAATTCCAACAAAAACAATCAATTTTCAACTCTTTGTATTCTGGCCTCAACGTAGAAAATGTGCAAAACGCAGTTCAATAAAACTCGTTTGATCATTTGAAAATGCTTTATTTATTCTTTGCCTGTAGGTGCCGAGTATAAACTGTGAAGATTTGACCAGAGATGAATGTACAAATGGGGAAGACTCTTTGGGCCGGCTCTGGTTTTGTTCAAAGTTTCTTCCTTTCGTTTTTTCATTCATTCTTTCTTTCCTTCGTTTTTCCTTTTTTCTATCTTTATATATATACATGTGTGTGTGTGTGTGTGTATGTGTGTGTGTGTGTGTGTGTGTGCACGCGCACCCATGGGTTTGCCTGTGTCAGTGTGTGTGTGTCAGTGTGAGCCAATAGCTTGTACCAGGCAGATGCCTCGACCATGAATGTAAATTTTGCGTCGTTCGTTGTTTGCATATATATGAAATCTAACTTTTGAAATAAGCTCCAAGAGACTCAGAATTTAGTTACAGTTCCTGAATGTTTATAATTCATGAATAGCCAACATTGTCACGTGCCACGTATGATATGACGTTGTCATCGAAGATATTTGGTAAGACCAGCTCCTTTTTGATTTGGAATTTGCGTTTTCTCAATATATTTTGTCGAGAATTTCGGAGAATTTTTATGAAGGACCGACACACTCTTTGCTACTTTACCTTTTTAGTGATGAACTCATCTTTTTTATTTGTTTTAATTTTTTTTTTTTTCCTTATTTTCCATCATCTCTTTTTTTCACTTTCTTTTCATTGATAATTGTGCTTTTTCTTCTCTTCTTCTATAGGGGATTTTTTGTATAAAATTGCATAATTTTCTCTTTATTCATTTCGTTCATTCACATACACTTTTATTATTTCTTCTTTTTATTGCTCAATTTTCTTCAACTATGTCACGGTTTGATATCTTTTTTCTTTAACTCCTATTTTCTTCTCTTTTTTTTGCCTCTCAAGGCTTTTATCAATTCCAGATTTTTTTATTTAATCGTTTCTTTCTTTCATCCCTTTTTTATTACATACTTGTACATCATTATCTTTATCATTTGCTCATCCATTATAAAACTCATTCACGTTCATTTCGTGTTTTTTTTTTTTAAGATGAGGGCATACCCGTTCAAAATGTGCATGTTTTGGAAGAGACTGGACTTCACGATTGTCAGGTAAAATAATTTTCCGTTCGTCGTACGAAATTATGGCTTCGGAGAATTCCAGTTTGTACTTATCAGTGTTGTCAGTTTAGAGATTTTATATCTAAATTTCGATCTATGAATAAAGAGTGAGAAAATCTACTCTAATCTAAAGATTATTCCACATTGGTGAAAAATCATTTCTTATACCTTCTTTCCCAATTAATAGATAAACTCTTATTAAACCCAGGTGGAGTAGAAATTAGATTATAATTCCTCGAATTGAGTTTGATAAAATAAAAAGCACAAAAGGAATAACCACGATATTTCTGTCGTTTATTTTTCGACCGCTTTTATGAAAATTTTCAAGGGATTTCAATTTAGAATGATGATATGCTGCTCTTTAATTATGATGCCGTCAATATTATGCGGTCAGAAATACCGTCGTTGATAGCAATAACAAGCAAAACAGATAATATTTAATTTAATCTTGTACTACCGAAAAAATTCGGCATAAAACCCCGATTCTCTCTCTCTAACACACACATGCACTCTCTCTATATATATCTCCCCCTCTCTCTCACTGTCTCTCTCACACACACATTCCCCTTCACAAATTGGACATTTCTAAAAAATGCCCTAATGTCATTCATCTATAGACTTACACCAATGAATGCTGGTGACGAAGAGAATTGGGCAAAAACTATATCAATTTCAATTTGGATTTTTATTGTAAATCGGGCACTCATCTCATATCGAACTCAGTAAATCAGGACGACAGATTTCACAAAGCACAGTCCAGTGCACGGACCAACATATATGATAAATATCAACTTCGTACAAATGCCACTTAGGATTCCATAAGTATATTTGTGATGATGGTGTGAGTGGTCGGGCCAGACGGTTCTCCTTTCTTCCGGCAATTTGATATTGAGGATATTTGTGTCTGAGGTGGCTGATAAGTGATGTTGGCACTCTGGGGAAACAAAATTGTCTCCAGGCAGTGGCTGGTTTAGTGCCGACTTTTAGCGTGCGCGTCGGCGCTGCGGCTACTTCACTATTCGATGCTTATCAAAATCTTACAGACCCTTATAGAAAGTCTGCCACCACCCAGTTCTGTTTGCCGCCCCGGCGTACCAGTCCCCACTGCCGATGTTGCAGGCCTTGCAGGTCGCCTTAAAGGAATCCTTGCATCTCTTGTATTGACACCCGCAGGAGCTGTGGCCCTGTGCCTTTGGCATGCTGTTGTAATTCATACGGACTACATGGCCTGACCAATGCACCGTTCCAGCAGTTTTGCAGTGATCCTGAACAACAATGTCCGATATCTTGTCCTTCCGTAAGATGTTGTAGATCTTACGGAGGCATCTCATGTCGAACTGTTCAAGTTTCTTCAAGTGCTGTCAAAACCATGTACAAGTTTTTCAGCCGTATAATAGGGCAGTCAGCAATATGTTGCGATTCGATGCGATCTTGGTGTTGAGCCTTATTCCTCGGCTGCAGTAATCAACATGCAGTGCTGGCTTTGCCGATGCAGGCTGTGACTTTGTCATCTATTCTGGCATTCTGAGACACAACTCTTCCCGCGTAGCAGTTATTATCCACCACCTTCAGCTGCTTATCACAGATTTGGATGATTGGGTTGCTCGATTCCTCGGCCAGAAATGTACCTCAGTCTTGATGGTAAGCCCATGACGGGTGGTAGCTCTCGAGAAATGCCGACGATGCTCAGAGCGTCACTATCATCATCATCATCATCATCATCATCATCAGTCTTTTAACGTCCGTCTTTGGATATAAACCTTCCCCAGGATTCGCCACAATTCTCTATCGTGGGCATCGCGGAGCCAGTATTTCCTGAATCTGTCCAGTTCATTTCTCCATCTTGTGGTCTGTCGGCCTCGGTTCCTTATGTGATCTCTGGGGACCCATGTTGTGGGACGTGATGTCCATCGGTTGTCTTTCATTCTTGCAACATGGCCTACCCATTGCCATTTGAGTTTTTAATAGTTTCTATGATGTCACAGACACCCGTTTTCTCCCTTATACTATGCAGTTTTGTGATCTCTCCATGTAACGTTGAGCATGATCTTCTCATGCACACGTTGCATAGTTCTCAGTTTGCAGGTCCGTTTCTTGGTTAGGTTCCATGTTTCAGCTTCATAAGTGACTAACGGGAGAATACATTGGTTGTATACTCTTCTTTTTAGGATTATTGGGATATATTCGTTGTCCTAGATAGATGTAGTGGTTTACCTAACAAAGTTTGGCATTTCCCATCTTGACAGTTATGTTCTTATTCGCAACATGATTATTGCACATGATTTTCGTTTAACTGAACAGGCCGACTTTCTTTGTTTAGATCATCTAGCATTAGTTGAAGGTCGTGTAGGTTCTCTGCGAAAAGGACGATGTCATCTGCAAATCTAAGGTTGCTCAAGTATTCGTCGTCTATTTTTATTCCTCTATTTTCCCAGTCCATGTTCCGGAAGATTTTAGAAGCTGAAACGGTTCAGAGTCCTTATGTAGCCTAACGCTGTGGTTGTATATGTGTTGCAGTACTTTAACGTATACAGGGTCTACACCTTATAGGATGATGGCTTTCATAACCATAGGAATTTCTACAGAGTCGAATGCCTTCTTGAAGTCTATAAATGCTACTGCGAGTGGCATTTTGTATTCTACTACCTTCACTTTCAGCTGATTTATTGAATGAAGATGATCCATGGTTGAGTAATTTCTTCTGAATCCTACCTGTTCTCGTGGTTGATTCTCATCTAGTGTTTTAGTAATCCAGTTGGTGATGATTTTTGTGAAAAGTTTATGTATGCAGTTGATCAGGTTTATGGGTCTGTAGTTGTTGAGGTCTTTGGGGTTACCTTTTTTTAATGTAGAAGCATTATAATAGCAGTGTTCCAGTCTTTCGGGACTGATTCAGACACAAGTTGAATAGAAAAGCTAGCTTTCTATTGACTCTCCAGCTTTTTTGCGTAGATCGATGGTGATGTTATCTGGTCCAGGGGCTTTTCCTTTTTTTTTTGGTTTGTTTGATGGCTTGCTTTACTTCCCATCGTGTAACTTCGGGGAAGTCTTCGAACTGATTATCGGTATCTTGTGTATTCTGGTTGTTCTTGCATTGTCTATGTTTTGAAGAGTAGAGTTCCTGGTAAAATTCTTGGGCGCATTTAACTATTCTGTTTCTATCTATTGTTATGTCTCCGTTTGCTTCGACAATGCTAGTAATCTGTTTCTTTCCAGTACTGAGAGCTTTGTTTATTGCTTTAAATCCTCGACATTTTTCAAGGTTGATCTCGATGATGGCTGCCGTATACCTTCTTTTGTCTTCTCTTATTTTCTTCTTTATTGTTTTGTTCGGTTCAATTTCTTCTATTTTCTCCCTTGTGGTCGTTGGTGGTTTGAGGTTTCTGCGCTCTTCAATCAGTTTCCTGGTTTCATCTGAAATTTTGCTAATGGTCGCTTGGTTTGAACATATTGGCTGCTCCTAATAGAGAGGTTGTTATTTTGTTATGGACTTCGTTGACATTGGTGTCGTTTTCGTTAGTAAGAATATCAAATCTGTTTTTCAATTCTAGCACTCTGGTTGTAAGTAATTAGGGCGTAGTCGTCAGAGAAGAGAAGTTCCCGCTGTTGCATTAATTGCACATTAGTGTCTTCTTTCAGGAGTTGGAGGATGAATACTCTCATAATCATGACGCCTATGTCACAATTCTTGAAGGCATTGTGAAGCATGTTAGAGGAGACGATGACAAGCATGAAGAGTGTCATGACCCATCTCTGATTCATGCCGTTTGAGATTGAGGATAGGTCTGTTCTCTCACCATCATACCGTCATGGAAGAAAAGAATGATGCTGACAATGTTATCTGGGGCAGCCAAGCTTTGACAGGAACCTCCAGAGACCCTTCTAGTTGACAGAGTTATTTTTTGACATCCATTCGATCCATCAAAGTCACACTTGAAGAAACTATATCCAAAGCTGAACTAGAAAAGTCTGGTGTGACACTTTGATAAGGCCCAAGTAATGAATTGTTGAATGATGAGATTATTGAAAGAAATCGTGCTTTGTGGATGATTTTATGTCAGAGAGGTTTGAATTTCAACGCAGTATGGATTTCTCTGTTTGGCAAAGATGGAGCTGGAGATCAACGCTGCATATAAAAAGGTGAAATTGCCGATGCTACATTACTACATGACTTGAATGGTTCGATCACTATATAATTAAATGCATTGCTATGAATTGATTGGCTGGAACATTATGTCTACCATAATTTTGTCTTTATTTTTTACCATTTCCTTGAGGATATTACTTAGCCCAGGTAAAATGCTACCGATAAAAGGTCGACTGAAGGCTGTGTGATCGTGGATCCATCCCCCAATCAGAATCCTCCCAATGCAACGGGGCTGAGCCAAAGGTACAACTTCTTGTCTACATCGACTGAATCACTAGGTTTATTGAACTCGAGTCGTGTACTGTATTGTGAAGGTAAAGGCAGGTTATTCTGCACTAAAATTCGTCCTTTTGTCACCTTTTGCGTGTAGTAGCGAACTAATATTGGTTTGTCCTTCCAGCTCAGTCAGTTCATCATAAACAATTAAGTTTCCTTCCGTCTTCGTGGGAGACCAGCTAAAAAAGACGAGATTTTGCGTCCATGGATTCGCCACCCAGGGATTAACAACCCTACTTTCCTAAGAAGACTAAGGTCAGTGGTATACCCGGATGTCTGCAACAATAGTCACGGGGACCAGGCGATCCCTGGATAAGTGATCGTATAAAGCAACCTTGAGTTGTGCACTGTATTGCATCCTTTTCATGTTCCACATCTTTTGACGTTGGATGACACAGTGGTTATTTCCAATGTCTGACTTGGGTATGATACTCAGTAGGGCCCCTATCCTCTCTAAGTGAGCTGATCACTACCTTTTTTTTAATGCCTTAGCGCGTGCCACGCACATTGCAAGGACGCCTTCATACATCAGAAATCGTGCCGGACAAACCAATTCTCGTAAGATCCATGAAATCTAGCGACACCGAGTCTGATGACTACGTAGATGCGTGACTATCTGAAAATACCACTTGTAAGCTCCGGGGATCACGTTAGAGATCTCTTCAACCTTCCAAGATGTCATGGACCAGCGTGGTAACGCCAATCACTCCTTCAGTAAACGGCCTGAAGAAATTGCAGTGTCCAAGATAGTATATCCAACCAAGCCCCAAAGTCTGGAATAACAAAGACAGAAGAACCCTAACAGAACTTCAAAAGCCATATGATGTGGGTACGTTGAAAATTATCGATACGAATTACCTTCAAATGTTTCAATCTGGACAAATATGTCTAATTTCATTGTTTTATAGTCCTTGTCTGGAGAGAAAAGGTTTTAGTAGAATTCTTGGGTCTTTTCGACAATCCTGTTTCTGTGGTTACGTCTACGTTTTCCTCGAGTATGTGAGTTATTTGTTTTTGTCCTGTACCGAGAGCTTTATTTATAGCTTTGAAGCCCCGAACTTTTTCGAAACTTGTTTCGATGATTGTTGTCGTGTATCTTCTATTGTTTTCTCTTTATTTCATTTTTTATAGTTTTATTCAGTTCGATCTCCAAAAGTTGTTCTCTTGTTGTCGGTGGCTTGAGGTTTCTGCGTTTTCCCATGAAGTTCATGGTGTCATCTGATATTATACGAATGGTTTGTGTGTCCCTTTGCTTTAGAAACAGTAGCGACTTCTATCAGATAGGCTGTTATTTTGTTTTTGAGTTCGTTGATTTTGGTATTAGTGTCGTTCTCCTCTTGTTAGGGGGGAATTTTGAATTTGTTTTTCAGTTCAAGCTTGAAGGATCCTTTGGTGCGTTAAGTGGTTGCGGTTTAGGGTTGGAAATTTTTCTGCGATCCTTATTGGTGTTTATTTGCATTTTAAATCTTACCATTCTGTGGTCGCTTCTTACATTCACTCCATGTGGGACTTGATTGTCTTTGACGGTGTTGCTTTTGTCCGCTATAATGTAGTTTATTTCGTTTAATTGGTTTCTTGATTGGGGCTTTTCTAAGTCCATTTTCTATTGAGGGTATTCATGATTTTGAAAACGTTCGCAGTTGTGAAATTTACAAAGTCTTCACCTTTAGTCCTAAAAAGAAGAGTATACAACCATTGCATCCCCTTGATAGTCACCTAAGGAGCTGGAACCTGGAATTTAACCAAGAGAATGACGTGCAGACTGAGAAAAATGCAATGTGAACGTCAAAGAATCATGCTCAAACTCACATGGAGGAATCACAAGACAGCACATTATATTAGGGGGAAAAAGGAGTCTGAGTCATCATAGAATACATTCAAAAACTCAAATGACAATGGACAGATCATGTTGCAAGAATGGCAGACAACCGATGGACATCACGACTCACAACATGGACCCCCAGAGATCACATGTGTAGCTGTGGCAGGCAAAATACAAGATGGAGAGACGAATTAGATAAATTCAGAAAGTATTGGCTCGGCGATGCTCACGACAGAGAAAAACGGACGTTAAAAGAATGATGATGATGATGATGATGATGATGATGATGTACATTTACGTGTTCTTTTGACGATTTGTTGGACCAAGCACTTTTTTCTTCTACGATAAGCACGAAAATTGTAACTCATTCTAGAATGTAACATTAAAGAAGCCATTAGTCAAAGGATCGAGACTGTTTTCAGATCTTATAATTTTTTTCTAATTCTAGATGTCAAGAAAAAAAACTGATTGATTATGTTAAGGAAACATCGTGAAAATGTATTCATATAAAACTCATTTCTTGATTGAATTCTCTATCCAAGCCCAGGATCTCGTCGATTTTGAAATTATTACTTTCTGGTTATGTGTACGAAGAAGATATATGAGATATAAAAGATTTTTGTGTGTTTTCTGTTGGGCCCCATCCCCAATGTATTTAATCATGCATTTGTAAATATTCAAAAAACTGAAAGAAACCCAACCGAAACACTTCTGGTTCCAGGTATTTCGGACAGTAAACACTCGACCGGTTATATTTAGAGGGAAAAAATAGAACAAAATTCGTTGAGTACATTTGTCATATTCAGAATTTTATTGGAGGTTCATTTTTATAGAATAACAGATACATTTTCAGTTGAATGGACCCTAAATTGAATCTATTCGATGGAACATATCTTGACACTTTAACGTCTTGACGTCACGTTTCGTAACCGTGACGTAACGTGTCGTCAAGACGTTAAAGTGTCAAAATCTATTCCTTTCAATTTATTCAATTTTAGGTCAACTCAAGTGGAATTATGCAAAATGAAGAATCATTCCGTTGAAGAAGTTTTACAGCATAAAGTGTTAATTATTTCTTTGCATTTTATGTGGAATATGTTCAACCAAGTTTGCACATTCCTT
Organism: Thysanoteuthis rhombus; assembly: GCA_963457665.1. NCBI lineage: Eukaryota > Metazoa > Mollusca > Cephalopoda > Oegopsida > Thysanoteuthidae > Thysanoteuthis > Thysanoteuthis major. Next base: position 11,800,184 of record OY735215.1, read on the forward strand.
CAATTTAAATGTTCCTTGGGGAGTTTCGGGATACGTTGTAGAGTTTCTGTGAAATATTGAAAAAATATCTATGAAAACGTACAATTATATTGCCATGGAAATTTATAGAAAAAATACTTATTCATAAATTATCAGGTTCTCTCATGCACTATTCAATGCTTATTTAGAACGTATTGTAGAATTCAAATTTCTCCTTTAGAGATTTAATATTATCATAATTTTTTTAAATAGCCAAAAGTAAGTGGTAAATTAAAGAAAAAAATCACGTATTCACTGTGGATTTCAGAGTAATTAAAGGCCATGTTTACGTTTATGAGAAAAATTCAGACATAATATTAGCTGTTAATGAAAAAAGTTATATTCAATTTTTTTTAAAATCAAAAATCAAATCAAGAAATTTGATTCGAAGAAAGTTAGTTAATTCAATAATTACTTGGCAAGAATTTGGAAAAACATGGCTTAGTTTAACTGAAAATTTAGAAAGAAATACATCTATGTACTGTGGATGCATTAATGGGTGGGCAGAGTTAAAAAGACTAATAACCAAGTTCCTATACTCTACCATATCAGTGCAAGTTTCTTTCGAATTTTAAATCGTTCAATTGATGATAAGAAATGTCAATCTATAAGCGAATTTTCATTACCTAGTTTTCTGTTGCTACTGGTAAATCCAAGAGGAGATAATTCAGATTTCTGAATGATAAGTGCCGTGGTTTGCACTTTCCCACCAGGTGGTCATCGCTGAAGGCTGTGGCAGTAAGTCAACTCAGGTCTGCAGGCTTCCTCTCAGTCTCACATATCCCACAGCTCTGTGGTTTGTACCGCACCTTCCTCCACTTTACTTACACATGCCTTCTTTATTCTAGCTGTTTGGCCATGTTGACGACTGGAAGTCTTAAGTTTCATATTTCCAGTACCCTCCTCTGCATGTGAGTTGAACCCAGCAATGTTGCAGTCTGCATAGTCTCCTTTGTCTAATCTTCAGCTCCTCCAAAGTTGAATTCGATGTCTTTGGTAAAAGTTAGCCTACTATTATTGGCATGAAGATCTCATTAATGGAACCCGTAAACACCTACGGAGCTGGAATTTATTTACGATCCATTGCATAATTATTTTACTAATTCTAAAAGCAATTACAAGCAAATGAATGTGTTCATTTATTGTACATCTTAATTGGCACCTATGAAACCGTCTCACCGTAGTAGTCGAAATCTTCATCACCAGTGATACCAAACTCTTTTCTTGAACTGTTTATGACACTACGTTCGTCATCTTCGGCACCATATTCCATGGCTGTGCACTTGTGTTTTGCACGTTTCATTTTGCATTCTGCCAATGTTTTCACAAGTGCATATTCCTCCAGACGAACACACGTAAAAATCGAGGTACCACGATGACAATCTGCTTTGAATTTATAGAAAAATGTCTTTTCAAAAACATAGAAGTGACAGCAATCAGAGGCGTAGTTGGAGGGAAGGACGCTATTTGAAAAGTCCCCCCAGGCAATGCAGTATTAGCTCTGAAGAAAAAGCAGCATATGCTACAGGCTCCACATTTTCAAAGGTTCTGTGGTAAACGCTTGCAAGCAATCGATTCCGATTCAGTGATTTTGTACTTACTCTGTTACCATAGTGCTATATGATCTTAGAATTTTTATGAATCTCCAGCTCCTCCAATATAAGCTTCAATGTCTTTGGCGATGATGAGCCTACTATTATTAGCATTCCAAGTGTTTAGAGTTTGTGATTTAGCCATTTATCACTTTTACTTCGAGTTATTATTTTAACACAATAATTGATCGGAGTGTGGTATCTATATACGACGCATAAATACGAAGATATTTGAAATTGGTGACGTTGACACTGCAGAAAAATCAGATTGGAGGCAAAGTGATACTGTTACGGAAATCTCAGATATATCTGACGTAGTATCTGACTGTATTGCTAATGAAGAAATGAATTATTTTATTATCCAAGTAAAAACTTTGTTTTAGTATCTATGCATATTTTTACTCAATTTAGACCCCTTTTAAAGAAATGCTACAGGTCTTACACTAGCTTAATTCGGACATACCCCCAGGTCTCCAATTGAGTAAAGGCCTCTTGAAGCGTTAGAAATAATAGTTTACCTACTGTATCTCAAATGACATTATACAATACCAAAGGTATATTTGAACATACATTACTTCGATTAATAATAATCTAGCCTTTGGTGTTATTCCCTACAAATTAAGTGATAATGAAGGTCTATTTATTGCTGTAACTTTGTGTTACACAATCTATTGATATTGCAAGAGATCTATGTTTAATCATATGTGGTGACGAAGAAAATCCTACTTACCAATGAGCTGATAATAGTCTTTGTAGGGACAGTCACCAGCAGTTAATTAGTGTTTCTCTGCATTATTGGAGAATAACTCACACTTTTCTCTGAGCTCATCAAAGTTGAAGGATTTGCATTTTTTGATATCAAGACATTTTTTGAGCACATTCATGAGGAACTTTACTGTTAATCGTCTTGAATGGTTTTCCATCCATAAAGGCAATTGAGACTCAAACAAACATGTGCATCACTATAAAAATAATAAAAGGAGAAGCAATATTTGTTCAAAAATTAATAATAATTATGATGAAAAATGTACATGATGAAAAGGAAATTGAAATAGTCGTAATAATCGCACATTTGTGATTTGTATAATGACGAAGGATTTTCTTCTTTTACTTGTAAAATGATGTTATTTTAACAAATTTACAGTTTATATACAGTTAAATTCAAATCTTAATGAAAATTATTTATTCTATTTAGCAGCTCAGTTTCGGGAGATGATGCTAGATGTACAGCGAGATGTTATCCGTCCTATTTTTTCATCTTTTGTTGTGGCTGTGCAGTCTGATGCACGAACGAATGGCAGTCCCGGTGGCGCTTGGTGTAGATGTGCAGGGAAGCCTGGGTTGCGATGGTGTTTGCAGCAAACTTCTTCAGATCTATCTTCTCTGCTGAAGATAACCACACCTCACCTTGCTGATAGTCTGGCGACAGACATCTCGATCAACAGCCTGAATCTACCATCTATCTTGAGATATATTGCTGGTTTTTAGATCTTCCTTTTCAACCGTACCTGAGTCGTAGTGAGAGGTGGGTTAGGATTAGAGTAACCCATATAAGATATTTTTGACAACCTCTTATCTTCAATGCGTCAGACATGACTCAGAGGAAGGGGGCGTCGGTTATGCTTAAATAAACTTATTTTATTCATGGACATCAAATAATAAGATTTACTTGATTTCTCCATACATCGTAGATTGTGATCCGTAGCACCTCTTATGAAACTTTCATTCTGAAGATCTAGGCTTTGAGGAAAAAATAGGATTTGGCAATATTTCTTTGTGAAATAAAAACAAATTTCCTTAGATCTTACAATCAAATTCGTTATAAAATTCCCTGTTAGGAGCGTAATTGAATGCATTAGCCACTCCATGATCATGATCATCAGCCTTTTAGTGCCTATCGTTGGATATAGACCTTCTCTAAAATTTGCCAGACCACTCTATCATGGACATCGTAGAGCTAATCCTTTCCGAACTTGACTAGTTAGTCACACCATCTTACATTTTGTCGGCCACCGTTTCGTGTATGAATTTTGATGATCCATGGTGTGAGTCATGATGTCCGTCAGTTGTCTGTTGTGTTGGTAGATATGTTGCAATACTCTGACATTACGGGGGCTACGGCTTGTTGAATGATAGCATCAATAAGTTTGTGGATTGGACACTTATAGTATTTCCCTTGCCAGGAAAAAGTCAGTCAGATATTCAAAGAGTTTTATTCATATGAATGGACAGAAAACTTCGACGTACCTGAATCTAGATAGCTTAGAGGAATAGCTGAAATAAAAATAAATAAATGCTTAGTAAGACAATAATGTTTGTTAAATTCAGGATCATACTGGTCACCATTCATTAGTTCCCTTGGTTGTCTGCTATAATTTCTCAAGGACATTTTTATTAGCCCTTTCCTTGCTTGTGACCAGTGTAGAACCTAAGGTCCCTGACGACCCGGGAGACTATCCATATTGAAAAGGTCTCAGAACAATTCAGTTGATTACATCACCTAAACACGATTTTTGTTTCTGGATAGTGAGTCTTCTTTTCTGACAAGTTAATATCAGTGAAAAATCACGAATATATTTTAATTTTCATGGAACGATTTAAAAAAAAAATAGTGGATTTCTTCCACTTAAAGAGTCCATGGTTTCAAATGATGGATAGGTAGTATTTTTATCAGTGCTACAGGCTGGAGTCCTGTATTACAGACAGGAGACCAAAAGGATCACATGACTCATTGTATAATTACTAAAACGTTACTTGTGATATAAATTATGTGTTTTTTGATCATCCATATTTGGCTATCACATGAAAGCTAGTAAATTGAAAGGAGGATTTCATCACTTATGATTGAAAAATGTGACTAGACATTCACAAGCATAAGTATTTTCCACTATATTTCAAGTGGAAAGAAAATTTGGTTGAGAAATTATTAAACTGACTGATTTCCATCAAATTCTAAATCGAAAAATGATACTTTTTTTTTTGGACATTTCAAATTACAAACTTCGATTATTCTCTCTCAACAGTCATAATCAAAAACTGAGCAGGCATGTTTTTAGCGTTACACATCCAAGAATGCTGGCTAATTATATATATATATATATACGCAGAAACTCCTCATTCCCCAGAGTGCTCTATTCCTATGGAAAAGCATTGCATAAGCTTACAATGGATGAGTTACTGCACTTAAAGAGTACTCAACCCTGAATAGAGGAGCATTAATTATTGTGTCATCCACAGATGTATTACATCTCTTCAGTGTGGCTATAGACATTATTCCATCCAGTACCGCGAGGCAGAATTGAAACCCTCACATCGGACCCAGGGGCCGACATCCTACCTGACTACGGAACTAGGTGGTCGGAAAGGCTGAATTTAAGCGATATATTCAATTACGCAGACATCCACCAGAGTGCTCTATTCTTATGGAAGAGCATTATATATATATATATATATATATATATATATATATATATATATATATATATATATATATATATATATATGTAAATAATAGGAAGGATTAGCATATTATTCGAATTGGAAATCGATTCTTCATCATATTTATTCCCCCACAAGTTCAGAGATTTCAAAATAGTTTAAAACCCGACAGTGTCCGTGGCAATGCAGGTGCCTCATGATTACGAATCTATACTATTATTTTGTTATGATATACATCGGGAACACTCTCACCATCATCATCAGACTTTTAATGGATACGAATCTTCTCAAGGATTCGCCTGACCTCTCTATCATGGAAATCGCAGAGTTAATTCTTTCTGAAATTGTCTAGTTCGTTATGCTATATTGTATTTTGCCGGCCACTGTTTTGCAAATGATCTCTGGGAATCCATCTTGTGAGTTTTGGTGTCCACCGGTAGTCTAGTATCCTTTCAACATGACCAGCCCATTAACACATGGGTTTTCTAATGGATTTCATGATATCCCTGACTCCTGTTCTGTCTCTAATATACTGTGCTATTTTGTGATCTCTCTTTGTGATGTTGAGCATGATTCTCTCATGTGCACACTGCACAGATCTCAGTTTAACCTTTTGGTTAGGTTCCATGTTTCAGGTGACTATCCAGGGAATACATTGGTTGTAGACCCTTCTTTTTGAGTGATGGGATTTTCTAGTTTCTGAGGGATTAGCTTGATCTGCCGAAAGTTTACCATCTTAGAATGCTCGTTTGCTCGATTTTTCTTTTGATGGTTTCATGGAGATCTGTTGAGTACTTTTTTTTCGAGTCTGTATTTTCAATTTTGATTTTAGTGTCTTTGTCCTCAATATTTTTTGTACATGGTATTTGTTTTTTACGAAGTTCATGTGAAGACCAACTTTCTTGCTCTTTTCGTTCACTTTGTCGAGCATTACTTGGAAATCGTAGAGTTTTTTTTTGCAAAGACTTGATTGTCCTTCAAAAATTGACCTATCAGTCAATCAATCAACCAAGGGAGAGAGAGAGAGAGAGAGAGAGAGAGAGAGAGAGAGAGAAAGAGGGAACATTTTGTTAGACAGTAGTTTAGATAAAGTAAAGGATAGAGTTTTTTATGAGAATGTATAACTTTTTTTTTTACTATAAAATGAATAAATAAGAATATTAATCATCCATTTAGAATATAATCTCACTACTATGAATCCACTTCCCACATGGAAGATGATATACTTACAAAGATCAATGACAAAACTAGAAAAAGAAATATCAATAGAATAAAACGAAGTTTTTCACTGAAACCCCGCCAATGACGTCCTTAATAGAGATCCGAATAAACCGAATCATTCGCCAGAAGAAGCCCTAAAATGGCAGAATCATAAACGTGTTTGTATAGCAAATCCATTATTTTACTATATATATATATATATATATATATATATATATATATATATATATATATATATATGATCATCAGTCATTTAACGTCCGTTGTTGGATATAGACCTTCCCCACGATTCGCTACAATTTTCATGGACGTCGTGGAGCCAGTATTTCCTGAATTTGTCTCGTTCATCTCTCCATCTTGTGTTCAGTTGTCCTCGGTTTCTCATGTGACCTTTGGGGATCCATGTTGTGAGTCGTGATGTCCATCGGTCGTCTTTCATTCTCGCAACATGGCCTGCCCATTGCTATTTTAGTTGTTTGACAGTTCCTATGATGTCTCAGACTCCCAATTTCTTCTTTATGTACTGTGCTGTTTTGTTATATCTCCATGTAAGGTTGAGCATGATTTTCTCATGCGCACACTGCATGCTTCTCAGTTTGTAAGTCTGTCTCTTGGTTGATTCCATGTTTCAGCTCAATAAGTGACCATCGGGAGAATGCATTGGTTGTATACTCTTCTTTTCAGGATTATTGGGATCGTTTGGTTTTTGAAAGTTGAGCTTGCTCTGCCAGAGGCTTACCATACCACAGTGATCCTTCGTTTGATTTCCTCCTTTTTTTAGGGTTTCATGGAGGTTTATTGTCCTAAGAAGATGTTGTGGTCTACCTTGCTGAGTTTTGCATCTCTTATCTTGACCGTTATGTGTAGGCCGACTTTTTTATTTTCTTCGTTTAGATCGTATAGCATTAGTTGGGGGTCGTGTACGTTCTGCAAATCTAAGGTTGCTCAAATATTCGCCGTCTTTTTGATTTTTGATTCCTCTATTTTCCCAGTCCATGTTTCGGAAGATCATCTCAAGGCTGGTTGTAAAGAGTTGGGTGAGCTGGAATCATCTTGTCTTACTCATTTTTGGAGCTGGAATGGTTCAAAGTCCTAATCTAATGAAGGAGTTGCTGTGATTGTATATATGTTGCAACACTCTGACGTATACAGGGTCTTCACCTTGTAGGGTGAGGGCCTTCATGACCATGGGAATTTCTACAGAGTCGAATGCCTCCTTGAAGTCTATAAATGCTATCATGAGTGGCATTTCGTATTCTGCTGCCTTCTCTTTCAGCTGGCTTATTGAATGAAGATGGTCCATGGTCGAGTAACTTCTTCTAACTCCAGCCTAATCTCGTGGTTGATTTTCGTCTAATGTTTTTGTAATCCGGTTGGTGACGATTTTTGTGAAGAGTTTATGTATGCAGTTGAGTAGGCTTATAGGTCCGTCATTGTTGAGGTCTTTGGGTTTCCTTTTTTATGTAGAGGCGTTATCATAGCATTGTTCCATTCAGTTAGGACTTCACTTTCTTTTAGACACAAGTTGAATAGATAGCTAGCTTTCTGTTGGCGCTTTTACCAGCTTTTTTTGAGTAGATCGATGGTGATGTTATCTGTGTACACACACACACACACAAACATATATATATATACATATATATATATATATATATATATATATATATATATATATATATATATTTAGATATATATATGACACCAGTGATTAAATGGGAACACATAACAACTACACTGATTCCGCAAAAACACAACAAAGAAATGTTACCAATGAACCGATTTTCCTAACGATGAACTACTTTCGAACAGCAAAAAAGAATTATTAGCTAAATGCAGATAACCTTGTAATAATCATAACACATCATTCCAAAAAAAAATCCAGAACGTATAAATAGTAAAAAATAAATTGACATCCAGAATGCCGGAAAAAAATTATCGTACGAAAACAAGGTGTATATAGGATCTCGCATCGGTTATTATGAAGATTCACTTGATAATTCCAAAGAAGTCTGAAGTGGGGATTCCATGTACATATATGCATATATATATATATATATATATATATATATATATATATATATATATGTGTGTGTGTGTGTGTGTGTGTGTGTGTGAGTGTATGTTTATGTGTGTGCGTGTGTAGGTGTAGATAGAAAAAGCCAATGCTTTGCGGTGACTCCATGTTAAAAAACACAAAGATGTAGCTGCAGAAATAAAACAGGAGGTCCATTAAATGTTGGCTGCTTATAAACTAACGTCTTATACCAAACCACCCTAAAATCCAAAGGGAAGTCAGATGAAATACAAATTGCAGTTGACCGAAGGCTCTTGAAAGCAAATGTACTATGGACATAAAGAATCCTTAAACAACAAAAAATATGTGCACGGTACAACACTATCAAAATACGTATGGAATCTCGAAAACACACCAACAAAAACACACCAGGAATGCCATCGAAAATAAGAAAAACAGCACTGGCTTACAGCAACACATCAAAACACTGTAGATTCTGCGTAGAAGAAAAATCACTATAACCCCCTTCCACCAGTAACACAAAATGCTTAGCAGAAGATCGAAATATCAAATGCAGTCAAAAAAACGCATTTCTTCTACAACTCCAAAAAAAACACAAAGATTAAACATAGCCGTAAATAATTAATTAATAATCTTTGCTTAAAAAATGTTTTTCCAACAACAACAACAACAACAATAATAATAATAATAATAATAATAATAATAATAATAATAATAATAATAATAATAATAATAATAATAATTAAAAACTCATCCTTCAGCAATGACCACTGGGTAACCGGTGTGAAACTGAAAACTGCAGTATTACTGTGGCCTATGAGAACTAGGAGAGAAGGGCTGGAGACTTGGGGAGTCTTTCTGTCACTCAAACTCCAGCGGTTACGACCAGGCAACTGGTGTGACATTGCTAATAATAATAATAATAATAATAATAATAATAATAATAATAATAATAATAATAATAATAATGATATAATAATAATAATAAAATTTTCGCTGAAGAAGATATACAATATACCAAAAACTTTTAATAACATGGTCTAACAACATACAGAGATCAAATATGTCTACTTTATCCCCTTCTAATTTATAATTCATTACTACCAACCAGCACAGCATCTCCGCTACATAAAACGAAAAAATATAAAAAGCAATGACCAACCACTAGACAAAGAAAAAGAAAAATAAGAGAAAAGATACCTAAATAGAATAAGAGAAAGATCCTACAACCCAGAAAAATAGACAAGCCCCCAAAATGTACTTAATAGGGATCTAAAATAAAACAATCATTCACCTTAAGAAGCCCCAACAGGGTAGAGACATAAACATGTTTATTTATCTAGCGAATCCTTTATGATTTATGAATGCGAATACCCAAGGAATAATAAATGATCTAATGAAGATAAAGGTGAAATAGACTGATTGAAAATCTATACAAACATCAGCAAAAACAGAATAAAGTTAATGAAACAGGTGTTGAATTACTGAGAATAATGGACTAAAAAATACGTTAGATACTACGAATGAAACGATCATAAACAAGAGAAACTGAAAGGAAATATAAATATCATAGGACAGGGCTTTCCACCAAGAAGGGAAAAATACGCACCTCCTAATAGCGTTATAAATAGGGATCCGAATAAATCGAATCCTTCGCTTGAAGCCCAAAGAGCAGAAACGTAACGTTTGTGCATCTAATCCATTATTTCACTATGTCTAAAGCTCGACCCTGTCAAAATATATTTGTATCGAGCACTTTTATGAAATAAACCCATCACACAGCGTATATTGAGGTACAGGTTTGTATTTTGATGAAATAGACTGATTGGTTTTGAATTAGTACAGAGTAGAAAAAATATTTTCTACTTACGCAGAATCGCAACAACTTCTGCAAAAGAAAATATTGAATTATTTATGCAAATATTGTGTAAAAGAAAATCTGTTAGACAAAGACTTTAACTGATAAAATCTTTGAATCAACCAAAAATTAACAATTAACATTTAAAAATATTCAGAAATTATTTACTGTAAAATTTTCGAATATATGTGGAAAGATTTCTAAATGATTTCTCATTCTTTTGGTAAAAGCAGATAATGATATTGCGTTTTCAAAATAATATCATTGTACATAAATATAAATATAGATCTAATTCCTAATCCACAGATTTCCATGCTGATAAGAGTATATCTGTGTTGATATAGTAATTATAAAGAATATTTGGTCTGCTTTAATTGTAAGAATTCTAGAAAATTATAAATGATTTATTTAAAAATAAAATGGTCCCACGATAGCGGGTGGTCTACCAGAGTATCTTTAGTCTAGAATACTGTTATGTACGCTCGACTAAGACCCCACCTATCTTTATTACAAAGTATAGACCGCTAGCAAAGGACAAGTGACATGTATACTCCTTCCAAGTATAATAACTGTTAATTTTCTTTTTGGTTAAAACTAAAACAGATCCCACGTGTACACCACTAGCAAAGGACACATGATTTGTAGATTTCAAACCAGACCCGATAACGATGACGGATATAATTAATATCAAATGTTCAAGCCAAAAACAATCGTCTCCACGATTTATTTAAAAATCTAATTTGATGAGTATATGATTATTATTATCATTCTGCTATTATTCACCATATCTATAAGTTTTGTTTATACGCTGATCATGAATAAATTCAACAGTGCAAACTTGTTTTGTTTAGGATCCTGCAAAGTAAATATTCCTGGTAGACCGCACCCTATTGCAGAAATAGACCGAAAGTCCGCGTGCCATAGTTATACCGATACAATAAATTTGAAATTACTTCAGCAAATTCCATTAAACATTTGAAAGCCATCATTGCAACCACACCTCCGCTCATCCCCTTTGACTTCACATATGTTGTTTGGATTACACCCAGGTCCTTTCTTAAATCTATCACCAGACTGACAAATGATTTTTTCTTCACAGCTATTCAACAAAAATGTTGTATCCGCTTAAATGAAAGAAAAACAAATAATGAATAAAGATCAAACATGATATCATGATTGATCAACTTCATGCGATCTTTCAAACTTCGAAATAAAGGCCATTTGTTTCATTTTATTGGATCGATCAAAGTATATATATATATATATATATATATATATATATATATATATATATATATATATATATATGTTGGTTGCAGGGCCAGCCATCAGTACCAGCAATACATGCAGTCATACGGGGAATCAAGTTTTGTGGCTGCCTGTCATGAGTTTGATAAAATGGTAATTTCTTAGGCACAAAAAAAAACAGTGAAATAAATCAATTAAACAGAATAAAAACAGTCAAAATGAGAAAATTCCCGGATGGGATGTCATATTTTCTGGAATATCTTAAAATTAGATACTTTCTATGGTGTAAATAAAACAAAAAAAAAACAAATTGCAGAGTGAAATCACACGACTGACAACAAGTTCAGGCCGGCTTTGCGAAACAGTGCTCACAATAGCTGTGGCCCGGGAGATAATGTAAGTTGTGTATGGCAAGTCGCAAGTAAATTGACGTATAAATAAGATGATATTATACACAACAGAGATGTGCGCCAAAGTTCAACTTGCCCGGGGTACTAGAAATACTCAGGCTGGGCCTGATTGTATGAAATGCTAGATGGAAGCCCTGTGAAATGATAATTAGCTGTAAGTGCATTCCTTCGTAAGTGCAACCACAAGAAATTGGGATACATTTGTCCCCGCTGAGAATCGTGCCACGTTTGCACACGCATCCCTCCATAAATCCTTCATCACTATCTGGTTTCCGATTGAAACACAATGGTTGACAAGCAGTAGTTCTGTAGGCGTACACCATATCCGTCGGCATTTCATCGCTGAAACAATTAAAACATGTAAGAAATCCCATCTGACTTTAAAAAACTATTCTTTCACAAAGGGAACATTTCACAATTAAATATAATTTGCAAATTTTAAAGACGGACGATTTTTCATTAACACCATTGATAAAAGAAATGACTATCAATTAATCTATAACAACGGAAAAGTATCTTTTCATAGTAAAGCTCAACTTCTTGGTCAGGTCTCTAGATTTATGAGAAAGTACTCATTTTATTTAAAATAATATGAATTGCTTTCCGTGGAGGGAGAAATCAATACGTATCAATTAATTCGATTGATGTTTTTACAAGCTACGTATCTAATTGTAATTGTAAATTTAATCTTACATGCTTCCCGAACGAGTCCCTGAGTCGGAAAATTCTCACATCAATAAAGTAAATAATAATGAGAAAATTTCAATATTAGTGATTGCTTCAATAGCATTCCACTATTATGTGATGATGCTTGCTCTTTATTAAAAAAAATGCATTAGAATAGTTGTTAAGAAATGGGCAAACCATAGCTGAATTGAATTTATTGAATTAAATGATTGCTGTGGGGAAATGGCGTCAAAATTGTGCATATTTTGTGAACTTTCTCTCAACGACGCATCAGATGCAGGTACTATTTATCAAAATATTTCCTCTATTAATGATATGAAACATACGGTGGGTATCAAGTCGTGCTTTAAAAAAATGACTCCAGCAAGGGTTTGTTGAAGCGACGCAAGTAAATAACTTTAAATGAAGAACTGATATTTCTTCTTTCGGGAATTATTAACATCGTAAAATCCTTGTATAAATAAAATAAATCATAAAAGCAATATTCATATCCAATTAGGTAAGAAGAAAAGGCAAGTCAATACCTCAGACTTGAAGTAATAATTTCCATTCCATTCAAACAACTGTTTATGCAATTTCCCTAGTTACTAACGTGAGAAACGCAAAGAAAGTATTAGAGTGCAAGGAATATCTGTTCAAATTTCAAAGCAATACGTAGCAGAACTTTCAAATCCCTATTGATCATAATGTTCATGTTTTGTGTTATGCATGACATTCTAAAGAAAATCAATTCTTATTTCATTCAAACAAAATCTTTGAAATGTTATTACCTTCATTTTGAAATCGAATTTTAGAATCATACATAGGGCTTCGAACTGCAACATGCAGGTATCACATTCGGGAGCATACCCTTCTGCTTAATTATAAATTTACCTGTCAAATTGTATCTCACTGGTTGAGGAAGAAAAGATATGCATGAATTGATAAAACATGTGATCACTTCCTGCTCTACAAAACAAGAATCACTTTAAATGTACTTACGGCATTTAGCTGCACTCCTCCAGTTTATCAGTATATTTGATTCCTCATGTTTTTTAGCCAGAGCTTCATACGCCTGACAGACGACAGTCATGAAAACCTTTGGTGTTTTCTTGTAAGCACAAGCATCAATTTTGCAAGACTTGAAATAATCTTCAGCAGATCTTCCAAGTATTTTCAGACATTTACCGAATATTCCTTTGGTATTTGATAAAAGTGTACAAACATTCACTTCCCTCTCATTACAAGTGTCAACAAAATCAACAACTTTACAGCTGAAAAATATCACAATTAGTGAACATTATTATGGTTGTTACCAAGTATTATTTATTCCAACATTCAACAGAATACTGGACTTTCGAGAATTTTTCAAAGAATTTTGTCTCAGCACAGTCATCACCACTGATGATTCATTAATCATCATTTATTGATAGTACTGGTTTTTTGCTCACATTTTGTGTCCAAAATTTGTATCACTTATTCTGTCATGTTTTTGACTTGTTGATTTACTTTTATCCTTTCCCAACGTGCTTTCAGGCTAATCCTTGTAAAATCAGCAAAAGCATGGCATTTAATCTAGGGTTTCCCCAAAATTTCCCTAATGGGTGGAAACTAGATCATCCAGCACCTATTGGGGGCTCGGGGTCTACATGCATACTACTAAGCTGGAGGAAAAAATTGTCAGCACCGAGAACAACGAACAAAAATGTATGTGTGATGGTTGTTCCGGTTTTTGGATGTTGTCGGGCGAAGAAATCATAAGAAGACATAGGGCAGAGTGGAGAAAACGTACAGATATAGACTTGAAGGTTGGGGTGAAAAAAGAATGGATAGCAGTATGAGAGGGCAAGACCAAAGTGTGACAGAAGCAAGCAGATTGTCTAAGAATTTTCCATTTAAAACCACTATTGTTTAGGGCTTTGAGGTCATTATTTCTGTGTTAAATATTGTTCCATCGGAAGAATTGTAAGTTAATCTAGTTTTTATGGATTTGGGGATCTTTATTATTATTATGTTCGGATGGTTGGAACTGGTACTGATGTACTTGATAATCGAGTTTTCTTTTCTTTATGGTTCATAGGTGTTGTGGGTTAAATTGAATTTGATGTCCAAGAAATTTACAGTTTTTAAGTTAGCTTTGATTTCGACTCTGAAATTCATTTTTTTTCATTTATTTTATAATATATTGATATAATATAAGAAAAGAAAAAAATACAATACACACAAACGCTGCTATAACCTTCATCCAGAGATTCAACCAAACTACCACATATTCCAGAAAAAACAATCCTGATATCCAATGCACGCATTACACGACCTCCTGTTGAATTCCATCTTACTCTTCAATACCAAACATTTGATCTTGAATTTGTTCTCTCTGGAAACCTATGCTTTTAATCATTGAAAGGTACTCAAACGCTACTGAAAATGGGAAGTTACCAGAAACATGTATAGTATACTAAATAATCAATTTCTCTATTAATTGATTGATTAACAAAGTCTCCGTATATATCATCTAAAGAAGAAAGCATGCTAAAAGGATACAATTATAAAATCTATTTACATTTGTCGTGCATTATACCCTGAGTATTCTACATTGTATTGCATACAATGTTGAAGAAAACACTATATATTCCTACTATTTTATAAAAAGTGAGATTTGCAGAACGAAAAGATGTCATTTTTTTGTTAAACATTTGAATCTAAACTAACTTGAAAGTGTACATCTAATAAGTACGCGTTAATTGATCGATACTGAATACCTACTTCTTTTGTAGCTCATCACTGTCATCAATGACTTCGTAACTTTGGCCAATCAAAGAATATCTATTTTTCATCCCAGAGACATAAGCGCCAGCTTTTGTTTCATAATCGTCTTTCTTTTCATTACAATCTCCACAAATCCAAGTCAACTGGTCTCTGTAGGCGCCTGGGGTTCTAACAATCACTCTGTGTCTGCCGTCAAATTGAACCTTTACACCAGAATCGGTCGTCATCCTGATCCAACCAGCTGAATATAGGGCAGAGAATCCCATATCATTCTTTAGAGGAAGTGTCATTAGTTCACCATTTACCTTAGAAGAAAATTCAAATTCTTATAACAGGTTATTTGAGTGAATTTTGGAAATCATTGGAAAATGTTACTGAATGAGAATTGTCAGCTATTGTCAGTTTTATGCAAACGAGGTGAGTTGAATTCATTGTCAAGTAATTCAGGCTTCTGACAAGGTACAACATTCGAATTTCTTTTTGACCCTATTCGTCATTATGGTATTCTAATTACGGGTTAGATTGTCGTTTATCAGTGAGATGGTCTTTGAAAAGTATCTAACAATCCAAGTTATATGATATCCCAATTCATAAAAATACTTACACTGAGTTTACCGCCTGGCAACAACCTGATTGTGGCACTGTTAAACCTGAGGTCAACCAATCACGTATAGGAAACCTACGTGTTGCCACGGTGTTCATTCTTAATTTCCACTGTAAAATGCGGCAATTTGCTTGTCTTCTTTGTTTTGGCCAGTGTGTATTTGCACGCCCTCATGAAATGGATCCATTGACCATCAAATGTCTTGTAATGAGGATCACCTGAACCACTGGATTCACATTCGGGGACTCCTGAAAAATCGGTCTCTATTTATTGTACCTTTTAATCTTGTGAATATACTTCGACTTATCAGTATAGATGCATAATCTATTTAACTTGAATAAATTAGTTTAAACAAAGTATTTGTTAAATATGTATGGGCAATTTTTATCTTTAGTATTTATTGTTTACAATATATTTATTTCTGTCTTTTCTCCCAGACCGCTTCTGGGCTGTGAATATGCTATAGGTGTCTCCTATTATAATGAAGGTACTGTGGACCCAGAAATCCAACGGCCTAATAGTTGACGGGTGATTACAGGAGGTTGGGTATGGATGATAACGAAAGGTTAGTAATAGATGAAAGACGGCGAATATCATCTTTCGTATTAAAACGAAGGAGGATATTTCTTCTGGATACCAGAATATCATCGTATATCAAGCAGTAGCTTATTACTTCATATACTTTTATGATGTTATTATACGTGGCCCAGTTTCCCGTCTCATCGAATGATGAAATTCAACAGGTAGCACAATGGTGAGTAGAACTGTTAAAAATAAGTAGCATTGAAAAAGAAATAAGATAAAGTTCTGTTCAATGACTACTGAAATATTTATGTCCCATTCATTTTGATTTAACATGGTTGTTTTTCCGGTGTAAGTCAGATATATTTCTTTATAGTATGAGAGTCGCATCGCTTCTGTCATCAAAAGGGTTCACGATATAATAAAATAAAATTGAGTTTAAAAAGAAATTCTGTTAATATTCGCGTTTTTCTGGACGATTGAGTGATACTATACGTAAAATGATTGGAAAATATACATAAAAATGACATTCCGTTATTAAACGGATGATTTGTTATTCAGCCTACATATCAGGAAGTGAATAGAATAAACAATTAAAGAAGATGAAGCTGTTTCAGGAATCAAAGCCACCCTTCTTCTTTACCTGTTTATTTTATTTACACTGGCCAAGTGACACACGTAATAACAAGATGTCATTTCGAATACAGTTAGAAAAAACAAAAAAACATAACTCATTCATAATTGTTCTGTCGTTTTATATATCAATTGCTTCATTGTCTGCGTTTAGAAACAATTGTGCAGACATGAACAGAGAATGAACAAGATAAAAACGTAGGGATATAGCAGTTATCTGGGGATTTGCCTTTCCGCCGGGCTGTTTGTTTAATGGAAAGAGCAACACTGCGTTAAAGCGGCTACATATCGGTCATAGGTCCAATTCCTGCTGCAGTCCCAATTTATTTTATTGTTTATTCTATTTACACTGTCTAGACCAAGTGACACATTATCTGTGTAATAACAGGATGTCATTTAAAATAGAGTTTGAAATATTATGGTGCATTCATAATTATTCTGTCGGATTATATATCCATTTCATAACGATACAATAGGTGAATGTTTTAAAGGCCTGAAATTAAAAGATACGTATTCTATAGTTATGATGATAATTACCTACACATTGTTTGCCAGAAAAGCCATCTTTACAGGATCATGTAAATCTTTTACCGTTAGGTTTGCAGATTCCATCATTTTTACAAGGTTTCGATCGACAAGAATCAGCTTTAAATAAAATAAAGGCAGTAAAATAGATTTCTGCGCACGTATAAATCAAATCTCTATTACTTGTATCAACACGTAGGTAACATAGGTATGCAAAATTTATAAAAAAACTATTTTTGGACAAAATTGTATGAAACTTTACGAACAGGCTGAATAATTTTGTTTTGGTATTATTTTGAAATTTTTCAACGCAAATCAATTTTCATATTTCTCTAGCACTCAAAATGCTTCGATATCTTTTAGCAATAAGAACTTTAATTTGTATTAGCCAATGATTTATGATGCATTCTGATGAAGGAATTTTCTGTTATAAAATTGCACATAATATCTTGAATTCGTTACTTGTCTTTAGGAAAGATGTTTGAACAAAAGGATAATATTAATCATATACAAATGACGTTCTTTTCGCAAGGCAGAGATAAAATTATAACATATTATTTATACACCATCATCATTATCATCATTATCATCCATTAAAAACCCACGGCCACCACGACTGCGATTCTGCTAACATTTGTTATGTATTACTGGAAGACCTTTCTATCTCATCTTTCCATTATGTGTCTGGTCTTTTCCTACTGAGTTTAAGTCCCATTTGCTCTATCTGTTGTCATTTCTTCTTGCTAAATGTCCATCCTATCTCTATTTTTGTTGCCTAGTTATTTCTAGAATAAACCTCGACTTGTTTTCCCTCTGATCCCTCTTTATCTGTTTCTATCTCTGACAATTAACCTTATCATTGCACTTTCCATGGCTCTCTAAGCAAATATAATGATTTCGAGCCGATCATTATGCATCGTCTCAATTCACTTTCATGTTCTTTCCATGCATTAACTGTTCTAGTCGAATGTATTCACTAACCATTTCTAGAGTCTCAGCCTCTATTAATTATATTCATGATGATTACATTTTACAAAATTTTCTTGATATCACGAAAATGTAATGTTTGTACAAGAAGGGTAAGGTATGTCTTCCAATCAGAATAGGACATGAATGTTTAGCAAATCATTACAACAAACAGAATAATTGAAATTTTATTGGGATAATGAACTGTGAAGCAGTAATTCTTTTCTAAAATAAAATTTTGAAACTATTTTACCTCGTCTGATCTTTCGTCTTTGATTTTTTTTATTCAAGAATAATACAGTATTCTTTCCAAGATTGTAAGTAACTTTGGATAGCGTTATACTTTCGTTTAATTCATCAAAGTTAAACAGAGAGAAGAACGATTGTCATGTAGATAAGAACTGTACAAATATTCTTCTATATATATTCATAGATTTTCATTTATTCGGTTAAGAAAGGTTTTTGAATACTTGCCTAAAGTATTTATGCCTTTTACAAGTTTATTTTGGAATTAAAATAATATTTTGTCTTTTAAATTAGTCGTAGTGAAAAAAACATCAGTCAGGTCCTACGTAATATCTGATAAATATCAGCGTCAATACGTGTATTCTATAAGTGTTTTGAAGTTTTCAAACTTTTATAAAAATATATTTCTTTTTATGATATCAATTACATATTCCACAGAGTTTGCCAAAAAAAACCCTAACATCTTGGCAGGGGCATATGAAACTTTTCCACTGTGTTTACAGATTCTACCACTTTTACAGGGTTTAAATTGGCAAAGATCAACTTTAAAAAATACAAAGGGAGTAAAATAAATTTGATCACACCTATAGATAAAAGAATATCAAAAAGGTTAGTTGAAGCTTTGTGTGTGTTTGAGGTCATATCCATTATGAAAATATAGAGATACTGAAAATATTATGAAACACATTATTTATTTCTACTGATAATGGTATTGCAGATAATATAGTCTTAAGATGTGCGACATTTGTTATTATTTTCGAACTGAATTGTATGAAACTTTACGAACAGGCTAAATTCTGTTATTTTGAAACTTTTATGATATTGTTCAACGCATAACAAATTTCTAACTTTTAGAATTGTCTGCTATTTTTTTAGGAATATAATTTTTGATTTGCCTCATTCAATAATATGTAATTGATTCTGAAGTAAAAAATAAGAGGTCTGTTATGAAAATGAAGCTAATATCATGTCTTGAGTTTATTTCTTGTCTCCAAGACAATTCGTCTGAACATAAAGATAATGTTAAAATAGACGTTTCTCCAAGCAAGAACGAAAAAAAAAACTATGACATATCATTGATGCATATAAATAATTTTCATGTTAAAGTTCAACATAATTCTCTTAGCACTATGAATATGTATTGCATAGTATATAATATCGAACATATGCAAATTTTATCTTTCGATGAGATCAGGACTTGATCATGTAATTTTTAGTAAACCAGCACAATAAATGATTATTTTATGGGGATAATGAATACTGAAGCAGTAATTCTTTTCCCAAAAATAAGATGCTGAAACTATTCTACATTGTTTCATCTTTATTTTTGATGCGAAAAGAATACAATATTCTTTCCAAGACTTTGATATAAGTAACTCCGAATACCGTCAAAATGACAATGGTATTGTGTTCTTCTGTTCTACCTCAAAATAACTCTTTCATTAAAGTTGAATAGAAAGAACAAAGAAAATGTGGATGAAATCTGTAATAATATTCTTATAAATGATTTTTGAAACATAACTTGTATTTTTATGTTTAAGAAAGGAGTTTTCTTCACAATTCCGTAGAGAAAACGAGATGTTTATATGATAACTTGTATAATTGTATCGATGGGGATAATAGGACAAAGAAATTCAGAAATACAGTTGTGTGTTTATGTTTGAGTTTGACAACATAAAAATATGAATTCACGTACAATTGCAAATACGTACTCATAGTTTCCTTATAAACACGTACGCACCTTCACATACACAACAATGTCATACATTTGCTAGAAATCCACTTTCAATTTACCATTGAATGGCAATAAGGATATTTTTTTTGGCAGAATTATATATTGACACATTTCAATGCGAAGTCAATCTGTTAAAATTCATTATTCGGTTTAACTCTTTGATATAAAGACGTGATATACGATTAATGGTTGAATAAAAATAAAAGACAATACTATCCTGCTTCTCCAGAGAGAAGCTATGTTGAAAAAGGAGCGAAAATGATTTGAAAAAGAATTATTGTTATAGTCTTTGTTGATATTAACGGTAAAAAGTAAATGAAAATCAGTTCACAGATAGTTACAAAGCACGGGGATATACTGTAAAAATACAGAGATTCGCCTCTAAATTCAGGCATTTTCCCATCAGCCAAGGGCCTACCATTCGAAAAAAAGGGCTCTGGAATTCCTTGAGAATTTTTGTGCATAAATGTTTCACAAAATGGAAGAATAACTGCCAATCGGGAAAAATATTCTCGAATCTGCACCAAAATTTATCCAATGACTTACTCTTCCAGAAAATTTGATTAAAAATAATTGAAAACTTCAGGTGATATCTCTATGTGTGTGTGTGTGTGTGTGTGTGTGTGTGTGTGTGTGTGTGTGTGTGCGTGTGTGTGTGTGTGCACAGAACTTTACCAAATCAGTTGATTAGAGAATTTGGGAATATATATGATGTTTACAATAGGAAGGAATGGGAAGGTCAGAGAGAATTACATTAACAAGTTAAAATGATAAGCTGTCAAAATGCAAGATGATGCACTAATGCTAAAAGAATACATATTTATGGGATCATAATGATTTATTGGAAAATATGTTATCATCGATGTGATTGCTCATATTGTTATCCAAAAGTTTCAGTGGGATGTCTTTTTATCTTTTCGTTCTATATGTTGATCTAAAGAAACATGATTGAAATATGTTGCAATTCGGCATATCCATCTTATCTCTTTATCATATTAGTTTATACAGGTGTAATTATAGACAAATAGTCTCAAGGTAAAAATGATATGAAATAGAAAAGGAAAACTGAAAGAACAAAAGTGCCTATGATGATCATCCATACTTCTTATTCAAGTAAATTCTGAGTTTTCAATGGTAATTAATAGTAAAGAATGTCATAAAATATAAGAAATATTTGCTATTATTAAATACATTGAGATATGTTAGTGTTATATATATTTAGAATTATCAAAAGCAGGAAATATGCGTTCATACTCCAATAAAGGTAGTAAAACTCTGAGGAAAAAATTAAAACGGATCTTGTTGTGATCTTTTCCTTTTGCTAGATAAGAGTCAATTACTTTTTCGAACACCTTTCATGCATCACCGATGATAATTCATTTTTAAAATATCCGTAGTTATTTTTTAATCACATATATGTATCGGTTATTGGGTACTATTATAGCGTGCGATCCACCCAGCGTATTCTGTGGTCCCAGAAGACTCTGGTTCGGCTAAGGACCAGTGCTACTACCTTAGTGCCAATCAATTTGATATCGAAGCCCACCACATCGGGGAAGTATTTGATATTAAACTGACAAGAACAGATTTTAGCCAAAAGGCCGAGGAGGCGTGATCTATCGGGACTACATCATGGACCGGGTAGACCACACGCACTTTTGCATATGTGATTGCATAGTGGTCAACTTACAAACTGTATAAATAGATATAGAAGTCCATCTGCCACATCTCCCGCCTGTTGGACATGAAAATTTACATTCGTGAGCCATCCTGTGATCATTATAGCGCTCTCCACAACTGCAATAGGAACCAAGCTAAAAATTCAAAGTAACATACAAATAAAATCCAAAAAATTTTCTTATAATTCTGATGTCTGAAAAAATTATTCATTCAAAACAACATGATTGATATTCTGTAAGTCATTTCAGAATTTGTCTTTATATGAAACATAGTCAATTATTTTTACAAATTATATCAACTCAGTATAAAATCACTAACAATGAAAATCAGATCAAAGTCTCTATAAAAATGAAAACATTTTACCTACCGACAATCCAGCATATGGTTAATTGTGTCTTCTGCTTCTACCAATGCACTGTCTTGCGCTATGTACTTGACCATACGATAAGAATGATGTGCCTTCCTATCGGTAGACACATTCAATAGCCCCTGAAATAGAATGATCATATGTTATTCATTTATTTTCTGGTCTAAGTTATTTTCATGCCTTTTCTATCTTACAAACATTTTTCTTCGTCAATTCTTTTTCAAATTACAGCAAAATAATATCCTTGTCTATGTTTTTTTTTAATATGTAAAACTTACAAGTATAAACGAATATAGAAATAAGAATAAAGACGCATACAGGAAGGAATTCTCCGATTAACGTCGTGGTTAGGTTTCTGAAAACTACAACTTTAGCTGTAACAACGTTAAGTGAAACCGATTTTTGCCATAGACTTAATAAGATAAATTGGGGTTATTTTATTTATTGTAGAGTAAGAATTTAGCGATTAAATTAAGTCTTGTCCGAAAATTCACCTAGTTCGCAATTCAAACTACACCATCTAATATTATCCTATACATATCTTCTTTCTCGAAACAATGTTCTTGTACACATATAAAGAAGCACACACAAACACCTACACAAAGATTCATAAATTCACTAGAGTCCCTGTGTCCTCAAATATGATGACCAACTTATTAATTAATATAATGTAATCGGTGAAGTTTTTCCCTAAAATGTTACATTCAGAGTTGATGGTTAGTCTGGATGTAGGATAGCAAGGAGGATCAAGCGTTTCTCACCCTAAAAGACTGCGCTCATCACTTTGCACGCTGTTGGCTGCGTCTTGAACTTTTTTATGGGGAATTCACATGACACCAGTCCCTGGACTGTCGTTTAAATTCTGATCTGTGGTGTCACACCAAGTCTTGTCAATGGTGATAATGCTTGTCATTCGCATCGCTGTCGCTACCGCTGAAACGCAATAACCACTGCCAATCTATGCTCATATCTACTGTTTAGTCTCCGTAACCAACCACGGGAATAAGCTGGCTTCAGGACAAGCTACTCAATCATTGACTCTCTCTATTCGGTAAATCACCTAAAAGAAAAGGCAGTAAAATGTAAAATCCTGCTCGTTAAAGTATTTGTAGACTTCGGGGCCACCGACTCTGTAGAAATCTCTAAAATTGATGCTATAATACAACAAGACGCAGACACCGTATAAGTAAGTCTTGCAACATATCTACCGGCTTAATAGTTCTTTTATCATGCTAAGTGAAGACTATGAGCCCTTTTAGCTCGTAAAAGGGGTACGACAAGGAGATACCAGCTCACGTAAACTCTTCACAGCCTACTGTTGTCCCGAAAGTTAGACTGGGGAAATAAAGGAATCAGAATAGACAGCGTATACCCAAGTAACCTCAGATTTGCTGAAATTGTCTTTTTTTTTGCTGAGAACCGTCATGATCTCTAAATAATGCGAGACGAACTGAATGAAGAAAGTAAGAAAGTAGATGAACATCAGTGAAACAAATGTTATATACAACAAACATGTTAAGGACAAAGATATAAAAATCAAAATTAAAATCAAAGAGCTGACGAAAGTAGACCACTACATTAATCCCGGGCAACGAATCTCTATGAAATCCTCGACAAAAGTGGAAATCAAGCGAAGAATCATTTTCGTTTCGTAAGTTTTTAGCAGATCCAGCTCGACCTTCAAAACGAGCAAGAAAATCCCATTAATCCTAAAAGGAACGGTGTATAACCAATACATCTCCCTGATAGTCACCCATAGAGCAGAAATATGAAACCTAACTAAAAGACAAACCCTCAAACTGAGAACCATGCAACGTGCACAGGAGAGAATCATGCTTGTCATCTCATGAATGGATCACAAGACAGCACAGTATATTAGTGGAGAAACAGGAGTCGAAGATATCATAGAATACATAGAGAAACTCGAATGGCAAGGGGCTGGTTATGTGGGGAAAAAGTGAGACTACTAGTGGACATCACGACTCACAACGTGGAGATAGCAATAAATCTGGACTTCACATGAACAAACATCACGTATAAAACATGTTGAGGACAAAAACATGAAAATCAAAATTGAAAACACAGACTCAATGAAAACCACCAAAAGGAGATTGCGCGCTTCCAGTAGAGCAAACTAATCCTTCAAGAACAAGATAATCCCATCAGTGTTAAAGAAAAAGGTCTACAACCAATGTGTCTACTGGATAGTCACCTATGGAGTTGGAACATGGAACCAAACCAAAAGATTGACCCTTAAACTGAGAACCGAGTAACGCGCACACGGGGAAATCATGCTCAACATCACGTGAAGAGATCACAAAATAGCAAAGTATATTAGAGAAAGAATAGGAGTCATTGATATCATAGAATCCATCAGAAAACTGATATTGCATTAGGCTGGTCATGTTGCAAGAACGCCAGACTATCAATGGATATCAAACACACAGCATGGATTCCCAGATTATTCAAAACTGTAGCTGGCAGAAATTTGTGTGACGTGGCGAACTAGACAAGTTCCAAAAGTACTGGCTCTGTGACGATCAAGATAGATAGGTCTGACGAATCCTTGGGATGTCCAACGACGAACGCTAAAAGGCTGATGAGAAAACGTTTTGCAAGCATTAATGACACACCTCTCCATCGTACGCACTTTCATAATAGACGCTATTTTGCCAGATTGCCGCTCAGCAGATATCTGTAGTTGAGCAAAAAAAAAAATGTTTTATTGGCAAGAAGATTCAACCTCGACTGCCAAACCACTAACCTCCAACTCTGACACCATCGGCCACCATCATAAAATTGGAGGCATTACAACTCATATGATATAATGTGGAAGATATATCACTTCGATGTATGCTTTTAATGACCTATAACTGTGATAAATATACACAGATACTTAATTATTAGACAAAAATTCAACTCATTTACTAACAAGTGTAACTAATCATGCATTGAATTTTCCTTATCTTATGTCTTGAAGCGTATAAAATAAATCCTCCATATAAAAACCCTTTATACAAATAAGTATATACATCTAATTGTTCCTTGTGTCCAAGTTCTGTTATAGCCTAAAAGTAATAATGCATATGTGAAATAGATTAACATAGCCAATTAAACTATAAAAGTTTTTTTATAACAACCAAGAATACGACACAAAAACACTGATCGAATAAATGCCAGATTTGTCAAACTTGGCCATATTTTTTCCCAATTTTATTTAGTTGAATAACATTCAATTTTATTTAATAAAATACGTTTTTTTCAGTGATTGTTTTCATACTGCACGATGTCGATTTTTGACATTTTTTCTCAAGACTGCATGTCATATAACTCCTTAAAACAACTTGGGTTTAGTTAAGACTTGAAAAAAAAATAGAATACTTTAATTATCGATAAATTAGATTTATACTGCTTAGTGCATATCCATACATAAATAACCCCATCGATTTCTAACGATTATATCCTAGTAGATGAATGAATATGGATTAATCTAATACCATGATGAAAAATGGTTTCTACAGCTGACCACAGTTACAATAGAAGCATGACAGAATATAAATAAATTGCACATTTGTAATTATGATCGTCTTGATGCTTGAAAATATGCTTACTCTGACTGCATACTGTGTGCAGAAGAATCAATGCCAGAACTGTAAAAAAGAAAAGTAATTTTTTGAAAGTTACATATTTCAAATTCAAAGAGATCAAATAAAAAATTATTCCAGTGAACATTTTACAATAATTTTACTGCAGCGGTGATTCTCAAAGCCTTTTTTGGTGCACTAGAAAACTCAAGTGGGCGTTAGAGCACAAGAGACCTTTATGGTACCTTGTAAGTCAAGTAGGTTCAGAAAGTCAAGGGGATGTTACGGGTCTTGGGTGACAGTACATTGCGAAGGGGGCGAGGGCAAAAAAATACAATTTTTTCCTATGTATCATTTTTTAATGATTTTGCGGGGGTTGGTAATGGAATATAAGCTCTATTAGTTGAGGGTTAGTCCAGGAGAAGTGTGGAAAACACTGTAATATTGCAACACTTGTCATATCAAAATGTCAGAAAGGATCGAAATAATGAGATTTCTAAGTTGTTTATTGCAACGGTTCCTAAAATGGGTTTGGTGGAGCCCTAGTTGTTCGCCTGACCCTTATGAAAAGTTTCTGAAAGAAAAATCAAGAGGAAAAAAGAAAATGAATAAATAATGACGAAGTCAATTATAAAAAAAACAGGTGTGGTCAATCACTTTGTAGAAACCGTTGGAGAACCAATGTCATTTGACAGCATGCCGTGTTTCGGTTAATCAATTAGAAAATAAATGAGTAACTCTGCTGGCCTTCTGTTGGGCAGTGATTTCTTGGAAATTTTCATTAAAAAAACAAACCCACAAACTAAAGGGTCAAGTTAGCATAAACTTATGTTGCAAACTGAACCCCCTCTAAAAAAGATAATCAAAAAATTTATTTGATTAATAAGGAGCAAATGTTTAGATTTTCAGCCCTCTAGCTCTATTGTTGTAGCCTGCACGCATGATATATAAATACATACATACATAGCCAGTCAGACCTACTTGAAAACTGGAAGTAACCTATGTTAACAATTTTGGTGAGAGTTTTGGTTGATGGTTTCTAATATTTTTTGAATACATATCCACAGTTATAAGAAAGGAGTTGAAATTCTTTGTTTTTGAAACGTATTCATGCGAAGTAGGATTTTCAGCACATGCAACAATAAGAACTAATAATCGTGATATGAAACCTGAGGCTACTATGCGAATCTATCAGTCAACCATTAAACCAGACTTCAGAAATTAGTAAAAACAATAATGAAATATTATATTGACTGTTCTTTCATCTTCTTTCCCTTTGAGAATGTATATATTTTACGAAATAAAAGTAGTTTCTGAAAACTTTTGATGGGTTTTTAGGGGCCCATGCATATTTGTGAGAACTGTTTAAGAACCACTGGCCTGTCGGAATCCTTGTAGATCAGGGTCATATGAACTAATTGAACCCGTGGAATTTCCTTGGTTATTTTCAACTTTTTTGGAAGTTTATACAGAACTTTGAAATACATAACGTTTTTTGAATTTGTACTTTTCCCCCAATTGTTTGCTTCTTGAGAACCTTTTAATAAAACAAAAAGGTTCAATGAAAGTAAAAAAAATATAATTCGATAACTTAAAAAATAATTTGATATTCAACTCAATGAATATAGACTTTAATGTGTCAGCAAAAGTTGATACAAGATAAAAACATTTCCCTTCTGACCCATCCCATCTCCAAACTCTCCAACTCCTTCCCCCCTCATCCAGACTTTCTCCACCCTAGCAACCTGAGACAAAAAAATGGAAAATGCTATTCTACAAAAACAATTGTTACAAACAATCGGGGCCGACCCCAGGATTCCTGGCATAACCGGCTAACTGTACAGCAGCGTGCTCCAAGGTATACAATTATTAGAAACTCTCAACCAAATTGTCCGAATACGTTTCTAAATATTTAAGTTAATCTGGATTGCTGGTTGGTTGATTATGTCTGCATCCCGCTTCAAAGCTTAACCAATTGAACTTTTAACATATATACCTTATCATGTCTAGGAAAAATGCTGTTTGTCTTTTGTAAATTCCACTTAGATAGGTTCTTAGTTGGGGTTCAATTTACAATGTAAGTTTATTCTAAATCGATCCCACCTCTGCCCGGAAATTTAAGACTTCTTAGTGACCACTGCACAAAGAAACGACGAGATAAGTAACTTTTAACACTACTTTCCCCAATTTTCTAATTGATCAACCACAACAAGGCATGCTGCCAAAATACGTGGGTCACATGATGGTTTCTATTGATTAACTCATCAGACCTGCTTCATATATGCTTTACAGTGAAAAATACATACGAATATATATATATATATATAAATATATATACATATATATAGGTACTAAACTCAACTGATTGATACAAATTTATCAATAATTTGAATTACAATGGATTAATTGATTGATTTCGTCGTCATTCATGAGAATGTTGTTTACCAATTGTTTTCTTTTTCAAGAGAAGGTATTTAATAGTCTGATATTTCTGAAAAAA
Source organism: Thysanoteuthis rhombus (assembly GCA_963457665.1). Taxonomy (NCBI): domain Eukaryota; kingdom Metazoa; phylum Mollusca; class Cephalopoda; order Oegopsida; family Thysanoteuthidae; genus Thysanoteuthis; species Thysanoteuthis major. Next base: position 11,828,801 of record OY735215.1, read on the forward strand.
TCTGAGTTTACATGAGGACATTTTCTTATTTCGACTGTTTTTAATTTGTGATTTTTTTTTCATTTTCCATTAGCATTTAATAAAACCTACTGTGTCAGACACATAATAGGCACCCCAAGCACTTGACCCCCTGACTGAGTGCCCGTGGTGCCGGTACTATGGGCCAGTCCTGTTCAAAAGCATTAACGCTACAAAATTTTAAAGATTAAAATTTGAAAGTTCAATTATACTAAATTTTTACATTTATTCAATTCAGATATCTGATTAAGATATATTTTTCAAGCATTCCAGATTTAAGTTGGTAAATGGAGTAGAAAACTTAAAGTATATTTCTTGGTTAGCCGAAATCTCTACGAAAAAATTACATTACTTTAAAAATTCAAGTAACTGAACGTTCAAAAGTATTTGTATGTTAAAAGCATTTATACTAACAACTATAGAAAAGATTAGGAGACGTATTTTCAAAGATATTCTGGCGTCCCGTTCAAGTTAACGGTTTTCCCATTGGCTATAATTACTTAGGATTGGTCTGATGCTTCGTGATGTCCCCTCATTAGGGAAAGTTGAACTTTAGTTCCCTTATAGTATAGTATAATTTATTTATTCTATTCATTTATTCACTTGCAACCTCGCCTCAGCTCACTTACCTTTCCTTCTGGGTCCCAGTCATTTAGAGATCTATATATCATTCACCAAATTAACTTAACCTGACTAAGCTTGTTGTTAGCCATGTGAATTTTCCGGAAGATCTGACTTCACTTAAGATTATTTTCTCATTATGATTGTTGTCCTTCAAGTTTCATTTCTTCATTTTCCCATTTTTTAAAATTTCCATTCGATAAGCTTTCTAGCACTTGACACCTTGGGTGACTGCCTGTGTTGACAATATCTAAGGCCAGTCCAGTAATCACCTTATTCATACCAGCATAACACAGTTATTCTGCAAGGAAAAGAAAATATCTGATCAATTCTCAAATAGTTACATTCATATTTCTTGCTTTCATCAGGTTGCTTTTCAGCAATTACTGACTTTTGAGGGATATCGTATATAGGTCAACACCCAATCTACATTTTCTACGTAATCTATATTTTCCACCCAACATAGCCTAACCCAACATTAAGGCTCCTGTGCAAATTATTAAGACTGTGATTTAACGAAAAAATGCAGCATGGCGTATATGTGCAGAGAAATTAGTGAAAACGAATTCAATTTTTCATATTATCCCATCACAACAGTAGCAACATTCGACAATTTATGTATTATATTAACAGAGAAAATATCCATTTTTCCTACATCTGAAGGTATAATGCTATTTTATACATGATATGATAAGCTTATCTGTGTGAATAATCTCTGCATAGACTGCTGAAAAGTACATGTCCATTTTGATAGTGCGACACATATTTTCATTATTAATTGTTATACAGCCCATTAGTTCATTATTTGCAGGTAGCTGCCATCAAATATCATCCATTTTTAAGCCAATGGGTCGCTCATAGTCCAGTAAATCATCTTTAATTTCAACCTTACAAGATCATTACTCGTATATTAGTCAAACCACCTAGATATTCTCGAAAAAAAAACCGTTCCACCTAAGTTTCTCATACAGTGTTACTCAAACCTTTTTCTCTTGGCCACACTTCTAGAATATGATATAGATAAAGAAATGACGTATAAATATGAATAGGCTGAGAAAGAATGATATGAATACACGTAGATAAATAGATAGATAGGTAAGTAGGATGTAGATAGGTAAGTGGACTGATACAAAAGATAAATGCATAGATATGAATAGATATGAACGCGCTGAGTGAGATAGATAAAACGATCGGAATACACAGATAGATAAATAACTGTATAGATTGATACAAAAGAAATATATAAACATGAATAAACATATGAACAGGCTGAAATAGATGTAGATAGAATGCTATGAATAGAAAGAGATAGATATGAACTGACACATCGATAGAAGGATAGATGATTACAGGGAGTGATATAGATAGATAGATAGATAGATAGATAGATAGATAGATAGATAGATAGATGTGACATTTATGCTGTTAGAATATTTGGGGGCAAGTTTTGGTTAAGCACAATTTGCTTCATACGGGATAAGTACGGATTAGAAATGGTTGTAAGGAGGAAGATGAACACACGTGTTGGGTATCAAGTGCCTGACCCCTGTTTTTCGGCGGTACCAGTTAGGTCAAGGTTGATAACCCTGGTTCAGTCGCTCCCCTTTGATATCGATGTAACATAGCCAACCCTTTTGGCTGTGCGATATAATTGCATTTCTGTCTTTCTTCGGGTATTTATTAAGTATGGTTGTCTGTGGATGAAGAAAGAATAGCAGATTTGTGGATGCAAACTTTAAAAAAAATAATTCATTACATTCAATCATTAAAGATTTTATTTCAATCATTTGTTTATCTATTCATATCCCCCCTCTCTCTCTCTCTCTCTCTCTCTCTCTCTCTCTCTCTCTCTCGTGTGTATAATTGGATTTTTTGTGTCAGGTACGTATTTGAATGATGTAAATTTTGACTGTGTTGAAATGATATAAATTTATTTGTCTGTTCGTGCGTTTTGAATTTTGTTCAATGACGGTTATTGGTACAAATATATTTTCTTTAAGAAGGTAAAGGATAAGATATGTTTGAACTTGTATTCTTAAAAGATGTGAAGATGCACCAGGGTATCAGTTTAAAGATGTCTTTATTAGAATCGGAAGTCGTAGTTGTTAAGTGTTTTAGTGATGATGGCGACCGATGAAATATTCAGGTCTACGTGGTTTAAAAAAATTCGAGTCGGCGTCGGAAAATGGTGATGTCACTGATAGATCTAGAGTGCCTTCTGTTATTTTATTTGTTTTATTATTATTATTATTATCATTATTATTATTATTATTATTATTATTATTATTATTATTATTATTATTATCATTATTATTATTATTATCATTATTATTATCATTAGTAGTAGTAGTAGTAGTAGTAGTAGTAGTTCGTGTGCTCCCGATTGTGGCGGTATATTGTTCAAAGGAACCTATGCGCTCTTTACAAAGTTTGATTTCTTCTGGGTTTTTCCCCAGTTCAGACTTGACTTGCAGTAATTGTGTTCTGTTTCTTTGTTGGTGCACGGCAACATTTTTGCTGCCTATTTTTCCGGCTCAATTGGCTTGATTTACGTTTAAAAGTTTCTCTGAGAACGTTTTGCTTTACTCGATGAGGCCATCAATGACTTTTGATTTTTTCCCCGAGCTCATCGATCTTGTTTTGTTGTGCCTCCATAAATCTTTTAAAATTTCTGATGCCACCCCCCAATATTGAATCTGGCTATCTTTTGTTGAGTTTTCCTGCTAGATTATCGGTTGATAGCGGTTTCAGTTTCTTAGGGGTTATCCTGACAATGAGCTTCCCCTTATCCACTATTACGCAGAGTGTCGTTTGACATGAAGTGTTGCCTAACTGAAGGATGATTTGGAAATTTCCAAACACTAGTACTGGCTTTTTGTCGCTGTAGGTGGCTATTGCAGTTTTAGTTTTTTCCAGTCGTGGTGCTGAGGACAGGCGTCTAATGTCTGCCTCAGACAGCACGTTGGCCGTTAAACCCAAGTCGTTCAACTCTTGGCAGTACTTACCCACGAGGATATTTGAGCATGCTAGGATACTGCTTTTCTTACTAGCTCTAAAAGCAAACTCAACATCATTGTCCGATCCAGGGCTTTTGATGTGGTTCATGTTCCTTGCATTTCGTTATTTATGCTGTATTAGCTTTGATCGGCAGAGGGATTCAAAGTGGGCCCATTTAAAGCAACTACTGCATCGGAGATTAAATGCAGGACAGTTCTTTTGATCACAATTGCAGGGCCATAAGCCATCACAATTGCAGCAGTGTTGTTATGACTGTCGGTTTCGCTGTTCTAGGTTCTGCGTGTGATGGTATTGTCTGATAGTGTTAGTTGTAAGTTGGTAGACGCTGCTAGCTGCGTGTTGATGGTCGGTTGCCTTGAATAAGGGAAGCCATAAGTTGCGATGTCTGCGTACATAGCAGCAGATTCTGTAGGGACATATTTGGGCTGATAAGCCTTTTTTTCACGGACCCTAGACAATTTGCGGCCATATTTAATCTGGGACCTGATTTCTACGTCCTTGTCGGTGAAATCACGTGTTTGGGCTAATTGTTTCAGTGCATTATAGTAGTCAATTGTTTGAGTTGTCGGACAACAAATTTGGTATGCCGCACTCTGCCGTAGATGAAAGTAGTTTTTGATTGCTTGGATAACCTTGTTGAAATGTGTCTTGTCATCTCCAGGTTTAGGTTGTTCTGCGTGTAAAATATCCACTGAGTCAAAATGATTGCTACCTCCAAACGTAAGCAGAAGACCTTTTTGTCTACTATCGTCTTCGATCACGTTAGTAGAAGGGCTTTTTGTCTTCTATCGTCTTCGATCACGTTAGTAGAAGGGCTTTTTGTCTATTATCGTCTTCGATCACGTTAGCAACATTGTAGTAGAATTTCATCCTCGTTGCCAACATGACATTAATGATATTAGGATGTTTGGGGTTAACTTTAGCTTCATGTAGGATTAGTGCAGATGAGAAATGGTTGTAAGGCGGACCATGAACTCATATGTTGGTTTGTAAGCGGCTTGGATATCAAGTTAGGGGTCAAAGGCAATAATCCTGGGGATCTTTTGGGACATGCGATATAGATGTTACATTTGGCAGATAGCTTGGTAGTTAAATCGTTATGTAGGTATGAAAATAAAAGAATTCAACGGAGACAATTATAACAACAGGAAGTTGTCTGCGTTGGAAGAAACAAATAGTGTATATCATGAATAAACAAAAGGAGAATTTAGAATTAAAGCAGTTATTCAGGCCTTTTATTACTGGTTATTGTTTAGCTCAATGGTAAGATCAAAAGATCCTGCAACAGACCCATTTATGTTTGTTTATTCTTTTGATACGTTGTCTGGATCAAATAATACATTCAACGTGAAAAAACAGGAAATTATTTCAAGTAGAGTTTCATTATAATATAAGGCAATTCATAATCATTTCACTGATAGATATATAGATTGATAGATAGACAGATATGTACAGATGTAGATAGATAGATAGATAGATAGATAGATAGATAGGAATATTGATAAAAAAGATGGATATATAGATATTAAATATACATGTTTGAATAGACAGATATAAAGTATCATTCAGATATTTAGATAGATAGATAGATAGATAGATATGCACTGGCAGATAGATAGAAATGGACTGGCACAGATAAACAGATAGCTAGATATGGATAGCAATTGGTGGGTCGGTTGGTAGTTAGTTTGGTATATACATATAGATAGATAAGCAGGTGAATAAACATATTAGGAACTTACAGAGATAGATAACATCGATAGATAGAAATAGATTGGCACATAAATTGATATGAGTACAAAATGGATAGATAAGCAGGTATGTATTCATATTGGCGTTGTCTTTCAGATGGATTAGATTGGTAAGTAGATAAGTCGGATGGTGGAGTAATGCAAGAAAATATATGAATAGACAGATATGAATAGATTGTTAGACATAGATAGAATGATATGGACTGAAATATATATATATATATATATATATATATATATATATATATATATATATATATATATATATATATATATGTATGTATGTAGAAAGAGAGAGAGAGAGATGGACTGAGATATATATATATATATATATATATATATATATATATATATATATATATATATATATGACAATACACGTATGAATAGGATGGGAGATATAGATATAATGATATGAATAGAAAGGGATAGAGATATATTACCAAATAGACATATGGACTGACATAGATAGATAGATAGATAGATAGATAGATGGTTGTGTAAGCATATAAATAGATGGATTGATTGATTGAAATAGATAGATTGATACATGCATATATACGTAGATATCAATACACTAAGAATAAATAAATAGATGAAGAAAAACTGAATAGTTTGATGTATCTAAAGAGATATGTAGATATGAATAAAAGTATATATGAGAAGGGTATGTAGATAGATAGATGAGATAATTGATTGAAATAGATGAGCAAGTAGATAAATATTGATATAAACTGATAGATAGACATGAAATGATGTAGATAGATAATTGGTATGTAGATAGGTGGACAGGTTGATATGAACTGACGGATAGCGATATGGACTATGATAGATAGATAGAAAGATGAATCAGTTGCTAGGTAGTTAGGTATGAAGATAGATAGCTCAGTAGTCAAGTAGCAAGTTAGGCATGTTAATAGACGGATTGATTAACCGAAATAGATAGATAAGCAGGTAGATGAATATATTGATATTAACTCACAGATCGATAGATATACATGCTCCGATATAAATAGATAAATTGATCGGTAGGTGGGTAAGTAGAGGGCAGTCTCATATATATATATATATATATATATATATATATATATATATATATATATATATTATAACTGTCATAAATATATTGAGATGTGGAATGAGACATAGATAGATTGATAGATTTATCTAAAAGATAACTATAGAGATATTGATACACGAATACGGAATAGAATTGACTATAGATATAGATAGGATGACATGAAAAGAAAGAGAGAGATATGAATTGATATATAAACAGATAGAGCTATATGGACCGACGAATAGACAGACAGATAGATATGAACAGACATATAGACAGAATTGACATGATAGATAGATAGATAGATAAATATGAATATGGGATCGAGAGATATGATTAGATATTGATAAATTGATAAGTAAGTCAGTAGGTAGGCAGGTAGTTAGGTGCGTACATGGATTGGTAGCTAGATAGCTAATTCAAAAAATGAAACACATATTCTAGATTCATCACACAAACTGCAATAGCTCAAGTTTTTTTTTCCAATTTTTACGATTACGATTACATCCCTTGAAAGAATTCCAATACCTCAACATACTAGAATATTCCACAAGGTCGATAAAAAGAGGATTTATACTACTGTATGCTCATTTATGCACTCAGTAGTTGGTCGGGACTCCTTTTGCAAGAATTTGCGTGGAGTTGATATGAGTTATGTAAGCCTGTGTCATTGTGTTGTTGCAGAAGCCCAGGTCGTTTTGATTGCCGCCTTCAGCTTCTCTGTATTGTTGAGTTTAGTGTCTCTCATCTTCCCTTTGACAATATCACATTGATTCTCCATGGGATTCAGGTCAGGTTAGTTGGCTTGCCAACAAGCCATCTAGTTACTGGGAAGTCCTGCTTGAAAAGGAAAGTAACATCTTCATAAAGCTTATCAGGAGACGAAAACAGGAATTTCTCTAAAATCTGGTATACGGTTGTGTTCACTTTTGACGTGATAAATACAGTAGACCTACACTAAATGACATGGCACTCGTAAATAATCACTGAGTGTGGAAACTTCACACTGAACTTCAGGTAATTTGGATTCTAAGCCTATCCACTCCTCCTCCAGTGTCTGGAACCTTGATTTCCGAATGCATACAAAATTCACTTTAATTTCAGAACTTTTGGGCACTGAGCAACAGTCCAGGTCCTTTTCTCCTTAGCCCAGGTGTGACACTTCTGACGTTGTCACTGGTTCAGGAGTGGCTTGACACTAGGATTGCAACACTTGTGGCTCATTTCCTGGACACGTCTGAGCGTGATGGCTCTTGATGCACTGACTCCAGTCAGTTCACTACTTCTGAAACTACCCCAAGTTTTTCAATCAGCATTGCTCGACAATCCTGGGACGGTTGCAGTCATTTCTCTTGCTTGAGCACCTTTTCCTACCACAATTTTCCCTTCCAAACAACTTTCCATAAATATGCTTTGATAGAGCCGTTTCAGAAATAATCATCTATGGCTTACGTTCTTTGTAAAAAGTGTCAATAAGCGTCATCAGGACAAGTCAGTAGTGGTGATTGTGTGGACTGAAGCAGGCTGAGAGATTCATGGTAATCATATTGCATAAATGATGATTTACTCGAAATGGAATATTCTAATATTTTATGATACATATTTTTCCATTAATTTTTCCTTGAAAAAATTTAGTTTACATGTAATGAGTCTGAAATATATAAATTTTCACTTCCTGAAATAACTGACAAAAGATAATGAACTCTTCCACTATATTCTAATTTTCTTTTAAATAGATAAAAACATAGGTAGGCAGTGAGGTAGGTAGAATAAATATATGTATCAAGACAAATATGAACAGACAGATATATAGAATGATATGAATAGAAGGTGATAGATATGAACTGACATAGAAAAAAACTAGATATAGGTGGACTGACAGAGAGAAAAATAATGAACTGACAGTTGGATAGATATGTAAATATGTAGCTAGATAGTCAAGTAGTTATGTGGGTATGAAAATAGATAGATAGATTGATAGGTTGAAAAAGATAGATAGAAACAGGCAGATGTATACATTGATTGATAAAAAAAATAGAAATGTAGGTATGAATAGATTGTAGATATGAAGATGTTAATATAGTAGATAATGAAAAGGTCGATAGATAGATAAGTAGGTAGGGAAATAAATGAAGAAAAAAATCAGCAGCAACAACAGAATCAAGGCAGTAATATCAGCACCAGCCCATCACAAAATCCAAAACTTAATCAAATATTACACAACTTGCAAGCTATTGTCAGTGAGATCAATTCTCACTTTATTCCCAAAACTAGAATAAACTTAGTTTCGCAGATAAAATTATCCTTTTCGCTTGGTGTATGAATGCCTTAGAACATGTCAAGATAGTTTCACAAACTTTTTTCTCTTTTGGAATAAAAATTAGCTCGCGCCTCACCTAATTTCTCGTTGATGAGAAATACATTTTTAAATAGAAAAATAACTTTTAATAGTGTTTGATTCATGAAATAAAACGCAATCATTTCATATTTTGATAGGACATCTAAGAATTTTTTTAAAATGTAGCTCCATAAAACATGATTAATTGAAAAGAATACGCTTACAGTAGACCAAAAAATCACTTATGGGTATCAGTTGAGTTTGCACAGTCTAATAATAATTTTTGTAATATTCCATGTGTGTGATACCTAATCTACTATGATAGCTATAGCGAAATCACAGCTTCGTGGTAGATATCATGACTTTTATACCCATACCTTATGACAGGCTCTTGGAACAATAAAATGACTATTCATGCGATATCTACCAAAGTTCTCTATTAAAATCAATCAACTTTTGTAGCAGAGTGGACGATTGGCCATGAAAGAAGTTATGAAATTTTGAGCAAAAACATCTGAAGTTACCTCCCCTACGCCGTAGTTATATATCCAAACCACTTAATATCGCTAAAATTCCATGTCTATCCACACTATATCTCACAAATTTCTCAATGAGTATCAATTAGATTATGTAGAAAAGTTGTCGATGGACTACAGAAGGAATTATTAAATTTCAGGGAGGATCCATGCACATTTACCTCCTTATGTTGTACTTATATGTCAGCGTCACATCTTTTTTCCGTCTGACATGTCTTATTCGTTCACATTCCAAGGAATCAAATATTAGCTAGGGATCTAAGGAAAAATTGATTTGTTCTAATATTTACTCATTGAAATAATGGATAGCTTAAGAGAAGTACCTTAGAAATACTAGCTGAAATCCGTAGGGAGGATTTCGACCAGATCCGATGGAAGGACTAGATCAGGACATTGGCCCCAATAAGAGATCCAAACTGTTTTTAAGGGTACCTTAATATAACAGTGGCTGAAATGCACTGTTTTGCCTGGTCGATGTCACATGCAAATAAACTGTATCAAACTTTTAGTATTATACAGATAGATAGATACATGGAAATCAGATAATTATCAGGGAAAGCGCAGGAGAACCCCATATAATTCGGTTTTTTTTCTCAATTTCCTCAAAGTAATATGCAAAACAATGTGCCTCATTTGTAACCACAAAATCTTTGCTGGCCATAGCTCTTGCTGTCGTTCGGTTATGCCATCATAGCAGGGAGAAAGACATTTGCTGAAGTATAGCATGATATTAAAAACCTTCCATGGAAACTACTCGCTTCCCCAAGATTCGAATAAAATATTACATGTTGCTAAACACGTATAATCATCTAATTAGTTACCTCTGAAAGAAATATTCTTACTGGCCAACTGATTATCTTAATTAATAGAAAATGATCGAAAATATTTTAAAATATCTTACTGCAGATTTCCCAAATGACCAGAGTCTTTGCATCCATTATCCCGATTTCAGATATTAAAAATCCCTGTAGTTACAATCTATATCTACTTTCTCATTCCCATAGGTATTGATCGTTTATCGATAAGAATAAAAAACGATTCCCAGGTAGTTTCACAATTTCACACACCACTAATCTTGTCCCTGATGGTCGATCCTTATTGAAAGTTCTTTTTATCATTCATTTTCTTTTTTCCATGTCTCAAATAGGCGATATCGATTTGAAATTTTCTAAAAAGATATGTATTCATTTTTGTATTATTATTTATATTTCATTAAAAGTCTGTTGTATATTTCTACGGACATTTGACTTTGTTTTTTATTCCTAACTTACCAGAACGTTTGAAAATAAAGATTGAATTTTAGCATAAAGTATTGCTTCACGCATAGGTGGAGTATTTTTTATGCTAATGATGGAATGTTGGCAGGAAAAATTAGTTTACACGTGAGTAATATCATTTGATAATAAGAATAGAATGTTAGCAGGAAATATTCGTTCATAGAAGATTGAAGGAACTTTGCTGTTGGAGTTTAAAACTGTTGGTTCACACAGGGGTAAAGAAACGTTGATGTTAAAGATGGAATGTTACAAGGAATATTGGTTCAGAGATGGTTAAAGGAACTTAATGCTAAAAAATGGATGCTATCGGGTAATACAGGTTCACACTTGGTTAAAGAAACTTTGATGATGAAGTTCGAATAGTAGCAGGAAATATCTATTCATATGTTGGTAAAAAAAACTTTGATCTTAAAGACGGAAGGTGAGCAGGAAATATTGGTTCGAACATCGCTATCGGCGACCGCTGGAGGGTGCAAACTCGATGAAGCCTTCCCATCGGGGGGGGGGGGATTTGAAACTTTATAATCATAATAAAATAAAGGCACAGTACAATTGTTTTATGTAGCACAAACCTAAGGTTCCTTTATGAAACCACTACATCATTATTCGCTTTTGTCCACAGAATGTATTGGTTCATATATGGGTATATCAACTCTGATATCAAAGTTGGGATGTTACCAGAAAGTATTGGTTCTGTTGATCGGAAATGAGGAATGAGCTTCTGTTGAGGCTATAATTCTCGTCCTCAAATGGAGGCCAGGTTTACGCCCTGGAGATAACTTGGTTACGAAATTTAGTCAATACTTGAAGTCCAAATCAAACTTTTTAAACTTAATATCAATGCTGCATATATTTCATAATTTTTTATATATCTATTTATTTATTTTCATTAAATGAAGTAATACAAATAATTGTTTTATCTTAATCATAATTTTTCTTTTTTTCACTCAGTGGTCTTATTATATGATGAAGATAAATAGTCGTCAAAAATAATGAATATTTAGGGTTGACAAGAACTGAGCAACAACATTATTTTATCTCATCTTTCCAGAGGAATTTATTCAACAATGACTAGAAGTAAGTGGAGAGGTGGAACGTTTAGCAGAAGTTGCAGAAGTAAATAGAGCAAACTTTCTTCTAGAAAGAAAAGTGTTTGACTCTAGTGTCATGATTAACATATTTCTACATAGTGTTCTTGAAATATTCTTGCTTAACTCAGAACTGGAAATTTGCTGTTTATATGCACTTGATGGCTGTTAGGTTCGACGTCGTCATTTCTTATTAATAGAATTTCGTCTCATTCTAGAGACCTCAATCCCTTCACTAACCTGTCTCTGTATCGCTCGTTGTTTTTATCGGTTCCCTACGTCTTTTTGCTTCATTCTTTGTCCAATTATTCCCCATTTCTCACATTGACAAGGCATAGTATATAAAAGAAATGCCTAAACTTTAAAAAAAGGGCAGCATGTTACCTGAATAATTTCATTTGAGGAGAAAGCAGTGTAGAGACTGAAGTAATAATGGAAACTGTCAACACAATGAATTATATATATTTTACTTCATTCAAAAAATCGTTGTATCATCATCTTGCACTCAAGCAATCAGTTTTAAAATTTCTAAAAAAAACAGAAAAAATGAAACAATTTTGTTTTCGTCTAACACGTCTTGGGAACACGTGGCCTTTGAGAACAAGGCGTCAAATTAAAAAAAAGACAATACAAATATGTAATAGCCATTTTAACCATAACACTCCTATAATTGTTGCAACAAAAGATTTTTTTGATTAAAACCCATAAAACCGAGAATTTTCATCAAAGAAAGAGAGACCCCGTCTTCAAAAATTTCAATGGAACACTGAACATGCATTAGCAAAATCGGAAGATTTTGATTTGTAATACAAATATAAGTGAATATCATTTGAGAATTAACATGGACAGCCTTTTCGAAATATCTTTGCTTATCTAAACTTATCGATATAAGAAAAAAGAGCATTTTAAAATTTATCGCTATGGGAGATGTTAGTTCACATCAGAATTTTTACCTTTGTATTAGACTGGTGTTTGGCGCTTAAGCAAACTCCACTTACATTAAAAATTCAAAGCTTTATTTGTACCCTTACTAATCCTTAATCAGCTGAAATATTGAGTTTTCTAGAGTAAAGAATAATTTCAGCGATGGACATTGAAATCTATCATTGGTTCCTTATTTCACAGGGAAAGAACGTTCCAAAGCGACGGTACAATATCTAAGAACGGAGTTGAGAAAGTTTACACAACGGGATGGTTGCTGGATGTATATATAATGGTACGTCATTTCAAATAGGGTTTCAAAGTAATATGACGCATTCTAATTACTTTTAATTATATATCCATTTCTTAATACTGAAATTGCCCGCGTTGAGAAACAATGAACCATGGACAGTGAATGAATGAAAATGAAAATTTAGAGATATAGCAGTTATTTGGACCTTTGACTTACCACCGGGCTCTTTAGCCTAGTGGCAACAGCGACGCTACATTAAAGTTAGTCGCAGATTTGATTCCCTCAATAAATATATATATATATATATATATATATATATATATATATATATATATATATATATATATATATATATATATATATATATATATATATATAATAGAATGTTGATTCGCAACACAAAAGTAGTTCATATTTCTGCCTTCTCCAGGCCTCATCAGGCGAATGATTGTCTATGTTTTGGGATTCTAGTTTGGAAAATTCGGTGAGAATCTTGTGAGTGAGGCTGTGGGTGGCAGGGGTTATTCATTTTGTCAAAGGATGTGAAGTGGATCAAGGGGTCATCACTTCTATCATTTATTTCCAGCTCTAATCTAAAACAACTTGACTTTCATAGAATAAAGTTGAATGTATCGACCAGTCTATGGAATAAACCCATCACATATCAGACGCTGCTTTATATCATTATATTATGCTATATGGCTAACCTGATCCGTACCATTTGTATTATGCGTGTGTGTGAGTGTGTGTGTGTGTGTATATATCATCATCATCATCATCAGTCTTTTAGCGTCCGTCGTTGGACATAGGCCTTCCCCAGGATTTGCCACACTTCCCTATCATGGGCGTCACGGAGCCAGTACTTCCTGAACTTGTCTAGCTTGTCTCTCCATCTAACATTTTGCCGGCCTCGGTTGTGCATGTGGTCTCAGGGGATCTATGTTATGTGTCGTGATGTCCATCGATTGTCTGCCATTCTTGCAACATGGCCAGCCCGCCGCCATTTGAGATTTTTAATGGATTCTATGATGTCCCTAAGTCTTGTCTTTTCTCGGATGTACTGTGCTGTCTTGTGGTCTCTCCATGTAAGGCCCAGCATTATTCTTTCATGTGCACGTTGCATCGTTCTCAATTTACGGGTCTGTCTCTTGGTTAGGTTCCATGTTTCAGCTCCATATATATATATATATATATATATATATATATATATATATATATATAAATATATATATATATGTATATATATATATATATATATATATATATATATATATATATATATATATAATTCTTCTTCTTATTATTATTATTAATAATGATAATAATAATATTATTATTATTATTAATATTAATAATAAAAATGATAATAATAATAATTATTATTATTATTAATATTAATAATAAAAATAATAATAATAATAATTATCATTATTGTTATTATTATTATTATTATTATATGGTACGACTGAATGATTATAAATTGCGTTATATTCTATAGAAACTCCTATTTGGAATGATCAACCATAATTACGCGGTGAATAAACAAGAAAATGGGGTTGCTGTAGGAATCGAATTTGCTACTGATAGGATAGCCGCATCGGCGTAGCGTTGCTTTTACAATTGAGCTATACTGCAGCAGCTCCATTTTCTTTAATTGTTAATTACGTTTCCTGGACCGAATTATACATTCACAGTGTAATAATGGTTGATCATTTCAAATCAGAGTTTCTATATGATATATCACAATTTATAATCATATTCATGGGGGCTATTTTTTAGGGATCGCAGTCGCCAAAATGCTGGGGATGGTATATCAGGCTGAATCGTCGGAGGTTGTGATGATGGTGTATGAGGGGGGGATACAGGAGACTGGTGTGTAGAAAAAGGTGTATGCAGCCTCTGTAATGGCTTGTCGCAAAACAGAAGCTGAATACTTTCGCCTGTCGATTTTTTTTTATAGAAAATAACCTAGAACCAATAACTTATTGCGTCACTGCAAGGGTACACTGTTTAAAACTGTTGGTCAGAGATTTATCATTAGCAAACTTGTTACTTTTAATTAGGGAAGGTCAATGTGACATACAGAGAACTGAGAAAATCTCATTGTCCTTTATAAAAGTAGACAGTTATAAACTGTGAAAATGTTCAAGTGGAAGAGACCATAGTTACGTAGAGAAAACCCAAAAATCACGTTGTTCATTATATAGGCAGGTTGTTATAAAGTGCAGAAATGTTCCTGATTGAAGAGAAAAATAAAATACAGATGAAAATTGATAATTCTGCAAAAAATTACGATACGCGTGACATAATGATGATATCTTCATTTAGTAAGAACATGTAAAACGATGTTTTTACGAAATAAATGTGTCCTTATTTTGCAGGTATTCCCATTTTATGCTTCAATTAGAAATGTTCTATTTTTTCTTCTATCAATGATGATGTGATTTTTTTCATTTTCTGTAACAAATGCATAAAAGTCTCATCATTATTTTTAAGGTGGGCGCAAAAGTGGACTCCACAATAATAGCATCAAGTCGTAAATTGGAGTGGGAATTATGTCGTCATGGAAGTTAGAGCATCGCAAAGATATTGTGCTAGCAGAATTATGTTGTTGCTTTTTAAATTTAGAAGATCTTCTTAAACTATTTAGAAAGGGATCGGGGAGAAAATGATTCATGTAGTTTAATGAAGGTGAAAGGAGAGAGAGAGAGTAGATATTTTAACAAAAAGGAAGGAAAGAAATGTTAGTAATTAATAGAGGGGCATGAAGAGAAAGAGAGAGGAGAGAAAATAAATTTAGGTATTCAATAAGAGGGTACGAAGGGAATGGGCGGAACATAATGCTAGGTTGTTTATCGAGGGGTTAAGGAGATTTTCGTAAAAGAAAATAATCCTTTCTGTGTTACATTTAGATTAAAACATGGACTGGCAACGAAGATTAGAAAGTATAATGGAAATAACGAGCAGATAGTGTCAGAGAAAAGCAGAGGCGTGAGATAATGGAAAGTAGTAGTTATCAACACCCATGGATTCTCCAAGGGCCAAGGAAGTAATACAATACAGTGTCAGTTGTATTATTCTAAAAATATGAATGAGTGAGTGTAAGCCTTAATAGGGTGGTTTGAATGCAAGATATTTTTCTATGATATGAATTGACTAAGCAGGCAGAGTCTATTTCAGAGTCTTGCAATACATGTACCGACAGAGCAGCTCAATTTTTAGATTACATAAAGACTTGGTTCGAAAAATGAAAATTCATGTGCTCACTTTTGGTTTTAGTAGCTCTCAAATTGAAATTGCACCCTATGTTTTCTTGTTGCGTTTGGCTATGGATTATGGTAAGAGGGTAGGTTCAGAGAAACATGTTAGATTCCTCCAAAGATATTACCAAACTGACAAACTGACAAAAGCACTAAGATAAAAAGAAATTCACTTCTGCAGTTACCTATGATGAATGGAAAGTGAGGGTGCAGTTTAGTATTATAGCTACATTGCAAATAGAGCTCTTCCTATAAAACCTTTAAATATTTCCTTTCTCAAAACTGCCGAAATAACCAGATGGCTCGAAGATGTGATAAATTAGAAGCACATGAAATGAAAAGGAAAAAAGGAAAATTAAAAGATAGAAAAATTCAAACTTCTCTCTGTCGGCTTTTGACCCTTATCTGCTGGTTATATTTACGTTGTTTGTCAGTCCATAGGAATCGACGAATTCTTTTTCAAAACTTAGCCCCAAAATGCTGCATGCTGTAGGTAAAATGTGATCTACTGATTTTGGATATCCTTTTGTTTTTCCTCAGTAGTGCGTCCTTATAGACTTATACGATTAAAGAACGTAGAAAATTGTTCCACACCAAACAGCAACCATTTGAAATACTTACCGATGAGAACGACTCAAACAAAAACAAACTCTACAGCCAAATAATAACATCTCCTACAGAAGCTGCCTTAAATTCAAACCAAGAGGCACACATACCCTTGATAAAATCTCTTACGAAACAAAGAAACTCATTGGAAAACGCAGAAACCTCAAACCACCACCAACAAGAGAAAGAATAGAGGGGACCGAACTAAACAAAACATTCAGAAAGAAACTAAGAGGAGATAAAAGAAAGTATACGACAGCAATCATCAAAACCACTCACGAAAAGCGTCGGAGCTTTAAAGCAATAAATAAAGCTCTCGGTATAAGACAAAAACAGATGACGAGCATACTCAAAGAAAACGGACAGAGATAGAATTGTCAAATGCACCCAAGAATTCTACCAAGAACTTCACTCTTCAAAACTCAGGCAGCAAGACAACGACCAAGATGAGCAAGATGCAGACAATCAGTTCGAGGACTTGCCAGAAGTTACACTATGGGAGGTAAAACAAGCCATCATACGAACAAAAAAAAAAAAGGAAAAGCTCCTGGACCAGATAACATCACCATTGATTTACTCAAAAAAGCTAGTAAGATCTTTTTTATTTAGCTTTTTTATTCAGCTTATGTCTAAAAAAGAGTAAAGTCCCGATAGACTGGAACACAGCAATCACAATGTTTCTACATAGAAGATGAAACATGGGACTAACCAAGAGACAGACTCGCAAACTGAGAAGCATGCAATGCGCACATGAAAGAATCATGCTCAGCCTCACATGGAGAGATCACCAGACAGCACAGTATATTAAGAAGAAATATCAGAGACATCATAGATTTTATTAGACGGCAATGGGCAGGCCATGTTGCAAGAATGACAGACAACCGATGGACATCACGGCTCACAACATGGAAACCCAGAGATCACGTGCGAAACCGAGGCGGACTGAATACAAGATGGAGAGATGAACTAGACAAATCTAGAAAATTTAGAAAATACTGGCTCTGTGAAGCCCACGATAAATAAGTGTGGCGAATCTTGGGGAAGGTCTTTGTCCAACGACGGACGTTAAAAGACTGATGATGGTGATGATGATGAAGAGTATAACCACACATGCAGGTATACTTTACATCATTATGATACAGATAATCATCTACTCTGAATTTGTAGACGTGCAGTTGAACTGGTGTTCTAATGTTGTCAAGTGAAATTGTTTTGGCAAGACATAGAATTTAACATGGTATAAAACAATCGACTGCATACAGCAAGCGGCATTTAGCTAGTTTACAAAAAACTTTGATAGATTTATTCCCTGATACATGTACTTCATAAGGTTGCGAATCACCTGCTCGTACCCAATCAATCATATTTGTTTGAAAGAGTAACATTTGAATAGTTTGTTTCCATCCTCATCGAGCAAAAAAGATTTTCAAAGTACAGAAAACTGAGAGAATCCTTTTTACTTGGGCTATGATCTTCTAAATATCATTATCTATGAAAAGAAAGAAAAAAAGAAAAGAGACGGTTAAGATTCTGATAGTTGTAGTACACGAATTTTTTAATTAGATTTTCAGTTTCATCCTCTCGTCCGAATCTTGTTCCTCCAACCCACCAAAAACTGACACTAAACAATCCTCTAGATTATTGTCATTAAACTTCAGTATGAATTAACATCATTTACTGAAAATCGTTTTATGCCTGCATCACTTTTCACAATTTTTGAATTGGCTACGGATGCACAAAAGGGAACAAAGGAATTCCACTTGGCCACGTGCAAATACCAGAAAACATTCCATAAACTAATGATTTCGTGACCATAAATTGATGTGATTGACTCATACACGAGCATGAACGGTATAAGAAGAAACGAAAAAAGAAAAAAAAAAAGGTGCACAAAAAAATAAACTGTTCCCCGCTTCTGTCTGCCCAAAGATCGTACAATCTTGGTAAATTTTGTAGCATTTACATTTGCTTGGGCGTTCTCTATATTAGTCTATTTATATATTTCTTTTTTAAAAAAGCTGATTGACCGTAGTCAGAAGTTACTCAATGGTTCATATTCCTTTTTTCACTATTCTTCCTGATTGTGGTGGGTGAAACTCCTATCCTTGGTCAGACTACCACTTTCTCTCAATCCTAATTATTTTTAGCAGTGGGAAATTGGAAGCATTTGCCGTTGGAAACTTTTGCTCACGTCTCATGTTTAAAAAATAGAATAGAGAAGGCCATCGAGAATCTTGAACCCATTTCAAACAAGCTGGCAGGGTGTATGTGTCTTTACAAAATTAACGAAATTGAAAACCTGTTCATGCGTGATCAAATGCATCGATCGAGATTCTCAAGTAACAACATATCACCCACAATATTCCTTCTAAGTTCCAATTGTCAGTGTCACTTCTGTTGAGCAACCTTTTTTCCTGTGAAAAAAGTAAGTGAGCACTGAATGCTTTTGCAGATGCAAACTTGAAGTTGATAATTTCAGCAAAGCTTATCACGCGTGGCTAATTAATCCGTATAGACATCTTCTGATATAGTACTTGTATATTTGCATTAGTTAGTGATTTATTCTCTAACTTTAGCGATAAGATTGGTGCAAAAATAATTGCAGATTTCTTCTGTATATCCCAAATCAGAATGAAAGTTGATAATACTTGTTAAAGACTATCTCTTACAGAAAGTAGTCGAAATAGTTTAAAAAGTGGTAGTCAGTCGGAGAGAGGGCTAGTAAATTAGCTGTTTGAGGTAAAGCTTCGCAGCTTACTATGCTCAATTTCTGCAGGGGTCATGTGCGTGACATGCAGTCAGATGTTGTCATGGAGAAGAATTGGTCTCTCATAATTGACCCATATTCGTCTTAAACGTTGGAGTTCGTGGAGTGTTTTGTCGATTTTATGGCAATACTTCAGTGCCGTAATGGTTTCGCCAGGATTCAAGGAGTTGTAGCGGATAATTCCACTTTCCAACCACCAAACAGTTTTATTTAGTTGCAGGAAATGTTTTGATGTTTCAGCTCTGTCCAACCACCACGTGGAACACCGCCGATTGTTGTGCAGAATCCATTTTTCATTACATATCAGATTAGCACCAAGAAATGGATCATTCTTGTGGTGCAAAAGAAGTATAGGGAAGTCTTAGTAACGGCGATTACATTACAAAATCGTTCAGTTCGTATTAGTCAAGCTTTTTGCTTTTCCAATTTGGTGCAAATGTTGAATAGTCAACGTTTATTCCCTCTGCAAGCTCACAAGTTGAATCTCCCTCAATAATGTCCCTCAGTTTTGATGTTGCCAATTATAGGAGGCCATGATATTCCTCATCTTCATGGCTCTCGTCCTCTTTTCAAAATCCTTGGATCCAATACTTGGTAGATATTGTGTGCAATTTCCGCTGTTTTACGACCTATTTTGAATTCATACAGCAATATTGCTCGAATTTGCTTTTTTTCCATCTTTGTTTTGACAGCCTCAAATAAACCAGACAAATCAGAGAAGAGAAAACGTTCGGTTCAAATACATAGAACTAAATTCACACTTTTAAATTATATATATTTCATGAACATAGTTAAATAATTGTTTATTCCGAAATATGCATCAAAATCTAAAATAATTGCACCAACCAGTTTTCTTTTTTATTGAATAAAAAATTGTGTATTTCTCCTTTTGATGAGATAAAATGTCGAAATAAATAAATCCATCAATGTATAGATTATTATTGAAGCTGTTGGAAATGATGAAATTAAAAACTCATCTGAATCATTCGTTACTGCGTTATTGTAACCAACTAATCTTTAGTACACATATCAATTTCCTATGTGCGCTCGATTCACAGTTTGAAAGATTTGGTTGCCTGATCTGAAAGGGCCCCCCAAGAAAATGATGATATATTAACGCGTGTATTCATGTTAATTACGTCGACCAATGATTTCGGAGAGGTATACTTATCCACCTGTATCTACCCTTTCATTCGTCCGTCCGAGTGGCTATCCACATAATATCTCCAAAAGCTATCCATGAATATCAATGAAAATTTATCAAAAGTTTTGAAATTGGGAAATGAACAAAATATTACTTTGGGGACCGGATTCAGGTGTATCTCTTTTTAATTAGAAACATATTTTCCTTCTTTTTTCTCATACACTATGTCCGCTAGTGTCTGTCCATATGGTATCTCCAAAAGTTCTCAATGAATTACATTGAAACCTTATTAAAAGGGTATGTTATGGGATAAGTGATTAGATTTTCGGACGAATCAATGTACAATTACCTCCTTTATATACCCAAACTTCAAGATATATCCAATGAATTTCGTGGAAGGGTGGATAATAGGCTTACCTTGTACAAATACAAATGCAGTTTTCTCCTCCGAATCGAAGCGATCATCTGCACTATCCAATATGTCCGAAAGTTGTTGATGTTTTCCATTTGAATTTTATAGAAGGGTGGGCATGATAAACGGACGAAGTGATTGAATATTGTTCAAAAACAAATGCAGTTAAAAGGGGGGATTAATTGGTTGCAATAATGCATTAATGAATGCCTTGAATGAGTTTTGATGTTGCATCCTAGCTATATGCATGTACCGCCCAATATCTCCAAGAGTTGCCAATAAATTCAAATGGAATTTTTTAGAAGGCTGGTTAATGGGCTACGAAAGAAGTGATTATATTTTTGGACGAATCCATGTACATTCTCTCCACTTTTATTGTAGCTCTAAATCCACACCAAATGGCGACCTCGGAGTGCTTTCTTTTGAAAATAAAGTTATCATTGTTTTTAAATATCAGTCAGATCCAGTAAGTCAGTAGTAAAACATTTTGTAATGTTATACTAATTCCTTTTTATAATAAAAGATTCAACGTTAAATTTAACGTCAAAGTCCAAATGAGCATCGAATCATTTTTTCTTCAAATGAACGCCGGGGGTATTTCCTGGAAGAGGCAGAGTAAAATAAAATAAATCAAATACATAATCATGTTAATATAAGTCTTTATAAATAAATTTAATATTGATTTGTTGTTTCAATGGATAAGATAAATCATAACTTAGTAATAATTAAAATACTATCTGCATTACCAAAAAAGAATAAATTTTTAAACTGGCGTTACTGTAAATCAGCAGAAATCAAACGGGCGTAAAATCAGGGCAGCCTTTACCATTCCTTTCATTTATTTTTTCAGACCGTAACATTTTCTTTTAAAATCAATCTATTACTAAAAAGCCCCCAGGGAGCACATACCTCTGCCAACACCATCGTCGCTAAAAAAAGAATTGAAATCAATTCACAAATAGACACAACAGGGAAAGTAATTGTAAAAAAAAAAATACCTTGATCAGCCCGTAAATTTCATCAATTTTTTCTCACCCCATGGTTAACCATTTGTCAAAATGTTATTAGAATTAACAGGGAACTTTTGGATGTACTTCATGGATGAACATGAAATTTTTGAAATTATCTCACATTCGAAAAGAAATCACTCGATCCATCCCTAGATCTAATCAATGCTTCCTTACCACATCGCCCACCTCTCATTGAAAGTCAGTAATGAATTTTTGAGATACTTTTTTGACCTACAGCTATGATGCAGGGGGGGAGGTGATTGTAAAAATATGAACCTGGTCCAAAATTTAATTGCTTCTTCTGTAGCTCATTGCTTAACCCTTACGCGAAATATTATTCAAACTGACTTCGCAGGAACCTTTGTCAACATCACACAATATCCAGGAAAAGGTTTATTATTCCACCCTCTGTAGATGTATGAGGACATATGTAAGGGGTAGTGATTTGAATGGAACCACTCCAAAATTGAATCGCTTTTTATTGCTCTATTGCTCACTCTCCACCAAATATTCATTGAAATTCACGCAGAACTCTCCGATATATCTTGTGTACAGTTATGGCCATATACATAATTGGATGAAAAAAAGGAAAAACATCTAAAAATATATACCGAAGTTGGACTCAGAATTCAACCACTTCTTCTCTGTCCCATTGCCCACGTCTTCACTAAATTTCTAACGGAAAGACGGACCTGACCAATTACATATTTCTCTCCAACTACGTATGGCCGCTGGCGATTAAAAGCAAAGTGTGAAAAAGCCCTTTTGAAGAGAGGGTGTAAAATATTGACAATTTACTTATTACGTTGCATCAATTGCATAGCATTTTTCCATGGATTATTGATTACAATGAATCGATGTAGATATCCATGCAGTTTGCAATAATTTTTAGCTTAAAAAGATATATTGATAAGTCTGACTCCTTTTGCTGGTTTTTATATCTCTAGTAACAATCTGTTACAGTAGAAATCAATCCAAGCGTCTATTAATAAGTACATACACATACATACACATATATTGAGATACACATATACACACAATATGCATTTCATGTGTGCCATGTGTATGTATTTATGAGTATGCTATAAAAATATTATGTACAATTACCACGGAACTCTTATGCTGGTTAAGTAACAATATGTTACAGCGAAATCAACAGATGTATCTGCCAATACATAAGGTGCGACCGTCTCTTTTACAGTTTGTATTTGTTATGAATCTAAGAAGCGGGTAGCAGGTTTATACCGGTTTCCTTAAACTTCAGAGTTAATGCAATGCTTGAATGAGGCTAGCGCATGATGCAACCATTTTGACAGCTAAATACAAGAAAGCTGTACAGCTTTAAATACTAAAAATTTATATCATTTCAGTCAATGATCGCCAAGTATGTGTTAATCCAATTTATGTGAGTTTTTCAAAATGTTCTATGTTTTACACAAAATTAGATATAATGGCACGATGTGTATTTTCCTTTTAATATGTAGCTTTGTTCAATCATTTTTCAGGGTCGTATCATAATACATGTATACGGTATTATCAGATGTGGATGTTATGTTATACAATACATCGTTTAATTTTTTGAAACAAAGGTTACCTAAAAATGTATTTGATAATGGGGGATCAATAAGTGTAATAACGAATGTGACTCTTTGCTCTCGCGTCACTTCCGTTACGTGTTTACCCAATTGGATATTAAATCTATTGTCATATTTTATCTCAGACTGCATGCAAACTCCTCTTTAAGAATACTAGTTAATCAGAAAAATCCTTCGAATCGATTTTATACCAATACGATAAACCCGGTGTTGCCCGGGGTGAAATATCTTCAAATAAAGAAAATGACAGCGCATTGGAAAATATTTTCGTTAATATGTTCCGTACCTACGATCCGGATCCGCGATATTTAGTCACAGTCGCATAATGACGACCCGAAGTGAGTTGCAATGGAAAAAACGAATGATTTCCGTTTACTAATACACGCTGGAAACCTGATAAAGGTTTACTCTGACGAGAAATTTCACTCAGTAAGTAGGATTAGGTGAGTACACAAATAAATAAACAAACAAGGTAGTACTATACTTGAAAGGATATTAAAGTTGAACTTGCCAAAGGCGTTAAAAATTGGGGCTGGCCATGGTCCTCAGTGGTAACAGAAAATGGAGACACTTATTTTATGGCTGTGATTTCGCTGCTTGCATGTTGGGTGTTGGACAAAGCGAGTCGCCTGGAAAAAAACGAACAAAAATAGTTTAGTTTTCATATCCGATTAAAGGCTTGCTTGTGTATACTAAATTATAAAGAAGTCTCATACGCAATCAGAAGATTGCTGCTTTATAATCGCACGAAAATGGTGGTATTTCCTTTCATTTAAAATGTAGTTTGATTATGTGCAGTACAGTTATGATCATTAGGGCAAATCCCGGCAGAATCTTGTATAAAAAAAAGGCTCGGTATCGAATTCTTTTCTGATGGACATATATGCATGCATCTGTGTGTGAATGCGTATGTGTGTGGATGAATGAATATATTCATATACACGGGCACAGCTCTAGGGCTCCAGGGATCCAGGGCTCCAGGTGTCCAAGACAAGCTGAACTTTTTAACTTTTAATTGATTGAGTTTGTCGTCAGTCTTGAGAATTTCCCAATAGAATCAGGATGAAGGTAAAAAGTAATCATAAAAGTTTGAAAGGAATGATAATAATTATGTTTTTATTCCGTTTGATTTAATCATTTTCCAATTTGAATCAATATTTCCCTAAGTTGTCAATGAATTTCAATAAAATTTTGAGGCAGAGTTGAGTATTAGACGATCGATGAAATAATTGAACTTGGGATCGGATCCGAAATTTTTTCACTCATTTGCATCGTAGTTATATTTCTACATCACACAATATCTCCAGCAGTCCTCAGTGAATTTTTTTGAAGGGTTGAACAATAAGCTACAAAATAAATGAATTTGGGGTTGGAATCATGGATATTTCCACATTTAACTCTCCTGGATCGTAATAAAAGGTCCATGCAATATTTACTAAAGTTATCAATGGATTTCAGTAACATTTTCTGGATTCAGATATATCTATGCTCTTTCTCCATAAATTTATATATCACCTGAGTTTATCCCTATACTATCTCCCAAACTTCACAATGAACTCTGCTGACATTTTGACGAAGGTTAGGCCACAGTCTAAGGACGAATTGACGAAACTTAGGGTTGGATCAAGGAATTTTAACTGTTGTGTTCCTGCAACGTAAATATTTGTGACTTGATTTTCGTTAAATTTTTCATGACAACGGTATTGGTTGAGGTATGCGCTCCCTGGGTGTTTTCTAGTTATAGAAAGTTTTTACAAGAAAATGTCACGCGTCGAAAGTCTTGAATAATAAATCAAAGGTGAATTGTGGGGATCGCCAGGATTTGCCCCCGACGAGGGGACTAGTTTTTCCGACGGGGAGGGAGGGCTACATCATCCAACACCCAGCTGGGGCAGTAAAAATTGTAGCAATGAAAATTCACAATGCCAAAACTTAAAATGAATTTCTCAAAAGCAAAACGAAAGAACGCCCAGGCTGGAGAAGAACGGAAATTTCTATTTTAACTTTCTTCTAAATTTTGAAAGTATATTATTTTTTTTTTTCAATTTACTTGTAAAATATTGGATTGGAACAGTAATTCATTTGAAAGAAAAAAAATTAATGTGATTATATTTTATTTTTTCCCAGCATGTTGAAAATGCTCGATTTTTAAGAATATTTCCTTTCAATGAACCTTCGGATAAAAATAGAAATCCATTTGAAAAAAAAAATTGGTTACTGTAACCTATTCAAGTAATTACAATCATTGGCTAAAAAAATAACTCATCCTAGCAATTACACTTTAATTTTTACGCTTGTTCACTAAGTGTTATCTTGGCGTAACCGTTATTGTATATGAGTGTCAAAACATACCTGATCTTCACCGTTAATTTAAAAGATCGGTTTGGTTAGCGTAACTCTTTGGGATGAACATACAAATGAACCAACAGACTGATACATGACATTCGTATGTATATGAAGAGATATTGTAGATTAATATCATATTCATCAGTAAAAAAGGCTGCCTACTCTAGGAACTCATCCTCGGCGTATAATCAGCGAAGACTTCATTTTTCAAAACTTATGCAATGCTCGTGTTGAACTTAGAATTTGAATTTGAAACTATCAAAAGGATTTTGTGTAGCGTAACAACTAAATAATTGAACCACAACCAATATTTACAAACAATGATAACTTTCTGTTGGAGAAAATAAAACTTTTTGCTAGTTTGCAAGAACTTCGGCTCATTACACGTTTTGTCAATCAAAAAAAATCATTGACTCTTTATTATTGAATTCTTGACAAAATGCAATGGAAAGGTTCAAATGGAGGGATATATTTTTGTGCACAGAAGGAATAGAATATTTTCTCAACTTGTGATGATATGAAAGTGTCTTCTTCGTTCTCATTGTAAACTGGAAATCACAGAACGCATACCTCGGCCAATGCCATTTGGTATGGACATAGATCTAGGATGAAACGGTGGTAACTTTACATAGATTCATCCTGAAATACAATCACTTCTTCCTTAACCCGTCTCCCTCCCTTCTGCAAGATTTTATTGAAATTCAATGAGATCTTTTAGGGTTATTGTGTGGGGAGGACATACAATGCAGAAAAGATAACTGTATATCGATTTGTCCCCAAATAACCACTTCCTCAAAATTAGTTACCCACTCTTCTACAAAACTTCATCAAAATACACTGAGAACTTTTGATGATATTTTGTAGCCAGGACTCATGACTCCGATAAAGGGTGTCAACTAAACATTGATTAGTCCCAAAATTTAATAACTCCTTCTAGTAGTCCAAAGTATAGAATAAAACCTTAACGAATTCAAATATACTTCTATCATATTCAAACCTGCAAATAAAGCTTTATAAGCCACGAGAGATAAGCTGCGCTAAAACAATCAGGCAATAATTTCGAGTTTACATTTGTACAAGTACAGAACTGACTTACTTTTGACAAAGGAAAGAAAAGTTGCCCAATAGAATTTACACTGACAATTGACAGTTTGAATGCATATTGTAGGTAACATGTTGTTAATATGCATCAGTCGATGCATTTGATCATGCATGAACAGGTTTCCCATGTTTTTAATTTCATCAATTTTGTAAAGACAGACAGTCTGGTCAGAGTAAGTTGAACATTCTCGATGGCTTTTTCTATTCTAAAAAATGTTAGGTATGAACAAAAGTTTCCCATGGGAAACAGGGTTTAAAATGTATATTAAGTCTCATTTTGAAAGAGAGATGGCGCTAGGAAATTTTTCGTACTCCTGATTAATATTACAATTTGGATTAAAACTATTAGGGTCAAAACTGCGTTGTGTACACGGGATCTCGTAAAATTGTTTTGTGGTTAATTTATGATCAATTATAATTATTTACATTTCTTCATTTAAATATTTAAAAAAAAATGAATAATGTCCTGTTCCAGCAGGGGATGACAACTTCTACCTCAACGCTCAGAATAAAAGAAATAATCTTATCATAATTTACCAAAAGTCCATCAGTCCGTGACAGCCTATCACAAAAATCGAAGAGCATAACCCCATGGCACTTTCGGTGTGTACTTACGTATCAACATATTATATTTTGAAAATCACACTAAACATGTTTTAATTTTTTTTCTTGGTGGGAATCAAGTTTTTGGACTCGCTTCTCGGCTCAATGAAAGTTGACGTTTTATCAAGCCAAAGAAACACCATAGAAATAAAATACTATATAGAAATATCTAAAAAAATACCTTTGAAAATTGTAAATCTCAATTAGGGGTGATATGCTAGGGGTTAGGTTAGGGTTAAGGTTCGGGTTAGGGATAGAGTTAGGGTTAAGGTAAGGGTTAGAGGTTAGGGTGAAATTTACGGTTAGGTTAAGGGTTGAGGATAAAGTTGAAGCTAGGGTTAGGGCTAAAGTTTAGGGTTTGGGTTAAGGTTAAGGTTAAGGGTTAGGTTCAGTGTTCAGGTTTAGGTTAAGGTTAGGGCAAGAGCTAGGGTTAGGGTTAGTGTTAGGGTAAGGGTTAGGGTTACAGTAAGGGTTAGGGTTAGGGCCGAGGTTTAAGTTTAGGGGTTTAAGGATTAGTTTAGGGTTAAGGTTAGGGCTAAGGTTAAGGTTAGGATTACGTTTACAGTAGGGTTAAGTAAGGTTAAGGTAAGGGTTAGGGTTTAGGATTTAGGGTTAAAATTAAGGTTAGGGTAATTTTAGGGTAAGGGTTACGGTTAGAGTTAGTGTTAGGGTTTAGGGTTTAAGATGAAAGATTGTAGTTAGGGTGAAATTAGATGTTAGGATTAGGTCAGGGCTTAGGGTTAGGATTACAGTTACTGTTATGGTTAGGGTTAAGGTTAGATGAAGGTTAAAATTAGGTATAAGAATAAGGTTAAGGTTAGCGTTAGAGTTAAGGTGAAGATTTAGTTACGCTTAGGTTCCGGAATAAGGTTAGGGACATGGATAAGGTTGACGTTTGGGTTAAGGATAAGGTTAGGTTTGGGGTTGAAGTTATAGTTATGAGTTAGGCATGCTGATCGGGTTAGAGTTAACGCTAAGGTTAGGGTTAAGGCTAAAATTTGGGTTAGGGAAAGGGTTAGGATTAGGATTAGGTTTAGGGTTAAAGTTAATGTTTGAGTTAGAGCTAGGGTCGGGGTCAGGGTAAAGGTCAGGGTTAGGGTTACAGTAAGGGTAAGGGTTACGGTTAAGGTTACAGTTAAAGTTACAGTTACAGTTAGGTTAAGTGTTGGGGTTAGGGTTTTGGTTACGCTAAGGTCAGGGTTAGGTTTATGGTTAAGGTTAGACTTTAGGTTAGGGTTAGTGTTAGGGTTAAAGTTAGGGTAAAGGTTGGGGTTAAGGTTAGAGAGAGAAGATTAGGGGGTTTAGGGTGAGCGTTAATGCTAAGGTTCAAGTATGAGTTAGGGTCAGGGTTATGTTTTGTGTTAAGGTCAAGGTTAGTTTTTGGGGTAAAGTAAGGGTTACAATTAAAATTAAGTTTAGGGTCAGGGTTATAGTATTTGTTGGGGTTGAAGTTATGGTTACAGGTTGAGGTAAGGGTTATAATTAGGGTTAAGGGATAAATTTAGGTTTAAAGTAAGGTTTGATGTTGAACAAAGGGTTACATTTGGGGTTAAGGGTAGGGTTAGGGTTGGGGTTAGGGTTAGGGTTAAGGTTAGGGTTAGGGTTAGGGTTAAGATTAAGGTTAGGGTTAAGGTTAAGGTTGGGGTTAGGGTGAAGATAGGGGGTAGGGTTCGGGGTTACGGTTAGATGTATGGTTAAGGTTGAGCTTCAGGGTAAGGGTTAGGTTTAGGTTAAGGTTAAGGCTAAGGTTAGGGCTAGGGCTAAGGCGACAGTTAAGGTTAGGGGTTAGGGTTTGGATTAAGGTTAAGGCTTGGGCTAGGACTAGGGGTACGGTTTGGGTTAGGATCCAGGCAAGGGTTGAAGTTAGGGTTAGGGTTAAAGTTGCAGTTAGAGTTAAGGTTAGGGTTAAGGTTTGGATTCAGGTTAAGGTTAGGGTTGAGGTTAGGGATGACGTTAGGGTAAAGGTCATGGTTAGGGTTATGGATAGAGTTAGTGTTGGGGTTAGGGTTAGTGTTAGGTTGAGGGTTAGGATGAGGGTTGAGGTTAGGGTTAGGGTTAGTTATATGGTTAGTGATAAGTTTAGGGTTAGGGTTGAAGTTAGGGTTAGGATAAATGTTAGGGTTAGGGTTAGGGTTGGGGTTAGGGTCAGGGTTGGGGTTAGGGTTAAGGTTAGATTTAGGGTTAGGGTTGAAGTTAAGTGAGAGTTAGGGTCTTGGTTAGGGTCAGGGTTAGGGTTAGGGTTGCAATTAGTATAACGTTTAAGGTTAGGCTATGGTTAAGGTCAGTTAGGGTTAGGGCTAGGGCCAAGTTTAGGGTTAGGGTTAAGGTCAGGGTGAGGGTTGAGATTAAGATTAAGGTTAAGGATAGGATAGGTTTTAGTGTTAATGTCTGGGTTAAGGTTAGGGTTCGGGTTAAGGTTGGGGTTAGGGTTAGGGTTAGGGCTAAGGTTGAGGTTAGGGTTAAGGTTGGGATTGGGGTTGAGGTTGGGGTTAAGGTTAGGGTTAGGGTTAAGGTTGGTGTTATGGTTAGGGTTGCAGTTAGGGTTAGGGTTAGGGTTAGGATAAGTGTTGAGTTTGGGGTTCGGGTTAGGGTTAGGGTTAGAGTTAGAGTTAGGGTTAGGGTTAGGGCTACAGTTAGGGTTACGATTAGGGTTACAGTTATGGTTAAGGTGAGGATTAGAGTTACAGTTAGCGTTAGGGTTAGGGTGGAGGTTAAAGTTACAGTTAGGGTCAGGGTTAGGGTCAAGGTTAGGTTCAGGGTTAGGGTCAGGGTTAGGGATAGGGTGAGGGTTATGGTTAGTGATAGGGTTATAGTTAGTGTTATGGTTAAAATCAGGGTTGGGTGAAGGTTAAGGTTAAAATTCATGGTTGAAGTTGGGTTTAGGGTTAATGTTATGATCAATGCTTCGAGTTAAGGTCGAGAGTAGGGTTAGGGTTAGGGTTAAGGGTGAGGATAAGGGTTAGGGTTAGGGTTAGGGTTAGAGGTAAGGTTAGGGCTAGGGTTAGGGCTACAGTTAACATTAAGGTTAGGGTTGGGGTTACTGTTAAAGACAGGGTTTCAGTTAGGGTTAGGGTTTCGGTTAGGGTCAGGATTACGGTTAGGGTTCAGGCTAAGGGCTAGGGTTAGTGTGGTTAGGGTGAGGGTTAGGGCTGAGGCAAGGGTCAGGTCAAGGGTTAGGTTTAAGGTTAGGGTCAGGGTTAGGGTTCAAGTCAGGGTTTAGGTTATGTTGGTGTTAGAGTTAAGGTTGCAATTAGGTTTAGGTTTAGGGTTAGGGTTGGGGTTAGGGTTAAGTTGGGGTTAGGGTTAGGATTTAGGTTAGGGTTAAGGTTACGTTTAGTGTTAGGGCTAGGGTTAACGTTAGGGTTAGGGTTACAGTTAGGGTTAGAGGGTTAATGTAAGGGCTAAGGTTAATGTTAGGGTTAAGGTTAAGGTTAGGGTTAGGGTTAGGGTTAGGGTTGAAGTCAGGGTTAGGATTAGGTTTAGGGTTAGCGTTTGGGTTAGGTTTAGGATGAGTGTTGAGGTTAGGGTTATGGTTACGGTTACAGTTCCGGTTACCTTTAGGGTTAGGGTTACAGTTAGGGTTAGAGTCAGGGTTATGGTCAGGATTAAGGTTAGGTTCACGGTTAATGTTGTGGTTAGTGTTATGGTTACAGTTAGGGTAAAAGTTAGAGTTAATGTTCAGGGAAAGGGATACGGTTAGGATCAGGGTTAATTTAAGGCTAGGGTTAGGGCTAGGGCTAAGGTTAGGGTTAGGGTTAGGTTTATGGTTAGGGTTATGGTTATGGTTACGTTTACGGTTAGTTTTCTGGTCAGCGTTAAGGTTACAGTTAGGTATAGGATAAGTGTTTGGGTTATTTTTAGGGTCAGGGTATTGTTACAGTTATGGTTAGGGCTAGGGCTAAGTTTAATGTTAGGGTTAAGGTGACGGTCAGGGTTACAGTTGCGGTTACGCTTATGGTTTGTATTGCTGTTAGGGTTAGGGTTACGGTTATGTTAAGGTCAGGGTTAAGGTTAGGGCTGGGGTTAAGGTTAGGGTTAGGATTAAGGTTAATGGTAGGGTCAGGGTTACAGTTAGGGTTACGGTTAAGGTTGAAGTTAAGGTTAAAGTTAATGTTATGGTTAGGGTTAGGTTTAAAGTTAAGGTCAGAGTTAGGGTTAGGGTTAGGGTTAGGGTTGAGGTTAAGTTTTGGTTTAAGTTTAGGGTTAAAGTTAGGGTTAAGGTTAAGGTTAGGTATAGGGTTATTTAGTTTACAGTTGGGGTTAGAGTTCAGGTTAGGATCACTGATGGGGTTCAGGGTAAGGGTCAGGTTTTTTTTCGTTAAGGTTAGGGCTAGGGTTAGAAATATGTTTAGCATTAAGGTCAAGGGCTAGGGCCAGACTTAGGATTAGTGTAAGGATCAGGGTTAGGATTAGGGTTAAGTTTTAGGTTTGGGATAAGGTTGGGGTTAAGTTTAGGGTTCGGGTTAGGATTAGGGTTAAGTTTAAGTTTAGAGTAAGGTTAGGGTTAGGGTTAACGTTATGTTAGAGTTAAGGTTAAAGTTAGGGTTAAGGTTAAGATTAAGTTTAGGGTTTAGTTACAGTTAAGGTTAGGTTTAGGGTCTGGGTTACGGTTACGGTTAGGGACGGGATTAAGTTTAAGGTTAGGGTTGGTTTTAGGTTTAGGGTTACGGTTAGGATTGGGGTTAGGGTTCAATTTAAGGTTAGGTTGGTGTTAGTGTTAGGCTCAGTTTCAAAGTTAAGGTTTATGGTTACGGTTAGGGTAAGGGTTAAGGTTAAAGTTCAGGTTGGGGTTAATGTTAGTGTTAGAGTTACGGTTGACGTCAAGTTTAGGTTTAATGTTAAGGTTAGGTTTCGGATTAAGATTATGGTTAGGGTTCAGGGTGAGGGTTATGTTTAGTGTCAGGATTAGGATTAGGTTTAAGGTTAAGGTTAGAGTTAGGGTTTGGGATAAGGTTAGCGTCAGGGCTGGGGCTTAGCTTAGGGTTGAGGTTAGGGTCTGGGTTAGGGTTAGGGTTTGGGCTACAGTAAGGGTTACGATTAGGGGTACGGTTATGGTTAAGGTAAGGGTTCAGGTTGGGGTTGGGGTTAGGGTTGGGGTTACTGTTAAGATAAGTTTTAGGGTTAGGGTTGAGTTAGTGTTAGGGTTATGATTACGTTTACGGTTATAGTTAGGGTTAAGGTTACAGTTAGGTTTAGGGTTAAATTCAGGATTAGGGTTGGGATTAAGGTTTGGGTTAAGGTTAGGTTTGGTGTTTCAATTACGGTTGGAGGAAAAGTTAGGGTTAAGTTTCAGGGTAAGGATCATTGTTAGGGTCAGGGTCGGGGTTGAGGCCAAGATTTGGGTTGGGCTAAGGTTAGGGTTAGGGTTAGGGTCAAGGTTGAGGTTAGGATGAAGGTTAGGTTCAGGGTTAGGGTTCAAGCTGAGGTTAGGATTAGGGTTAGAGTTACAGTTAGGGTTACGTTATTGTTACGCCTATGGTTAGTGTTACATTTAGAATTACAGTTAAGGTTTAAGGTTAGGATAAGTGTTACAGTTCAGGGTGAGGTTTAAGGTTGATGTTAAGGTTGGGGTTAGGGTTAGAGTTAGGGCTAGGGCCAAGCTTAGTGTTAGTGTTAGGGTCTTGGTTAGGTTTAAAGTTATGCTATGGGTTAGGGTAATGGTTACGGTTAAGGTTAAATAAGGGTAACGGTAAGGGTTAGGGTTAGGATTAAATTTAAGGTTGCAGTTAGTATAAGGGTTAAGGTTAAGTTTAGTGTTAACGTTAAGTTTAGGGTTAGGGCCAAGGCTATGGATTTGGTTACCGTTAGTGTTGAGAATAGGGTTAGGGTAAGGTTTAGAGTTAGGGTTAGTGTTAAAAATAAGGTTAAGGCTAGGGCCAGGCATAGGGTAAGGGTTAAGGTCTGGTGTAGGGTTAGGTTTAAGGTTAAGGTTAGAGTTGAGTTCGAGGTTAGGGTTAGGGTTAGGGTTAAGGTGAAGCTTAGGGCTAGGGCCAGACCTAGGGTTAGTCTGGGTTAGGGTTAGGGTTAGAGCTAAGGGTAAGGTTAGTGTTAGGGTTAGGATTAGGTTTAAGGTCAGGGTTATGGTTATGGTTGGGGTTAGGTTTAATGTTCGGGTTAGGGTCAGGGTTAGGGTTACGTTTAGGGATAGGCTTAGGGTTAGTTTTAGGTTTTGTGTTAGGGTTGGGGTTAAGGTTATGATAAGCGTTAGGGTTAGTGTTAGGGTAGGGGTTAGGGATAGGGTTAGGGTTAGGGTTACACTTAGGGTTAGGGTTAGTGTTAGGGTTAGGGTTAGGTTTAAGGTTAGGGATGGGGTTAGGGTTAGGATTAGAGTTCATGCTTCAGGGTCAGGGTTACGGTTACGGTCAGGTTTTGTTTAGGGTTATGGTTATGTTTTCATTTAGGGTTACGGGTTAGGGTTAGGACAGGATTCAGGTTAGGTCTAGGGCTAGGTTTAGGGTTAGGGCTAGGTTTAGGGTTAGGGTCTGTGTTAAGGTTAAGTGTACGGTCAGGGTTATGGTTACGGTTAGGTCAGGGTGAAGGTTAAAGTTAGATTCAGGGTTGCAGTTAGTATATATGTTCAGGTTAGGTTAGAGTTAGGGTCAAGTTTTCGGTTAGGGCTAGGGCTAGTGTTAGTGTTACGGTTAGGGTCAGGATTAAGGTTCAGTTTGAGATTAGGGTTTAGTTCAGAATTAGGGTTAGGGTTGAGGTTAATGTTAGAGCTAAGGTTAGGGCTAGGCCTAAGGCTAAGGTTAAGGTTAGGGTTAAGGTTAGGTTAAGTTTAGGGTTATGCTTAGGGTTAGGATTAGGGTTAAGATTAGGGTTAGGTTCACTGTTAGAGTTGAGGTTAAGGGTTAGATTAGGGTTACGGTTAAGGTTAGGGTTAAGGTTAAGTCTAATGTTAAGGCTAAGGTTAGGGCCAAGGCTGAGGCTTTATGGTTAGGGTTAGGTTTAACGTCAAGGTGGGGGTTAAGGTTAGGGTTAGGATTAGGGTTCGGGTAAGGTCAAAGTTAGGGTTACGGTTAGGGTTAGGGGGGATCAGGTTTAGGGTTACAGTTAGGGTTAGGGTTGGGGTTAGGGTTAGGGTTGGGATTAGGGTTAGTGTCCAAGGTAGGGGTCAGCTTCAGTGTTAAGGATACGGTCAAGGTAAGGGTTAGAGTTAGGGTTAGTGCTAAGGTTAGGGTTAAGGCTAAGGTCAGGCCTAAGGTAAGGGTTGAGGTCTGGTGTAGGGTTATGTTAAGGATTAGGGTTAGAGTTAAGTTTGGGGTTAGGGTTAGAGTCAGGGTTAGAGTTAAGTTCAGGGTTAGGGTTGCAGTTAGCGTTGGGGTTGAGGTTAGGGTTAAGGTTATGGTTAAATACATGGTTATATTTAGGGTTATGGTAAGTTTTGGGTCAGGGTTGAGGTTTTTGTTAGGGTTAGGGTTAGGGTTAGGATCAGGGTTAGGATTAGGGTTGAGGTTAGTGTTAAGGTTAGGGTTAGGGTCAGGGTCAGGGTTAGTGTCAGGTTTAGGGTTAAGGATGGGGTAAGTGTTTGTTTTAGGGTTCAAGGTTAAGGGGTAGGCTTAGGGTTAGGGTTAGTGTTAAGTTTCAATCAGGGTAATGGTTATGTGTACAGTTAGAGTTACAGGTTAGGGTTAGGGTAGGATTTGGGTTAGGGTTAGGGTTATGTTTAGGGTTAGGGTTAGGGTTAAGTTTAAGGTTAGGGATAGGGTCTGGCTTAAGGTTATGGTTAGAGTTAGAGTAAGGGTTTTGATTACAGTTACGTCAAGGTTAAGGTTAAGTAAGTGTTACGGTCAGGGTTAGGGTTAGGGATTAGGGTTGCAGTTAGTATGAGGGTTAGGGTTATCTTTGGAGATAAGGTTACGTTTTTGGTTAGGGTATGGCTAGGGTTAGGGTTATGATTTGGGTCAGGATTACGGTTGAGTTTGAGGTTAGGGTTTAGATCAGGGTTAGGATTAGGGTTAAGGTTAATGTTACGGCTAAGGTTAGGGCAAAGGTTATGTTTAGGGTTACGGTTAGGGTTATGGTTGGGGTTAAGTTTAGGCTTAGGGCTAGGGTTAGGGTGAAGGTTAGGTTAAGTTTATGGTTAAGTTTAAGGTTAGGGTTAGGGCTAAGATTAAGGTTAGGGTTAGGTTTAAAGTTAAAGTGAGGTTTAAGGTTAGGGTTAGGGTTAGGGATAAGATAAAGGTTAGGGTTACGGTTAGGTTTAGGGTTAAGGTCTAAGATAAGGGTCAACGTTAGTGTTAAGGTTAGGGTTACGGTTAGGGTTAGAGTTAAGGTTCGGGTAAAAGTTAGAGTTAGGCCTAAGGCCTGGCGTAGGGCTTGGCCTTGTGCCTGGCCTAGGATTACAGTTGAAATTTGGGTTACGATTAAGGTTAGGGTAGCAGTCAGAGTTAACTTCGGGGTTATTGTTAAGTTTTGGGTTAGGGTTAAGGTTAGGGTCAGGGTTATGGTTAGGGTCAGAGTTAAGGTTATGGTTTGGGTTAGGGTTAGGGTTAGGGTTGAGGTTAAGTTTCAGGATATGGTTAGGGTTAGTGTTAAATTTATGGTTAGGTTTAAGGTTAAGGTTAGGTTTAAGGTTGGGGTTGGGGTTAGGGTTAGGGTTAGGTTTAAGGTTGGGGTTAGGGTTAAGGTTAGTGTTAAGGTTACGAATAGGGTCAGGGTTAGGGTTAGGGTTAAGGTCAGGTTTAGGGTTATGGTTGGGGTCAGGTTTAGAATGATTGTCAGGGTTAGGGTTGAGGGTTAGGGTTAGGGTTACAGTTAAGGTTAAGGTTTGGTTTAGGGTTAGGGTTACAGTTAAGGTTAAGGTTTGGTTTAGGGTTAGGGTTAAGTTTAGGTTCAGTGTTAGGGTTAGGGTTAGGGTTAGGTTTAGGGTAAGGGTTATTGTTACGGTTAAGGATCCAAGTTAGGGTTAGGGTTAGGGTTAGTTTCAGGGTTAGGATTAGTTTTAGGGTTAGGGTTAGGGTTAGGTTTAGGGTTAGGGTTAAGATTTGGTTTAGGGTCTGGGTTAGGGTTAGGATTAAGATTAGTGTTAGGGTCAAGGTTAAGTAAGTGTTTGGTTAGGGTCAGGTTCAGGGTTAGGGTTAGGGTTTAGGTTAGGGTTAGGGTTAAGATAAAGTAAGTGTTAGGGTTAGGGTCATTTTTAGGATTAGGGTTAGGGTTAGGGTTAGGGTTCAGGGTAAGGGTAAGGCAGATTTAGGGCTTGGGCTAGAGTTAGGGCTAGGGTTAGGGTTAGTGATATGGTTAGGGTTAGGGTCAGACTTTAGGTTAGAGTTTGGGCTAGGGTCAGGTTTAGGGTTGGGGTTACGGTCAGGGTTAGTGTTAAGGTTTGGGATTTGATTAGGGTTAGGGTTAGGGTTTGGGTTAAGGTTTGGTTCCGGTTTAGAGTCAGGTTCAAAGATTAGGGTTAGTATTAGGTTTAAAGATTATGTGTTAGGTTAGTTCTCATTGTTCGTGTTTTACTTTAGTTTGGTTTATGATTAAGTGTTTGGGATAGTGTTAATGTTAGGTTTACGGTTAAGGCTACAGTTGTGGTAGGGTTAGTGTTATTTTCAGCATCAGGGTTAGGGTTACATTCAGGGTTCCGGTTAGGGTTAGT
The DNA here is from genome assembly GCA_963457665.1 of Thysanoteuthis rhombus. Taxonomy (NCBI): domain Eukaryota; kingdom Metazoa; phylum Mollusca; class Cephalopoda; order Oegopsida; family Thysanoteuthidae; genus Thysanoteuthis; species Thysanoteuthis major. Next base: position 11,866,121 of record OY735215.1, read on the forward strand.
GTCAAAGTTAAGTTTAAGGTTATGATTTGGGTTTCGGCTGAAGTTAGGGTGTGGTTAATTTCTTTTTTTTAGTTTTGGGTCGTCGTTAGGGTTAGGGCTTGGTGTTAAGTTTAGGGTCAGGGGTTAGGGATAGGGTTAGGTTAGAGCTAGTTAAGGTTAAGTTCACGGCTAAGGCCAGGTTTGGGTTATCTTAACAGTTAGGGCTGGATTTAGGGTTAAAGTTTGGGATAGGGCATAGGTTAGGGGAAGAGTTAAGGTTAGGGATAACTGGTGCAAAGGTTAGTTTTAGGGCAAGGGCTAGTGTTTGGGGTTAAGTTTCAGGTCAGGGTCATGGATATGGTTGGGATTAAGGACAGGGTTAAGGCTGAATTTAAGGTTAGGGTTGAGGTTAGTTTAGGGTTAAGGTTGAGACTATGTTCAGGGTATGAGTTAAGTTAGGGCTTGGGTTGGATTTAGGGTTAAGGTAAGGTTTTGAGTTGAAATCAGTGTCAGGTTTAGGTTTAGGATGAGGCTTGAGGTCATATTTAACTTAAGGGTTAGTGCTAGGGTTATGGTTACATTCAGGTTAGGGTTTTTGTTGAAGTAACGTTTAGGTTAGGAATACAGTTGGGGTTATTATTACGGTTAGGGTAAGGGCTAGGGCTAAGGTTAGGGAGATGGTTTGGGCTAAAGTTAAGGTTTGGGTTAATGGTAAGGTTAGGGTTAGCGTCAGAGTTATGTTTAGGGTTCATGGTTATGGTTAGTGTTTGGGCTAGTGTTGGAGTTAGTTTTAAGGTTAGGTTTAGGTTTATGGTTTCAGTTAGGGTAAGAGTTAGGGTTTGGTTCAGGGTTAATGTAAGGGTTAGGTCAAAGTGTCAGGGTTATTTTTAAGGTTAGGGTTAGAGCTAAGGTTAGGATTATGTGTTAGTGTGAGGGATAAAGTTAGCTTAAGGTTAAGGGTTAGGGATAGGGTTAGGCTAACAGTTATGTTTTGGGCTAGGTGTAAAGTTAGGGTAAATCCTAGAGCTAATGATAGGGTTAGTATTGGGGTCAGGTTTTGGGGTTAAGTTTACTGTTAATGTCTGGGTTATGGGTTATGATTAATCTTAGGGTTAGTGTTAACGTTGGTGTTACGGTTAGGGTTAGATTCAGATTTCGGTTTAAGGTGGTTTTTGGGTTAGGGTTAAAGTAGAGGGTTAACTTTTTATCCTCAGTGTTCGGGTCAAGTATAAGGTTAAAGTTTTGTTAGGATTAGGGTGATGGTTATGGTTAGCGTTCTTGGTACGGTTAAGATCAAGGTTAGGTTTAAGGTTTGACTAAGTGGTGAGTTTAGGGTTAGGAATAGGGTAGAGGGTAGGGTGAGGGTTAGGGTTAAGATTAAATATAATGTTAAGGTTAGGGTTAGAGCTGGTATACGATCTAGGTTAATGTTTGACGGTAACATTAACCTCAACCCTAACCACGACTTAAAGCCTAACCCTAACCGTTGACACTAACCATGAACCGGAATGCGCACCCTAACCCTAACTCTAACCCCAACTTTAGCAGTAACATTAACCATAACCTTAACCCTGAACAAAACCTTATCCCCATCCCTAAACTTGAGCCTAAACCTCTCCTTAACCTAATCCTGAACATTCACACTAACCCTAAACCTTAACCATGAATTCAAACCTTCTGTAATCCTAACCCCAATCCTAAGCCTATATGTAACCTTAATGCTACCCTAACCTTAAACTTAACCTTAACCTCAACCTTCAACATTAACCCCAACCGTAACCCTAACCCCTAACCCAACTAACCCTAGCCCTAAGCTTAACCATAACCCTAACCCTAACGATAACTTCGTAACCATAACTCTATCCTTACCTTCACTCCTGACATTAACCTCTACCCTGACCTTAACTGTAACCCTAACCCTAACCCTTACCTTCACATTAACCCAACCCTAATCCCAACTTATCCCTAAACCCTTTACATTAACCCTAACATTAACGATAACCTAACCTTAACCCGAACCTTTATCCTACTCCTAACCATAACCCTCACCCTAAACCTTAACCAAAATTCTAACCCCGACCGTAATCCCAACCCCAACCTTACCCCAAAAACCAATCTTAACCCTAACCTTAATCTCAGCCCTAACCCTTACCTCAACCATTACCTTAACTCTCTTAACCAGTACCCTAACCCTAAGCTTAACCCTAAGCCTGACCCTAAACCCCAATCCTAACCTTAATCCCGACCTTTACTCTAATTTTAATGCTAAACCTAACCCTAATCCTAATCCTAACCCTAACACAATTTTATGAGTCAAATATCTATTATTCACATACATATCAATGTGTATTGGAAACAATTCTCTGTTGTATGTCATCTGTGTCAAAAAATCCAAATTTTTTGAAAGCCAATCTCTAATGTAAGTCTCTGTTATCCACATCTTTTGCAATGTGTATTGGAGACTAACCTTTGATGCATCTATCTTATTTCTGCTTACATAGAATGCAATATATATAAAAGCATTTCTCCAACGCAAATCTTTATTATCCACATCTTTTGCAATGTGTATTGGAGACAATTCTTTCATGCAAATACATATTCTATGCATCCATAAAATGCAATGTGTGTAGAAAATCATTGTCTGATGCAAGTTTCTAATATCCATATCTATTGCAATGTTTATAGGAAGCGATTATCTTAGCTAATATATATCCCCCGTGTTCATGAAATGCAACGTGTACAGTGAGCTATTCTCCAATGAAGATCTCCCTTATTTACGTATATTGCAATGTGTATAGGAAGCAATTATCAAATGCAGATAGATATCCTCTGTATCCATAAAATGCAATGAGTGTAGAAAGCTATTCTCAATTATCCACATCTATAGATTGCAATGTGTAGAAGAGTCAATTCTCTAATGCAAATATATACCATCCACTTCTTTAAAATGCAATGTGTATAGAGAGCTTTTCTCCAATACAAATGTCTTTTATCCACATCTATTGCAATGTGTATCGTAGCCATTTTTCTAATTCAAATATCTGTCCTCCATGTCTATAGGATGTTAAGTGTATAGGAAGCTATGCAAATCTGTGTTATCAATATGCATAGCTTTCAATGCGAGTGAGTAGCAATTCTTTAATGCAGATATATACCATCTGCGTCTATAGAATGCAATGTGTATAGAGAGCTATTCTCCAAAACAAATCTCTATTAGACATATGTATAGATTGTAATGTGTATACGGGGCAATTCTCTTGTGAAAATATCTATCATCTGCGTCTTTAAAATGCAATGTGTACAGTAAGCTATTCTCCAATGCAAATCTCTATTATCCACATCTATTGCAATGTGTATAGGAGACAATTCTCTGATGCTTATATCTATCATCTGCGTCCATAAAATGCAATGTGTATAGAAAGCTATTCTCCGATGGAAACCTTTATTATCCACATTTATTCAGATGTGTATAGGAGATGATTCTTTAACGCAAATATTCATTATCTGCATCCATCAAATGCAAGGTGTATAGAAAACCATTCTCCAATACCAATCTCCATCATCCACATCTATAGATGGCAATGTGTATACGAGGCAATTCTCTATTGCAAAAATCCATTATCCCCGTGTATGATATGCAACGAGTCTTGAAATGTATTATCCGATACAAAATTCCATGATACCCGTCTCTGAGATGCAATATATATCGAAGACCTTGCTCTATTCAAACGTAGATTATCTGCGTCTATAAAATGCAATATGTAATGAGGGCGAACTTCTAATGCAAATCTCCACTTCTATTCACGTGTATAGAATACAGTGCGTATCGAAAGGTATTGTCCAATGTAAATCTCTAATATCCACATATATAAAATGCAAAATGTATAGTAGTCTATACTCCAATCTATATGTATTACCTATGTCTATAAAATGGAATGTGGATAGAAGGTTCTTCGATGCAAATCTATATCATCCACGTCTATGCAACACAATGTTTATAAAGTCTATTTTCCGGTGTAAATCTCATATATCTTCATCTACAAAATGCAATGTGCATAGAAAGCCATTCTCCAACGCGAGTCTGTATTATCCACCTCTATAAAACACAATGTGTATCCATATACTCCATAGATACCTCCATTTTTCGCCTGCGTAAACTCGTAAGATATCAATAATGAAAAGACAGGGTAATGTTCTGCTGTGTGATTGGAATACAGACAAAGTAAATGAATAACTTAGACCAGATTTGCTCTTGAGTGTAATGACAAAAATGAAAAAAATACGTTTATTAAGTCACCGAATAGAAATCATCCCACAACCAACATCTTTTGGCAGCATTTGGCAGCAACGTGTTAGGTATGATTAATTAAACGTAAATGTGATACTTACATAACCAGCCACATAGATAGCCAAACAGATCACCAGCTAGACCAAATTAAAAACTGAAGAAACTTATCTTCACAGTTTTGGTGGCAGTTTTGGTTGACGGCCTCTAATAATTATGGTGTAATTCCAAAAGCCCCCAGTCCACTTTATTAGGCTAAGAAGATTTGCTTCAGACGAAGAAAGATTCAGTTGGAATTAATTTAGATACTTGAATGGTTTCAAATAGCCGCCAAGAAGTGTTTGTTTTCTCTACAAATTTGTGAAAGGATAAATTATCAATCATTCTTTACGATAAGCCAGATGGTATGAAAAAAATATCGGTTGTTCACGCGGAAATTCAACTGACAACCAAAAAATAATTACACCGTGCAACGCAATTTTCGTTCCTGGGTAGTGAGTGTTATTTTCAATTCAGTCGACTGTTTAGTTCCAGCATTGATTTGCATGCATATTTCACGTGAACTTATGTCGGCACTGATACACACACACACACACACACACACACACACACACACACATGTATCGTATAGACGTCGTGTACCTTTTGACATGCATCTATTATTGTTGAAAGTCATAGATGCATCCAATAAGATTCAGTCAACTTTTCAAACAAAGTTATTAGTTACAGTACTAGTTTCAGAACATCTATGTCGATTCCTTCTTTCCGTTTTTTCACTCTTCATTCCGCCCCTCTCCCCTTTATAGGGGTCAGTATGTGGCTGGTCTCATGACCAATGAAGCCACCAAAAACAAGCTCATGGTCGATCGAAGCGCTCGGATCGTATTTATTGGTGCTTGTTCATACATATTAAACTATTTCTGACATTTGCTAAACACACACATTTAGTCGTAGTGGGTGTCTTGACTCACACAAACGACACACCATCCATTAGTGATGTCATCTTTAGTTTAGATAAGTATTGTGAGATCTTTCAATCACGTTTGCAATGGTTGAATTGGCATCAGAGGAAGAGAACTAAAAAAAAAAGATCAAAGATCAACTCATTGAACCTATCCTGAGCCCAAATATTATCCCAGTCGCCGACTTTTATTTTTTGAACAAATACATACAAAGACAAAGGAAACACATATGCAGATACAAACGCAATGTATCGTAAATGCACACCAAGAAAAAATTGTATCAGTTTTCAGTCACTCATTCTGTATAATTCGCCATTACAACAAATCCCAAGTCGAGTGTAAAACTTACTTCATGTGTTGAAATTGCGCAATTTTGCATGTTTTCCAATTAGAAATAAATAGATTTAAAATTATCACTGTCCAGGTTACAAGAGAATATTATTATTTGATAATTACTTTTTAGATGTAATCAATGACAAAATATCACTGATCACCCTGGAACAGACAATTGCACAGTGTTATCCTTTCTATCAAAAAGGCTGCGTAAGTGAACGGTATACATAAAATACCAACTGGTCTTGTGGAAATTTTACGGGTGTTGACAACTAAGATATCATGATTACTCTTACACTTACATGCACACAAACACACACACACACACACATACACGAAATAGCAATTGAAACATATCATTTTGTTAAAGTAATTTATTACCCATGGTAATCATCTATATTTAGATGCAAAGGAAACTGATATATCTGTTGTTGTTGTTATTATAGTGAAACGCTTGTACAAAGTCTGGAATTGACTTAGTTTTCCTACTTTAACAAGAACAATCCTCACAAAAGTTAAGGAAGTAAACCCTATATGTGAAATCTACATCCATGATCTGAGCTCGCGACTACCTTCTTGGCAGAGGGCTGTCTAAATTGACAACTCTTGGATTTTAACACAAATATTTCATATAGATTCATACAAAAATTTATATTCTATAATCGTTCATTTATTAAACATACTATAAAAAAAGGTTGCAGAAATCATCTTCAATCGGAGTAGAATTCAGAATGGAGTTTGACCTTGCAACAACCGAGCTTATTAGTGATTACTTTTGCTATTTGTCTATAGTTCTGTGGTCTAATACAACTTAGACTTCAGACTAGTGAGGGAGAAGTAATGATTGAATGACAATTATAGTGAAAATCCATTCAAGCATAAGCACCCTCTCCTACTCTCACCCTCGTGCCATGCATTGCAGGTTTGGATGGAGAGTGGAAAAAGAAAGGATTAAAGATATGTGGGGAATTTATTTTTTTCATAGCTGTAATATATTATGCTTAATTTTTTGAGGATAGCAACTGACTCCTTGCCTTCTTTACCCACTATAAAAGCAGTGAAGCATCCAAAAGAAAAAGGAATAAGAAAACTCTATAACTTGTTGAAACAATTAAACCTACCACTTTTATAGGTGTGAGAAAACGCCAAAGAAATGAATAACAGCCAGGAAACGTAACGGCTGTGCATACAAACAAGTAGAACAATATATATAGAATTTGTACTGAAAGTGTTTTGAAGATTGGTTGATTTTGTGATCCCAATTTGGTGTGAGATTACGCATTGATATTGAAAATGAAGTCTCTAGCTCAGAACTTTCTGCCAACACTTCAGTGTGTCGCCGGTAATCTGTTGGGGTGCCGCGAAATCAAGTATAATCTCGAATATCTTTCAAAACAGTTGTTCCCTAACTTTTCCAGATTACGGGGCCCTTAGTGTATGAGGATATTTTCACGGGACTCCAGGTCAGAAAAACCTTAACAATTGTATTTACGTTCATGTATCTTCGCCTTTGTTTTATGTTGTATCATCACGTTCTCAATGCTTATTAATGTTTAATGAAACTTTTCAAGACTTGGACTACAACTTTAAAAAAAAAAGCTTCATTTAGAATTTTTAATCTTATTATCAATTCACAAGTACATATGTATCAATAAACATTTCAAATAATTGTTCTCACTCCCCCAAGTGTTGCAGTGCACATTTTGGGAATCACAGTCTCAAAAAATACCTCTTCTGAGTTAGTTGAACTGTTAGGGTAACGTTATGTATATAACTTTGCTTACAAAACTTGAGTAATGTGTCGCAAAAAATGTGTCCCAAGAGTGTGTCGCCAGGGCAAAACGTTTGGAAAGCTGTGTTGTAACTGAATTATCCACTGGATATTTTTTTTATCATTCATTCATTCATACCACCGAGGAAATTGCTGGGTTATTTTACTTACGAGCATTTTATCATAATCCACTTCTGGCTTGTTAGGTGTGTCGAACCTTCCACGAGCACGTTCCATGCTCTGTCCGGTATCAAACGAGGGACCAAGGGTTTGACTTTCCCGGTTTGAATTCAGAGTTGTCCATCTAACCTGAAAAGCCAAGTTTGCTATGATATTTTACTCATAGTTTGGGTCAGGGAGATGGATTCATACCAAGTGAACGGTGCTTGTCACAGTGGAAATGTGTACCTTATTATTAACATAAATCCCAAACATCTGCTGAAGACGGATGGTTCACATGTTCCTCCTGTTAAAGATTTGTTCAATTCTCATGAAAGCCAAACGATTGTGGTCTTGTGCCAGATTAAGTTGATCTTAAAAAGAGGCAGATTGTCAAAAAGAATGGAATAATCGATTAATAAATGCGCTGCGATCGGGAAGAAAGAAAAAGGCAAGGAATGTGACTCATGGTAGTAGTAGCGTATAGGAAATGGTGACCAGTCGGAAGGTACCAAGAAAAAAGGCAGTTACAAGGATAACAGTGCAGTAAGGAGTACTGAAAGTTTCGATACAATCGTATCCGGTCAAAAGGCATCAGTTAAAAGGACAACAACAGAGTGCGAATATTTTAATTGAATTTGTACTAATTAAGTAATTTGATTGAGTATTTATTTGTAAATTCAAATGATCAGAGGTCTTATTGTTATTTCATAAAATTACTTGATTAGTAAACATTCAGTACAATTTGCACAAATGTAATTAGTAAGGTTGTGGCAAGACAAACAGTTCACTTTTGCAGTCGTCCTGCGTTCATTGTAAGAGGGACCAAAACAGCAACACACACATCCCACACACACACCTAAACTTAGGGGTGTAAACTCTCCAGTGTTTGTCTACTCTGTCGACTGGCTAATGCAGGGTCAATTTCCACTGAGCAGTGAAACTCAACTGAAAATGATTTCCACAACTTTTGTACAGTATGTATATATATATACATACTTAATTATAAAATATATACTTTTTATATAAATGTATTTATTTCTAAGAATGAAATAAGTCTGTGTGCATCTGTATGATAAATTCTCGTTAATATCTACGTCTTGTCAATATAGCTCAGTCAGTAAGATAGTCTTCCATCAATCAGTTGAGTTCAAACTACGGTAGGGGAATATGAAATTTACATATCGGTTTACATACATGACCTTGGCGGGGATTGTTCTTGTTGTTTTGTTACAATAAGAAAACAAATTCAACTCCTGACTTCGTTGAGGAGTTAAACAAGAAGTATCATTTCCCAAGCGTGATTTGTAATCACGACCCAATGATTACATTTACCATCTGAGCCAAACTTACAAGTCTCACGTTTATGAATTTATATCTGTATTACAAAAGTTGCTGTAATTATCTTCAGCTGGAAAATAAGTAAAAGTAGCTTTTCAGCTTGCAGCAGTCTCTCACCCTATGGTTCGACGGACGTATCGGATTTTGCTCCGTCACTCGTTCTCGTTCCGGTCTTGGCAAGCTTTACTCGTCGTCTCAGTAATAATGAAGCAGCCATGCGGTTAAATGCATAAAAATGGTAACAGTAGTACGGTCAGATATTTCCTCCCACATCCTGAATTCTGTCAACAGCTTGAGCGGCTTTCAGGTCCGGTTTGGAATAATGCCACTATATTGCCAAAATCTCAATACTTGCACCCGCCATCATAACATTTGAAACGATTGGTACAGATGATTAGTATATATATATATATATATATATATATATATATATATATATATATAAACGTCTCGGATTTGGGGAGGGAGAAAAAGTGTGAAATAAAAAGAAATAAGCTCCCCAATATCCATGACAACCGATTCTTATGAATTCTTAACAATGATAACCAGCACTTCAACAAAATATATGAATCACTGCCGCCTATATATGATCATATTTATCACGTAAATTTAGTATAGACTTATATTGTGAATTGAACCCCTCTTGAATACTTGGGGGTATTTAAAAAAACCCAAAACAACAAAAAAGAGTTGGTGTGTGTGCAGAATTCAAAGTTTCTACTTTGAACACTTGGAGCTGGGCGAAGTCCAGATACATAGATAAATACACACACACGCACACACACACATATATATATATATATATATATATATATATATATATATATATATATATATATATATATATTTGTGTGTGTGTGTGTATTAAAACATACGAATAACATAAACCGAAGTGTTTAAACTGGTTTGTTGTGATTAATAGGTTCCGGCAAAGTGTCCATCAGAAATCCAGCCCATCATGGATTTTCCAAGAGGGGATAATTCACCTATCATCCCCTGGCCGTTTATTTATTGATTTTTTTCATACACTGAACGCCTGGGATTTAATGAGGGAGAAAAAAGTGTGAAATAAAAAGATGAAACAATTAAACCGAACAATTTATTCAAAATAATAATGATACAATGACTTCTCTGATTTATTTTAATTTTTAATTAATTAGAAATTTTTTTTGAGGGTTTTTTTCACACACAGGCCATCTTTAATTTATCTAGCGGGGAAAAGTGCCAACGCGATAATCAATCTATTATAAATGAAAAGAAATAGGAGAAAGATGGGCAAATTATGCTTTCATGGACAGTTTTCCGCCTTTGATAAATTCGTGATGGCCAGATTTCCTGATGGGCACTTTTCTAGGTCCCAATCTCTTAATGGACAGATTCCCTGATGATTACTTCTCTGGTTATCGTGAGGGGTGATCAATAAATAGGTTACTTCTCTTGCCTTTTGTTGGGCACTAAAGTATCCAAATTTTCAAAAAATAAGGGTAGACACAAACCAAATGGCTGATTTAGCGTAAACTTACACTGAAAATTGATCCCCCCAACAAAAACACAATTTTGATGGGAGATTAAAAACAAAACCAAAAAAGAAGCATTTTCTCTACTCATTGAATATCAGAACATATGAATAACCTAAACGCAATAGTATCTAAACCAGTTTTGTGGACGGCGACGATTTTTATTAGAAGAAATTTATTTGAAAAATAATCGTAGCACTTGATTAAATAATCATGGGACACCCAGAAAGTTTAAATAAGTGTAGCTGCTTTAAAATATGATTCATTCCAAAAATATACTTATAGAGAAGCATCATACATATGAAACCTCGAGAAAGTACAAGAAATATGATATCTGGAAATTTTTACATGCCTCTGCTTGCGTTCATGAATGTTTAAATGTTTCTTTGTTTGTTGTTGAATCTTCTCACCATTTCTACAATCTTCCTTTGCTGCACTTGTGTGGTACGCTGCAACCTTTGAAAATCACTGCATTAGAGTGTGTAAAAAGTATTTCATTTTTTACAGACTTTTACTCGAAAGCTTATATCACGTACACATCTAAAGACTATATCGATGACTCCATTATTATTATTAGTAGTAGTAGTAGTAATCTTACACCAGTTACCAGGTGGTAACCGCTGGAGTTTGAGTGACAGCAAGTCTCCTCAAATCTCCAGCCCTTCTCTCCTAGTTCTCATAGGCCACAGTAATACTGCGGTTTACAGTTTCACACCGGATGCCCTATGGTCATTGCTGAAGGCTGAGTGACAATGTCTCCTCAGGTCTTCAGCCAACATCTGTTCTCTCTTTCGCCTATCATGCCAGTGCTATGGTTCACATTTCCGCTTTCATTTCCCTTCCTTTGTTAGGTCACTGTTAACAATTAGTGTTGCAATCCTTATATTTCAAGCACTTTCCTCAGTATCCGTGCAGTTCCTAGCAGTGCTGTGGTCTGTACAGTCTCAATCCTTCACTTTATCCCAATCTCCTTCTATCTCGCCCTCAGTGTCTTTGGGACAGTTCCTAGTGCGCCCACTATGACTGGCACGACCCTGGCTTTCATGTTCCTCATCTTCTTCAATTCTCTGCAGGTACAGCCACGTTTACTATTTGGCAGGTCTTCCTCTTCTGTCCAGTCTTCTTGCCTGGATGAGGTAGTCGTCAAAGTCCCAGAGTAATTTGTGGTTCCATTCTCCAGGGCTGCCTCCGGTTTGTGCTGATACCACTTTTCCGCATGGTTGAATCCCATTCGTTTACTCAGTTTCCTGTGTATCATTGTTGCTACTCTGTCGTGTCTGTGCTTATACTCCTTCTGGGTGAGTTGACTACATTCATTAGTTATGTGATTTACAGTCTCATCTCTTACACTGCATAGGCGGCACTTGCTGTTTATCTGTTTTCTGTCGATTTTTGTTTTTACATAGTTTATTATTACATAGTTTATTATTATTATTATTATTATTATTATTATTATTATTATTATTATTATTATTATTATTATTAGCAACAATAATCATAATTTCCACACCAGTTACCCGGTGGATATCGCTGAAGGCTGAGTGACAGTAAGTGGTATGGTTCGTACCTCCATCACCATTTCGGTGATTTCCCTTCCCCCTCCTCTGTTAGGCCACTGCTAACAGCTGGGATCGCAGATATCATATCTCCAGCACTTACTTATTATCCGTGCAATCCCTTGCAGTACTGTGGACTGCACAGTCTCAATTCTTCCTTTTACCCCTAGCTTCTCCGTTATCGCTTTCAGTGTCTTTGGTACAGTTCTGAGTGCACCTATCATTACTGGTACTACCCTGACTTTCACAGCTTCAGTTCTCTTGCCTGGCCCTGGCATTTCCCCAGTTTTTCAATCAATTTACCCTATGGTCCACAGACACGGCCACGTCTATTATTTGGCAGGTTTTCCTCTTCTTGTCCACGATTACTAGGCCCGGTCTTCTTGCTTAGATGGGTTGGTCAGTTTGGATGTCACAGTCCCAAAGCAATGTGTGGTTTCTATTCTCCAGGGCTGTCTCCAGTTTGTGCTGGTATCACTTTTCTGCATGATCAAGTCCCATTTGTTTACTCAGTTCCCAGTATATCACCGTTGCTACTCTACCGTGTCTGTGTTTCCATTCCTCCTGGGCTAGGTGACTACATTCACTGGTTATGTGGTTTACGATCCCATCGTTTTCCCACATAGGCGGCACTTGCTGTTTGTTAATGTTCTGTTGATTTTTGTTTTGATATAGTTTGTCCTGATGCATTTGTTTTGGGCTGCCATGATGAGCGATTCTGTCTCTCTCTTCAGGTTTCCTTTTCGTTGCCATGTCAATGATCTCTTGTCTGCCACATTTTGTATCTGTCTTTTAAATTCTCCGTATAGTTTCTTCTGTTTCCTTGTTTGCTGTGCTGCTCCATCGTTTTCTAGTGTTTTTGGTTGTTCGTTGTGCTGCTTCAAGCACTCTTTATGATGTCTTCACTGTTTGCTTGCACATACTTTCTTGTCTTCACCCGCAGGCACTGTCTTCACCCTCGAGCGCCGTCTTCCCTTGAGCGCTGCAGAATGGTCGCATGATCAAGCACAACCAGCCTTTCGATGGATGTACACCTGTCTGCTGCAACCTTTCCGGGGAGTCGGAATATATCTTAGTGGTTTTTGTCACACCCGTACCCTTGAAACTGAAGACTCCAGTCGGTAATGTATTGATGTATGTAACTTTGTCTGAAGATTTCGGATGGGGTACTTTCGGCGATAGGGAGATAAGAACATACAAAGAGGGATATTGTGAGAAGAATTAAGCAAGTTGGCTACGGTGATTCATTTTTTAGGGAAAGATTGCAATGTTTTAGTTGCTTTTCATCTAGCTTTGATCAGCTTTTTATCAAATGTAGCTTTTAATAAATGTAGCTTTTTATTAGATGAACTATGATTGATTTTGGCTTGCATTCCTCTCATCTTGATTGAATCATCGATCCGATCAAACAACAAAAAAGTAAGTATTTTCCTCTTTTCACTCGTCTGTACGTTCGTCACGGTCACATTCTTTTGCCATAGAGCCTCGAAATTCGTCCTTTTTTTCACTTGTTTTCAAAGAGTGGGTGCTTGATTTATAATAATAATCTAAAAATGAAAAGGACTAATTTTTGCGTTCGTGAAAAAGCTTGGTAGGAATGAGAAAGAGAAAAAGAGAGACTTTTGTCCTAATAAAAATACATGAAAATCAGGGAGAAGGACGAGAGGGGCAAGAGGGATTAGTCGACCCCCAGATGCATGTGTGTGTGTGTGGAGAGAGAGAGAGAGAGAGAGAGAGAGAGAGAGAGAGAGAGAACAACATTCTATTTACTTTTTCTCTTTATTAGATGAAGCATTGTTAACCATTATCAATTTTTGACTTGTATTCCTCTCATCTTCATTGTTTGGATATTTGTCGCATACAAGATTTATATGAACTCAATCCAAATGCAGTTACGAATTATTTCCATCCCTGCAACAAATACCTAACATCCATTTCTCTTTGTAACAGTCCCTTCGATTTGGAATGGTATTTTTCCTGATATATACCGATTAGATTGCGCGTAGAGAATTTTTAAAAATTTTGTTTCACAACTTTTTTTGGCTTCGTGGTCCACCTAGCTTTTGGGGTAACACGTCATATCGCGGTAGGGATCATAGTTAGCAATTTTCAAAACCAAAAAAATGCCAATAAAAATTGTTTTTTCAATTTGAAAAAAAAATTAAAACCTTTACACATTGCAATAATAACCAGAAAAAAAATTGAAAACTCATTTTTAAATTGTTTTTCTTGTGGGATATAAGACAAACGTATGCAGATATCAGCTCCATCGAAAAGTAATTCAAACCAGTTTAAGTCGAAGCAACAATGACACTGTGTCCCGTCATCAGCAATTCGTTTCTATAGGCTGTGCGGTGTTATCTCTGATGAAGTCCTCCAGTTCGGATGCAAGCGTCTGGCAACGGAACACAGGTCACCCGTTGTGAAGTTAGTGATAACAGAAAAGAGGTTAATCAGGAAAGATCGTTTAGAAATGTTACGTGATTCTGGGGTTAGGATCGTGGCCGGCTCGGTTTGACAAACATAAGTCATAACGCACGTGGTTACGGAATTTTAGGCTGAGTTCTGGAAATTTTCTCCGTCTTGACCGTATTGGGGCTTCTAAGTGCGAGTGTTCTATCAAAACATGCTACACAGCATGTCAGTGACGTGAACAAAAATGCAACCAACCGCGACCAACTGCGACCAACCGCGACCAACGGCGACGACCGGTGCCAAACTGTGACGACAAGCTCGCATATATTTGAGGAGGAGGGTAAAAGTCCAGGTTATCCTGAAAACCCTGAAAATCAAAATTCCCCCCCAAGCCAGGTGGCGTTATCGTCTGTATCACGTGTCACAGCCAACGGATCAAAACATTCCACGCCACCCATTCGTACTCATATGTGGGAAGTGGTTAATCTGCATACCCAATGAACGCCCTTTGACTATTTTGAATACTCGGGATGGAAAGTTTTCATTTGGCAATCCAAATTTCACAGCACAAAAATCAATTTCCAGGTACCAACTTCGATTTTCATCATGACCCGACCAGAGAGTCAAGGCTTCGAGACCACGATTGAACAGTTATAATGAATATAAGTTTCAATTCATCCTTTACTTCCAAGGCCTGCTGGCTCCCAGCTGTGCGCTACAATTGCTATGTCTAGACATGTTTTGGTCCCCAGCTGCGTGCTACGACGGTGAGGACAACAAGCTGACATACGGGGTCAGCTCCTTTCAGTATCAATAGCGATTTTAGATTTTATCCATTGTGTGAATTATATTTTTTCGATTTGGCTTAACTCTCGTAAAAGATTTGATTCTACACTTTTGTACACAATTTAGCTAACTTTCCGTCAACATATTTTCTAACTCACCATGATCTGTAATCAAATGTTTGTAAAAATCTGCGCTGCCCGTAATGTTACGCTACTTTAACGCAACGTGTTCTCCTGAATTTTCTGCACAAGCTTCCTTATCTCAGATTCTGTTGTGGAAAGCGCATGTCTAAGATAGGAAGCAAAAACTTCAAAATTCATGCACACTGAACCCTGGGATCAAATTTGTCAGGTACAACTCGGGAATGGCGTGACCTGACGCCCGCCAAGAAGATCAAAATAAGAATCGGAAATCTCTGCAACCCACCTAGAAAACGAGCTGTGGCTCTCTCGATGGAAAATCCAGGTTTATAACTTCTGTAGTCCAGTGACAAGATATTGCAACACTTGAATGTACTGGTTTACAGGGAAATATAGTAATAAGTAAAAACACAAAAGATTAGAAACGAGTTTCATAATCATTGCTAATTAGATAATTGTGTATTTAATATACAGTAGACATCTGTTGGTAACGGTGCAGTGGAGAATTCAAGAGTGCTGCTTTAACGGGTTTGTTGTTATAACGGGTAAGTTTTATACTAAGTGTATCAATAATTAGAAACCAAAAAGTACAGACAAAAATGACTTTTTATCACCCAATGCACAGTGTACAGGTTGCAGATCTGGAAATGAAAGGAATACTCACTCCTAATTCCACCTTAATTATTTCAAGCTTATCATTAATTGGTGAGACTTTTCCTTTTGAGTTTCTTATCAGATTTTTGTGTTACCGTAGGCGGCATTATTTTAAGGCATTGCAAATTTAAAGTTCCAAATAATGCACTGTTGCTGCAAACAAATCATCGACGATATTCTTGCGAGAATTTAAAAACAAACATGCTGTTATAACCCGTTTATCATTTAATAGTGCCGTTGAACGAGTGCTGTCACGACAAGAGTTTACAGTATCATTACAGATGTCTTTTTTAAATATCAGTCTCTTCATTTCGATTTTTATATACACACCTTCTCCAAACAGTCTCTATTGTCTCCTAAATTAATATGACAGTTGCTAATTAAATAAATATAATAATTATCAGTGCTTTTATTCATTTGCCTGTTTATTTATTCATTTTTTCTCAGTCACGCCGAGGGAAACCGAAGTATGAAATTGTATCGTTGTGCATTCATTATACTATGTAACAAATCTGTCTTTTCATCTTTGTCTCTTCTATACACGCACATGCACACACTTCCTCTATACATAAATGAGACAGTAGTTGAATTATAACAACATGGCGTCAAAATGATTATCACTTTAGTGAACACAACATTAATCCCGTTTATTGGATTAGTATCAACGATGTCATCACTAATGGTTGGCCGTCATCGTAATGACTGAATGCAATTTGTAATCCAATAATGGCTTCATTCTCATAATCAAAAACCGTCAACCAAATTTATCGACATAAATCGACCCTAAAACTGTCAACATAGTCAACATACTTCACATACGGGCGTATAAGTCGACCCCAAAACTAAAATGTTAATTCAAGTTTAGTCCAGTATTCAGCGGATCAGTCGACTCTCAAATACAAGGTAGAACCGTGTTGATCAGAGAGTAAAGGGCGTAGGTGTGAGATTATTGGTGTGCATGTTGAAGACTACCGGCTGGGGCCGATATTCACAACTACAGGTTACATGAAGAGAACAAAGAAAATAAATTGTAAGTACAGAAATGAGAGTGCACTGCAGGGAAAAGAACATGCTGAATTGAATACACACACACACACACACACACACATATATATATATATATGTGTGTTTGTGTGTGTGTATTATTATAACGTATTTATGAATATTTCTATCGGGTCATCTATCTATTTCTTAGAAACACACACACACACACACACATATATATATATATATATATATATATATATATATATAAGTGTGTGTGTGTGTGTGTGTGTGTTGCTAAGAAATGGATAGATGACCCGATAGAAATATTCATAAACACGTTATATTAATTTGAAATGACATCCTGTTATCACTTGTACAGGCCGAATGATACAGGTGTCATTTCAAGTAGAGTTTCAGATCATTATGACATTAATAAATACTTCTGTTGGGGTATAAATCCATTTCTAAATAATATGACTGTCCGCTTTTAGAAACACTATTTAGTGAGAAAAACACGGCAGCATCCAGTTTTATTAACTGGAACAAATTCAGTTGGATGTTGATTAAAATGATAATATATATGCAACATACATTCACACATATATATGATGGTAGTGATTTGACAATGTGGAAGTGATAGTTTTGAGAAAAATGTGTGTTACATCTCCTAAGTTTAATCATTATTATGATTATAAGACTCGATGCATTAAACAGAATTCCATCGGTATCTTTAGAATTACTCTTGAAATGCAAAAAACTGTGGAAAATGCAGTTATCACTTGTTTGGATTATATACTAAACAGCACAGTAAGATTGCTTCTTTTGACGAAATGCATCGAACCTGATAAGCCTTATTTTTGTGACGATAAAAATGTAACACACTTTTTCTCAAATCTTCAACTTTGTCGCAGGTTCGATCCTACATACGAGATACAACTGACCTTTTGAACAAAGTCAAGGATATCAAAACAATCCCAGAAGAAGCATTCATTAAAAAAACACTACTATGGACGTCAAATCCGTTTATTTTATATTAAACGCAAAGAAGTCATTATAGCCCCCAGAAAGGCCCTTAATAATAGAACTACCGAGGAAACTAAAAGGGATGGACACCCTTATGCAACACACATTCACTTCAATAATTTCCATTTTTACAATAGACACTTCCCCCAGATAAAAGGCTGTGTCATAGTACAGTCGCAGCCCCTTTTTATGTCAACATTATCATAGTTAAATTCGAAGAACAATACATCTACCCAGAGATTAACAAAATTAGACATATTGATATATACAGGAGTTGGAGACAAACTATCCTCTAACGAAAACGAACCCGATTGCATTCTACTTATAACTACCTTCCACAACATACTCCCACCTCTGTCAGATATACTTAATAGAAGATGGAATATACATATACTTGAAACAGAATTCAAAGAAATATTTTCAGAACCATCCATCATTGCCTACTGCAGACCCCAAAATATTTAAGATATGATTAGTAGTAACATAAGTAACAAGATTTCACATGATACCACGGCTGAAACAGTCTAATTCTTCCAACCCTGAAACAATAGAAATAGTCCGTAATGTAACCACTTTAAACACACCAACACCTTTACCAGCTGTGCTACTGGCAAGACTTTCTACATCCATCATAATTCGAACTGTAGAAGCAAGAAAAATCATTTCCCGCCTAGAATGTACCAAGTGAAAACTGCAATACGTACGTAAATCGGAGTGGGAATTCAACATGAGGCTTAATAACGATAGGCACAGAAGTAAATTACCCAATCATTCCAACTTACTTCCAGAGAACAACACTTGAGGTTGGTAAGCAAAAAGTAATTGACTGACCTCAATTTTGGCAAAAAGACGTATGAGGATTTATTTATTGATAAATAAACTTGACACTCCCTCTCCTAACTAACTAACATTAAACATAACAACCCCTAACCACACCAAGCTCTAACCCATAATCCTCTCAATTACTTTTTGCTTACCAACTCACTGTCTTTATACCTGCACTATACTCCCATCCATACATATGCACCATAACACACCTTAATATACATATACTCTTATTCTCCACGATAGGCCCACTTACAAAATCTGGATTCCCGCTTTCATATTGTCAATATTACAAACTTATCTTACCCAATCCACATCCAACTCTTCTTTTATGTGCATCAAACATTGGGAACATTACTCATAGTCACATACATCTCTATCAATTCATACCTATGTATGGTCAATTTACTTGTACCATTCAAAGCTATCTGAATTTTCAGAATATCTACAATGACCATCAGGGTTACAGAATATACATTTCCCAACTAATACTCGATCATACATAACAAGGACCCCTCTAATTCATACCTCATATCACCTTAATTATCACTAGGGACAGTCTCTACGCCATAGCCCACCACCGGAATACTCCTAAATGATTTCCAATACTTCATTCTTATTATTACCAATCCCCACTGCATACATGGACATTATATCGATATACCTATAGTTCTATTCCACCATTGACATTCATCTTGTAAGGTTGTGTATATTTGTATTCACCTATGGGTAATTTAGCATATAAACATATATAAGCAAGGACTCTATATTACCTTACTAAATATCCAAGTAGCTTAGTACTGTACCATGATCTAGATTCCCAATAAACATGACAACCATTTTCTAAGAATACCCATCCCTTGATAGAAAACTCATAAAGTGTAAATAACTACTGCTACTACTTCCAACAAATGATCCAACCAGACCGCCATATATTCCTTCGCGTACAGAATACAGTTCTAACTCACAATTATGGACTCACATGGATTTTTGTTGATTTCCATTTTTGCTTTCAAAAGAAAACTAGATGCATAAATATATGGAAACCCAACTTTTTAATCACTGAAGGTACACACTTACCACTGAAGATGGGAATCCTTGGAGAAACATGTATAGCATACTAATTAACTATTTGACAAACTAATTAAGTAATAAAGTCTCCATATACTTTTACTCTTGAGTTTGTTTAATTCCTAATAGTTCATTCATATATATATATATATATATATATAGTGGTCAGTATGAAAAGTTCTATTTCGAGACCACGGCGTTTTCGCTAGGCGGACAAAAAGTAAGGGTGTAGTTCAGCATTATACTTGTATAGTAAATAGTACCACTCCTAATCTAAAACTTTTGAAATGTTGCAAATCAAATCATATAGTTTTCTTATATCATCCCTAGATAAGAACCTAAACGTTTTTGAAATAGCCCCACTTTTGATTCGTTCGAAAAGAAATAATTACAGTAAATTGTTGTTATTACAGCACATCCAAGAATTTAAGTTTAAATTTATACAAAGTGTATTGATACTGAGAAACTAAAAGGTACTGATAAAAATGACTTTTTATTACCCTTTTATTGTCTTATGCCCCATGTACGGATAACAGATCTGCAAATAAAACGAATGAACCAAAAAGTGATTATGCTAACCATATGAATAGTAATATGTACACATACAATTAACCGTTTATTGAATCTTTCTCTAAATTCTTAGGAAATACCTTAAACCGTCAAAAGTTTAAAGGAAAAATGAAGGCATTTCTTTTCAGATTTCTGTAATACTTTAGACGTCATCATTTTAAAGGCTTAGTAATTTTTGTTTTTATAATAATGCATTGATATAGGATGTACTTATATCCTCGTCTAAAAAGCCACTTTTAAAAATCTATTGTGATATATGAATGAAAAACATTTTATTTCTAGACATAATGAGATGTTTGAATTATCAGCCCTCTAGTCCAGTCTGTACGCATAACATACACATTGCCAGTCAGCCAGTATCACTTAAAAACTGTTGATTTATGTTGACAGTTTTGTTCGACGATTCCAATACTCGAGAGATTCTCTATCTCTGGTCCCTTCGTTTTGCTTTGTGCCCTGTCCATATCAATTTTTGCTCAATTACTTGCGCGATATCCTTCACCCAGGTCATCTCCCATGACCACGTTGGTCCAGTTCTATTGTTAAATCTTATTCCCGACATTGCTTTTCCCATTGCTCTCTGCTATTTTGAGTTTGTTTTCGAGTGATTTTGTAAGTTTTCAGGTTTCGCACCTGTACGTCATAGCCAAAATTATGCATAGGTTTACATTTCACGTTTTTAAGCATATCGGCAATGTGCTTCTCTGTATGTCTCTATCTATGCTAAATGCTTTCCAGCCAATTACAATGCGCTGTATTACTTCATTTCTCAAGCCTTATCGCCTGACCTATTTCACAAGATGTTATGAACATTATATTTGTTATTTGTAGAATCAGATGGATATTTTGGATCGAAGATAATTTCTTCTGTACTTAGACGAACTGTAAAGCACAATACACATTCTTAACACACACACACACACACGCACGTACACACACACATATATTGGGAAGAATGCACACACACACACACATATGTATATGTGTGTGTGTGTGTTTGTGTGTGCGTGCGTGTGTGTGTGTGTTAAAAATGCTTATTGTTCTCAACAATTTGTTCATAGAGAAAATCATATTCAGTCTAAAATATAATAATAAGTAAAGTATGCTAGAAGAGGAGAGGACATTAAAATGTGCCATCTTCATATATATCTCTATTATGCAGTATCTATTCAGTTGAATTTACAAGCAACGTGTGAACTGATGTGTAGAGAAGGGTGGGGAAATAATTTCTAACCAAAACGGTACTGAACTTGTCTTTCTTTTAATTTTGAATCTCGTTTCATTTAGCAGCTATCATCTTCCTACTAGCGAAAAGGTGTGTTCTAAATTTAGTTAAAATTTCGTATTTCCAAAAACTGATGATATTAGCTGGATGGTTTGAACCAAACATTAGCAAAACATTTCTAAACGTAATAACGAAATTTTTCCAAAAATAAAATATGTAAGATTAAAAGGAACAAATACAAAAAAGTTACGAAAACACGGACTATAGAATTTTAAATCCAAAATAAATGAGCAAGACAATAAACATTACTAAAAGATCAACACGAAATCAAAATAATTAGATTTAAACAACAAATAATTGAAAGAAAATGAAAATTAACCAAAATAAAATATGCATGAAAAATCGGAAGACAACAACCTTTTGAACAAGGGAAGGATCTAAAACCTAACTAAACAAAAGTGAAACCAAAAACACAGGGAATTCTGAATCATTGTTCAGTAGCGAGATCACCCGAAAATAAAACTTCGATAAAAAAGATTGGTGGTGGTATCTATCGGTATAGTAATATATATATATATATATATATATATATATATATATATATATATATATATATATATATATATATACTACCCATTGAAAATTATGGAATCATTACACTTGCAGGATGTTCACCCGGCTTTTTTACTTAACAAATCACATATATGACACAAAATAATCTTTGTTTAATAGCTGAACACCCAGACTTCATGATATACACCTTAAACAAATTAGATCAAATTATTTTTTCCAGATAGAAAACAAAAATAAATTATCAAATTACTCAATGTCGGGGAAAACATAAACATTGTTATTTGAATTTCTAAAACAAATACCAGCATAAATAAAAACATGCAAATTAATCTGCAGTTGAAAGCCCATAACAAGTTGTTAGACTGAGTTAATTGAAAGGAAACATGTCTCCAACAATGAGCTGTCAATTGAAACAATGGAAACAATTATCAAACTCCTTCGAGAAGGAAATCCAACACAGATTGTGGCAAAATATGTTGGTTATTCCAGTCAGGTATAATCAAAATTAAAAGGTTAAAAAGGAAAACGTCAAAGTGTCAGGATACAAAACTCAAAGCAATGTGGTTTGGAAATAGGAAATGTACAACGAAACAAATGAAAAACGAATAGGCGAAAACAGGAATCAAAATTTGTGACTAAACTGTGAGAAATTGGCTGAATGAAATGGAATTTACGTACAAAAAAAGTTAAAGGAAAATCCACACCAACATCTAAACAAAAGAAAATAAGGTTTCAGCAGAATAAAGAGAAGGATGATTGGGTGAAAATGATATTCATTTATCTTGTTTGATAATCTTTCACTATATAGATTTGTAAAAGAATGAAACAGGTTCTTTTTGTTTTCCATTCTCAATCATTTTAGATTAATCCTCAATGATACTATATTATGTAGCAAAATCGCAGTTGGGGAAAAATAATAGATAAAAGTAAATCTATTCATATATCCATGTATTAGTGTCTTTTATATTACACTCCCACACACATTCACATACACATGCACACACGCACACACGCACACACATATGTATATATATATATATATATATATATATATATATATACATATAAATATATACTTGATTGTGGATTCGCATTATGTCATACTGCTAGCCTGATTTGTACCAAATTTACTGTGTACATAGACATATATATGTGTCTGTGTACGTGAGTGTATGTGTGTGTGCTGGTATATGTACGTAGTGGAAAGAAAAAGTATTCAACCCCTTTGAATTTCTCTGTATTTTGTTGCATTACAATCTGTAATGTGAAAAAAATCTGCCATGGACCGACATAAAATTTGGTGAGTTGAAATTGCAACTAATACCAAAGTAATATAATTTGTTGAATAAAGTTGGCCTGTGTGCAATCTGAGTGTCACATGATCGATTTTGTGATCGCAATATATATACCCCTGTTTCCAAAGGCTCAGCAGTCTGCAACACTACAAAGTAATGGACACCATCACGCAATAATGAAGACCAAGGAAATCTCCGAAGAGGCCAAGGGCAAGACGTAAAGGGTTGGGTCATCGAAAAAAAAATCCCTAACTATGAACATCCATTGGTATACTTTTAAATCCATAATTACAAAATGAAAAGACTATAGCATCACAACAAACCTGCTGAGAGTGGGCCATTCACCAAAACCCACAGACCCAACATCATCATTAGTCTTTTAACGTCCGTCGTTGGACATAGACCTTCCCCAGGATTTGCCACACTTCTCTAGCATAGGCGTCGCGGGGCCAATACTCCCTGAACTTGTCTATCTCGTCTCTCCATCAAATATTCTGTCGGCCTCGGTTGCGCATGTGATTTCGAGTGATCCATGTCGTGAGTCGTAATGTCCATCGGTCGTCTGCCATTCTTGCAACATGGCCAGCCCACCGCCATTTGAAGTTTTTAATGGATTCTATGATGTTCCTGACTCTTGTCTTCTCTCGGATGTACTGTGCTGTCTTGTGGTCTCTCCATATGAGACTCAGCATTATTCTTTCATGAGCACGTTGCATAGTTCTCAATTAACGGGTCTGTCTCTTGGTTCGGTTCCATGTTTCAGCTCCATAAGTGACTATTGGGAGGATGCATTGGTTATACCTCCTTCTCTTTAGGATTAATGGGATCTTCTTATTTTTGAAGGTTGAGCTAGCTGTGCCAAAGACTTGCTATCCTAGTGTGATTCTTTGCTTGATTTCTTCCAACAAGGAGGACATTAATCAGAGAGGTAACAAAGAGACTAAAGATAATCCTACTTTAAGTGTTGAATTACAGTTGCTCGCAAAAGTACTCGACCTCTTGGCAATTTGTTCTATTTCTGCTGCATTACATGAAGATGGATTTAAAAAAATATTCTATGCCTCGGACCTACACAAAATAATCGAAATTAGTCAAGTAAATTAAAAAAGAAATCAAAATTGATCATAGGTTTCTACTGATGGGTTCTCAGAATATGTAGCCCCGAATGCTATGACTAAGAAAAAAGTATATTAGACAGTCCTTTAGTTTACCCACCCATCTTTGATATTTCATATATAACGCCAGAAAGATGGCATATTAGATCCAATGCAACTGAAATAATATTGAATAAAAAGGATGTCAACATCACTATAAGACGCATCACACTACCTACTAATTTAACCACCACCGATTTTAGCTCTAACCAAAGAAAAGTGAACATACACATCGCCAACATACCTATAAAAAAGTATATTACAAACCCCGAATACCCAAAGTTGATGTTTACGCAATACCAAGCGACGATTGCGACAAGGTTTACACCAGGGAGGCATCAAGACATCTCAAGATAAGTATATATGATCACAAGATAGCCCTAAAACAAAATGAAAAGACGAACGCCAGAGAATAATACATAAAACCACAATTTTAACCTTCACGAAACCTACCTCATCAAAAATATAGACGAATCTACGACACGCAAAGTCATCGAGGCCACCCTTATATCCGATTGAAACACGAAATGGATATTTTCAAATAGCAGACACTTTGATTGCACTAATTTTGAAACAATGCCACATTGAAACATCACAACATAAGAATGAAGGGTATGGGATAATGTAAATTTGCCCTTTTACGAAGGGATATCAATACACACTGATTCCTTTAGGAAAATACTCACCACACATGCACTTACATACTCCCTCCCCTAAATGAAGAGAGCAACATTGACAGATACACACACATCTTCACCAACAGTTCACACAC
This sequence comes from Thysanoteuthis rhombus, assembly GCA_963457665.1. Classification (NCBI taxonomy): domain Eukaryota; kingdom Metazoa; phylum Mollusca; class Cephalopoda; order Oegopsida; family Thysanoteuthidae; genus Thysanoteuthis; species Thysanoteuthis major. Next base: position 11,891,514 of record OY735215.1, read on the forward strand.
ACTTGCACAACCAAAAAGATAAAACAGCAACACTGACTCCTTTATATTCTTCCACACTTCACCGTAAAAGCCAAATTCATATCACCCTACTCTATCTAACACCTTGCAGTGACAAAAAGAACAGTCCAAAATCGTCCCCTTCTTACTGACTCACTTCCTTATAAATTCCTCCCATTTCCTCTCCAACTAAACAACCAGAAAAATATTTACCTACACCACTTTCCCCATTTCATTCCTTCAATTGAACATGTAAACCGATACATATTTGTTGTGACAATTTTTTGCATCGCTTTGTGCACTTGAAGAAGCTGTCAGACCAAGAGAAATGCATCAAGACTGTGCTTGCGATAATAAACATTTTTTGAGATGTAAGACTTGTTTTTCTCATTTTCTTTCAATTTCTACATTGTCAAAACACCACCACCCTTTTGTCGGATTTGTCACGTCCTAAGAATAAACACACACACATAAACACAGCAATATATCTATATATATATATATATACATATATATATATATATATATATATATATATATATATATATATATATATATATATATATATATATATTATGGAATATAATTTAATGAACATTCTAGGAGCCTTTCCCAAATCGTCAAATGGATTTTCTCTCTTTTTGGACCGATCCTCCATGAGATATTTTGGTCTTTATTCCTTTCTTTCGCTTATTCACTGGTATCATTTATATAAAGGTGGCATCTTTCTCGATATCCTCATTTTGTTCTGTTCCCTCGAGCTCTTATTATTTTATCCTCAAAGATTCACATTTCTTTGCTAAATTCGGGTCAACCAGTCACGTATCAGACAAAAAAATGCGTGGAGAATCACTACGAACGAGAAAGGAAAAGGCTTTTAGCGATCGTCTGATGAGATAAAATGGCTGTTGCACGGAAGATAAGCCGAGAGACATCTGGTAACGATGTAACGTTGAACCATTGTTCAACCCTTCTCAATATCATATGTATGAAAAAATTCTCTTAATCGAGAATAAATCATTTTGTATTCGCCCACAAATTCAACCGATTCTTCCCTAGCCCAATCGACACCACAGAAAGATATCTGCCAATGTCACGACATTGCACACAATCAACCGGATTCCGAATTGTTGATACGAATCACGAATTAATCCCATTGAAAAGGAACGAATTCATTTGTTGACAGAAGGGGACTAAACAATTTATTTTGAGAAATCGTTATTTATAGTTTTACAATATGAGGGCTGATGGTGTCTGTTAAATAAAATTTTCCATCTTTATTCTTTCACATTTGATTTTTAAAAAAAAAAAAATAAAAAGAATTTTAAAGATACTTTATGCATTGGTACATGTGAACTATACTAACATACGTTGTTAAAGATAGGATGATTACACAATAACCATTTTCATCCAGAAGGATGATAGAAACAGAATTATCAATAAGATAAAAAGTGGTCGCTTGGAACCCCTGCAGATAGATAGCAAGTTACAGCCATTTAATTAGAAAGACATTAAGACAAGGAGAGCGAAAAAAGGTTGATAAATAAGGGATGGTGTATAAAGATTTTAGCAACGGAAATAAGAAAGATAGTAAATTTAGTGACGTGAGAAACTAAAGGAAGCAGGAGCAAAATAGAAGAGGAAAGAGATGATCATTTAATTCTGGTATCAGATAAAAGAAGAGGTTAAGTTAACTTAGTAAAAGAGATAGCGATAGAAAATGACTATTGCCTATAAGTTATGGGACCAAAGGTTGAAGAAAAAAAGAGCAGGAAGGATAGTAGGAGGGCAGCGGCCGCTGGCGATACAAGGACCGATTTATATCTCTCTCAGACACTGACGATTTTGTTTGGTCTCCAAGCAGACTATCGATGTATTTTCTGTCGGCTGAAGTAAAAAAAAAGGGAGTGTTTGGTCATTGTCTTTCGTTTCACCCTTTGCTTCAGCCTCAAGGAGCCAACATCCAAAAAAATGAATTACCTTATAATGTCAGAATGTCTGCTGCCATCATCGTTTGGTAGCATCTTAGTATCGTTTATTCCACTAATACACGCTGTTCTGATTTCATACGGGGACGTGTTCTTAGAGGAGGCAACCAACCGCAATCGGCGCAAAATAAATACTATTTATAAGCATGTTGATATAAGTTTGGATCTATAAATATAATATTGATTTGTTGTATAAAATGAATAACTTATAACTTAATAAATAAGATATTTCCTGAATTATCGGAATGAAAATAAGGAAAATTCCTAACAGACATTATTGTAAATCGACTTAAATCAAATCGACTTGAAATCAGTACAGCTTGTACAACTAGAAAACAAAAAGCGAAACCTATACCAACGCCATACATTAACTAGAAACTGAATAAAAATCAAATCATATATCAATACGATAAAGGGAAGTTTACTGTGTTCCGATTTTTCATATGTTTACCTCTTCTCAATGCATGAAAAAAAATCCCTGGATGCACATCAAAATTCATTGAATTTTTCATATGAACATGGCCCACTCTTCGACAAAACGTGATTGAAATTCAGAAGGGAGTTTTAGAGATATCCTGGGGACGAATACGAATGAATACATGAATATATGGGAAAAAGAGAGAGATCTGCGCAAAGGAAATCTGGAAAAGAGAAGCAGAATCCCTCATCATAGCTGCCCAAAACAAATGCATCAGGACAAACCATTTCAATGAGAAAATCGACAAAAGCCAATCAAACTGCAAATACCGCTTATGTGGAGAAAATATGATATTGTAAACAACATGATATAATGCAATAAACTGGCTCAGGAGGAGTAAAAGAACAGACATGACTGGGTAGCAATCGTTATACACTCGGAACTAGGCAAACAATTCATCCATATGTACAAATGATATCAGTGCATATCTGAGACGGTCCTAGAAAATGTAAGCTCCACATTACTCTGGGACTTTAACATCAAAACCGACCACTCTGCCTAAGCGAGGAGGCTGGACCTAGTAGCCATGGACGAAGGAAAGAGAACCTGACAAATAATATATATACTTTGCCTGCAGATCACATCGTGAAAGTGAAGACAGAAGAGAGTAAGAAGCTAGGAAAATATCAGGACTTGATAAGGGAGCTGAAAAAAGGGCATAACATAAGGGGCGGGATAGTACCAGTAGGAGAATTAAGAACTTTAACGAAGACGTTGAAAACAAGATTGGAAGAGTTAAAGATGAGAGGAATGATTGAGACTATGCAGACCACAGCACTACTTGAGTCTGCCCGAATGCAGTGGAGAGCACTGGGTATGTGAGTCTTGTGGCCTCCATTTGTCAGCAATGGCTAAAGAACGAGAAATAAAAAGGCAAGTTGAAATTAAAGCTGGGGAACATTGAGACAATGCAAACCACAGCGCTGCAGTGGTGAGAGTAGGGCTGGAGTGGATCTGTTGTTATCCAGTCTTCAGCGACTATCATCACGTCTTTTGGCAATTGGTTGTGCATGGGGGGGGAAGGATCAATGAATGTTACCTTTGTTTGGACAGGGATCATTTGGAGCAAACTGAATTCTCAAAAAGCAAGCAGATATAAACTGAGATGAATGGAGCATAAACTTACATCGCAAATTGAAACCCTGCTCCACTAAAAACCTTTGAGAGGATGGAATTTAAAATGAAACCCCTAAAACGTTCTAGACGTCATCATTGTCCTTTTAGCTTCCGTCGTTGGGTATAGATTTTCATCAAGATTCACTAGACCTCTATATCGTGGGCGTCACGGAGCCAGTACTTTCTGAACTTATCTAGTTCGTCACTCTATCTTATATTTTGTCAGCCCCGATTTCACATGTGATCTCTGCGAATCCACGCTGTGAGTCGGAACATGACCTGTCGAATGCCATTCAAGTTTTCTTTTGGATTGTATATCTCAAACTTATATGTTGTGCTGTCTTGTGATCTCCCCCTGTTATGTTGAGCATGATTCTCTTCTGTGAACGTTGCATGGTTCCCAGACTATGGATTAGGTTATATGTTTAAGCTCAATGGGTGACTATCAGGAGGATGCATTGGTTGTACATCCTTCTTTTTGGCACTAGCAGGATTTTCTTGTTCTTGAAAGTTGAGTTTTCTCTGCCGAAAGCTTACCAATCTAAGATGATTTTTCACTTACTATATTCTTCTTCTGAGAATTTCATTGAGATTTGTTGCCCAAGATGTAGTGGCCTGGAGTTCATGAATATTCTCAGCAAAAAGGACGATGTCGAATGCAAATCTGAGGTTGCCTAGGTATTTTCCCAGTCTTGGTTACAGAAGATCATCTGTATGTAGACTGTAAGAGTTTGGGTGAGCTAGTACCTCCTTGTCGTACCGCTTTTTCGTGCTGGAAGGGGCCCCAAGTCTTTATGTAGAGTAATGAAAGAACCGCTCTTGCAATACTCTAACGAATACGGGGTCTACACCTTATTCAATGATAGAATCAATAACCACTGAGTGGAAAACCTTGAAGTCAATAGATACTAAATTTCCAGCACTCTAGCTCCATTGGTGCCACCTGTACGTGTGCTACATAGATACATAGCCAGCCAGACCAACTTAGAAACCGAAAGAAGCTATATTGGCTGTACATTGGTAGTTTTGGTGACAGTCTTGGGTGACAATTTCTTATGATGATGATGATGATGATGATGATGATAATGATAAAAATAATAGATAAGAATTTTCCCGGTGGGTTGGCAACTAAAATTATCTTCTTATTCTCTTTCTTGCACCTTCCAATGTTGCTGCATTTTCTGTCAATGCGTTTTTCTAATTGTTCTGCAAACAGGGAATAGTTTCATGTGGAAACCTTTCCATACATCTCAATAAGCTACACCTCTCTTTTTGCCCTCTCCTCTCCTCTCATTTTATCAAACTATCTAACTTTCCTGTCTTCTCTCTCCCTTCCAACCTCCAATTAATTGACTGACTTTACGTTTTTCCCCCCTCTCTCTCTCTTCCCATCCACTCAGACACTGTGAATTTGTTTTCCCTCTGTCTTCCTACCCTCTTATCAAAACTATTCAACACTTCTTTCTTTAATTTCATTAACTACTTCTCCATTCCTCCCATCTCACTTCTCTCTCTCTAATTAAACTGACTTCTTATCTTCTCTCCCTTTTCCTTTCTATCCCCTCAGTAAACTAACTTTCTTTCCCTTTATTCTTACCCTCTTATTAAACTACTTAATTCTTATTTCTCCACTGTCTTTTTACCCCTTCGATAAACTACCGAACAAATTTTTCTCCCCTCTTTTGACCCCTTCACCAAAAAACGTAACTCGTTTATTGTAAAAAACATATATTCTAATTGAAAAGGTAATTTTCAATCATTCGTGACAAGTAAAAAAAAAATATTTTTATAGAGAAAAAAACATCTCTTCAACCAGATTTTTCACAAATTCGTAATTTCAAATATGAGGAAATAAACCTTATCCTGAGTCATATCAGTTCAACGACTCTAATTCCAATTTGGCAGGGGACTAATGCCAACCTGATGCAGATTAGGGGATTCCAAGAGTAACTAATTCCGAATCATGCATATATTTTAATGGGCCTAACTCCATCGCCCGGATATGTTAGGGAACAATATTTAATTCAACCCCCATACAAAGTCTATAACTTTTCGATCCTGACCCCTATCTCAAGATCATCTTTTTAACCTTATCCTGAATTATACTTATTTTTTGAGTAGGTGGAGGCCTTATGTGGCGCATTCTAAAATTCAGTCAGGAACTTGATACAGTTTTCCTGTGTGGAAAAATGAGACATAGGTTAGAATGATAATTTAGGGCACACGTAGCATTGAGGGTCTAATGTTGTTCAGTTTATCTATCGAATGGAGCCTGATGAGTGGTTCTTGTTATCATGAGAGTATAGTTGACCAAGCAGGATTATAAAAAGGCGGTTAGTTCAGATTAGGTACAAGAAAAGGCTAAAAGGGGCGGAATGATAAGCGTAGCGTTTGTGTTGTCACCAAAAATAGTAGTTGCAATATTTGCATTTAGTAACTATGAAATTCTTCATATCAAGGAAGATAAATGAAACACAATATATATTTATGTATAGTCACGATCAAGGAATAGAAACTATGCAGGCCATGAGTTGAAAGAGATGGAAAGGTTGGAGTTAACCTGCAACAAAGGCAATTGGCCACGTGCATCCAAAATTTTTATTGGGAGTCATTGTAGGAAGTGACGTTTTAGATATCTAGCTAAAAGGGTTTTGTATCGAATTCCTGACTAAAATATAGGGGTACCACAGTTACATTAAAGCCACAACAATGGTTGCCCGATGTCTTTTGCAGCACTGGATCAAATTTTTTCTTGCGTCCTATTTGCGTAGCTTCAATACCAAATTAATGAAGTAACAAAAAATCCATAATTTGACCAAGTTGGTGGTTGAAAATAGATAAAAAGAATTATTAAATTAAGTATTACCAATCATTATTTACAAAATTTTGTTACTATTTATCGCCATCTCAATTTTTGTTGTTTTTTCTTGTTACCACTGAGCTACTGAAATCAGTGTCAAGTCTGACTCCAAATAAAGTACTTAAACTCATCCCCCATCCCAATCTATTCTGCGCCATGTGTAATATCAATTTGGTAGTGCAGTATCGGTTATTGAATTTATTCATTCATCAATTCATTTCATCAGATCGTGAATCATTAACAATTAATTGCCACTATTTACCTTCATCTCAATTCTGTTGCTTTTTCATTACAAATAAACTCAGTCCGGTTTCCCTTCGACGGCGAATGTGCATGAATTAGAATGAAAAAAATAATTTCTGGGTAAGAATCGAACTTACGATACTTTACAAGAGGGTGGCTCGGTTAACATCCGACAAATTTTGCCAGTGAACTACAGGAATCAGTGGTGAGAGTAAGTTCAAATCAAAAACTCATTCCCTACGTCTTTTCTGCTTCTCTTTAACTTGCAGTTCAGAATTGGTAATCTATTTCATTTATTTATTTTATCAAATGAAGTATCGTCACTGTCAATTAGTATCAATAATTTTCTGTCATTATTCACGTTCATCATATTTTCTGAATATGAAAAGGATAAATCTATTCATAGTGAACCTTGAAAGTATATTTCAGAAAACTCACAGGGGATGGAATGGAAATAAATATAGGAGGGGAATATGCAAACCACTTTGCCAATATGTCGATCTGAATAGGGAAAATAAAAAAAAACTAGGTTTAAAGACGACAAGAACAAAGACAAAAGTAATGTTCAACGATAGAGTACCTGAAAAGACCTGAAAGATAGAGGATAAAGCTCTACAAGAGATTGATGAATTAATTTACCTGGTACAGAGATCGATCGGCTGAAAATCATTTGGTATGAAAAGACATATTGAAGAGCACCTTACCAATTTTCTTTAAGTATACAATAAATGCATGATACCAGATATTACTGACGGATATAAAACATGGAAATTGATAAAATAAACTGAGAACAAACCTAGAATAGCACAGAGAGCAATGGCTAGGACAATACTAGGGATAAGGAAGTGATAAGGAAATATCAACATGCATCGGAGTGAGCATTACAGTAAAGGATATTATACCAATAATTAACAACAAAATGGAGATTGACTAGACACTTAACAAGAAGAGATGACAGCAGATATAGCAAAAGAATAACCAATTGGTGCCAATGGGACAGTGAACACAGTAGGAAAAGATCAGATGGCGGGATGAGATAGAAAGGATTGCCGATAAGACATGGCAAATGTTAACACAATCCCATTCGTCATGGAATGATATGGACATAGTATAAAAATAACGACCCAAATTGTAAGTTGTCAAAAATCAAGTTAAGTAAAAACCTGCAATACATTCATCAACCTCCTTCAGGTGTTCAATGTAAAAGTCCTTATGTTTGTCTTTCATAGGGTAAGTAAATTCCTGGCAATTGTTATTAATTACTTGGAATGAAAGAGTGTTAATCTTTCAGCTTTTTGCGGTATTTTCTATTTAAGGAAGTACGTCTTGATGTTTATGTTTCTGCCCTTTTAGGGCTTTTTCTTATTGATTGGCTAATCTTAACACTGGGGAAGCATATAAGAGTAGGAATCCACTTGCCCTCAGGGAGTTGAAGTAGGGAGCCTCCATCTTGCGTTATAGTGAGTGCAGTGTAGTGATCGGTCCTTCCCTATGAGTATTTAACAGGATCACCACGGGAGGCTCCCTACAGAATCCCCAGCTGCTTACTGGTATTTATAGAGGCTCACCCATCTAGGTACTGACCAGACTCGATAACTTTGGGGATCGTGAGGAAACTGGTGGGTCTAATAGGTTTTGATTGTACTTAGGGAAGTAGTATAACTATGCAATACCCACCCTCTCGTTCTGTCTATGTTTGAGTGAGACATAAACACAGGTTGAAAAAAAAAGAGGAAATTTAAATAATTGGAAAATTAAACAAAAGAATATAAAGAAAATATGAAGAAAACCTTTGCCCAGGCAATCCAATCTCTTCTCCCAATCAAGATGGGAAGAAGAGATTGGATTGTCTGGATATACGTTGGAATGTTAATGATTGTTATCTATAAGTTATATAAAACATGTTTCCTCATATCTTCTTCATATTCCTTTGTTTAATTTTCCAATTATTTTAGTTTCTTTTTTTTTACAACCTGCGTTTATGTCTCTCCATGTTATAATGAGAAAGTATGATATGCATGGTACTGACAAGCACCAAATGACGTGTTTAGAGGTAAAGAAGCCTATATGCTGCATGGTCAAACTCTACTTCTATCTTCGATTACTGCATTTTTTTATATTGTATATATAATAACTGAAAAAAATACAAAAAATATTTTTTGTATAATATCATTTATTTGTTAAAATGTAATAAGCTGCTGCATATAAGTTTGATAAATTCCACAGATACGTAAGACTTTCAGTTTGGCTCAGTAGGTAAGAGAACCAGCTATCACTTACTTGGTCGTAATTCAATTCATTGTTGGGGATTGTTGATTTCTTAGACGTATTTATTTATCAGAATGAAAGAAGCCTTTGGGTATTTCAAATATAAATTGTGGCTGATATGTAGGACGTTAATTTCTGCTCAGTCGGTAAGAGACACGACTACCAATCACAGTAGGAGAAAGATAATTTTTACTCCCCTAAATTTAGTGAGGATTGTTTTCTTTGCTCTTGTTACGGCATGAAAACTCCATGGATTCCAGGTGCTTTGTCAACTCCATGTTTGGACTAAAAGGTAAAAGTTATTGATGCACTGAATTCAGAAAGCTGATAAAAACCTGGGAAACAAATAGTTCTACCCGAGATCCAAGCATGTGTTTTATAATCATAACGTCCTCCCCATCTTGCTCGATGGAAGTAAAACAAGGCACCTGGAATCCAGCCAGAAGAAGAATCTGTGTGTGTTCGACATGAAATGCCCACGGAAAATACAAAGAATCAGCTGGAACGATTGAGTTAGGAAGCTAGCCAAACCATATTGCATTTCCGTGAACAAGAGTTGGATTGACGTCATATTGTTGACCGATCGAAGTTGAGAGGAATTTTGTGAGAAAGACTCGAAGGCAAATGGCACACATATTGTAAGAAACATTGTGCTGCAATTTATGAGCAGAGTATCTTCTCCCATTGGTTTCTGCTTTTGCCCATCGTTGTGCGTCTATTATTAGCGGAGATTTTCTTCAGTAATAACTCATGAATATTTCTGTGCATTAATTTAAAAACTAGAATTGATGATCATAACTCACATAAATGAATCACCGTAGCCCAAGCGTATACTAGAACTAATCATCTAGAAGGTATATCATTAAAAAAAATGAATGTTTTATTTGAAATTATCGAATAGAAACACCAGCAAAAGATGAGGGAATTGCTGTTGGTTTAAAATGATCAAAGAGACCCACGAGAGCGCCTTTCTGAAGAAGCAAAAACAAACAAGATAGTGGTTAGTGATGAACTCATGCTAAATTCCAAAGTTTTATCACGCCTCCTCACCAAAACATAAAAACAGATGAACAGAATGAGAAGAAACTGTAGCCAACTTGGCAGGTTGGTCAGGCGGGCCATTCATGGTGTTTTGTTGATTCCATACGCCTGAAGTAATATGGAGCTTTAAATTCGTGAAAGTCATTTTTGTTTTGCATTTTTTGTTTTCTCTTGATTAAAACACTGTATTACAGTAGTAATACTTATTGTCACTTTGTCCCCAATGGTAACCGACAGGTATATTTTCTCCAGGTCTATAAATAATAATATTAGTGCCTATATATCAAAATATAATTAACCTAATGGCAGCAATATAAGGTATATATATATATATATATATATGTTTGTGTGTGTGTGTATGTGTGTGTGTGTGTGTGTGTGTAGATATGTGCACAAATACATATATTGACGTATTGAACAGAGTGATTTTTCTGTGTCCGTAACAATGGACACTTCGAGGTGAGCCAAGAAAATTTAGAAAGTAGAAAGATTTTTGGACATTCCGAAAAAAATATTTGAATCCAATCGGACGAAAATGTGAGACAGAAATATATATGAAAAATTTATGATTTATTCGTTTTTCCAAATTGTCAAATTATTAAATTACAATATATATATATATATATATATATATATATATATATATATATATATATATAATACATAATTCAAGTTTTATATATTTATTTGAAAAATCTTTATTCCTATATACTCTGAGTAGAGACAATATGTCGATTGAATGTGGAAATTTGGTCTATGGGAATGGTTAAATCTTCGTTTCGATTGTTCAGCTCATCAGATAAAGTAATTAGGCTTGTATATTATTTATATGTAATAGGGAATTACTTTCACTTTGGTTTGAAATGTGACTGTTGGAGGGAAATTGTAATTATTTGCCTCGTAACACATTACATGATACTACTTTATGTAAGGTGTTTTAACTCAGATTACATGAAAGCAAATACAAGTAAAAATTTCTACGCCTCTTTTTGTTTATATAGTTTAATTAAAAAAGTATTATTTAAGTTATTTCATCTGCAATTCATATTCTTAGCCTGTTTTATTTTCACAGCAGCTGTATTCTGACTGTGTATCTTGGAACCCCAGGATTTCGCGTGACCTTTCAAAGTGACGTTCTCACGATATACTTTGTAATTTTTCATTACATTTCGTCACGACTTTTATAATTGCCGTATTTGATTTATATTGCGTGATAATTCCTCCTCCTATTCTTCATAATCATCATCAATATCTTAACATCCGTCGTTTAAGATAGACAGTCCCCAATATTCGCCAAGTCCCCTTTATAGCGGCTTCGTTGCATCAATAGCCCCTTCAACTTGTCTAAATAGTCACATAATCGGTTCCTTCATTGCAAGTCATTATGTCCAGTTGTTGTATGATATTCTTCTAACATGACCCACCTATTACCATTTCAGTTTTCTAGCGAATTCTGAGAGATATCTGACTTGTTTTTCGCTCTAATATACTGTGCTATATTGTGATACCTCTTGCACTCGTTGCATTCTTCTTAATTTAATCTTTTGATTAGGTTTTATGTTTCATTGCGTTTCATTTCTATAGTTGTCTATCGGGAAGATGCACTTGTTGTAGACTCTTCTTTTAAAAATCAATGGCATCTTTTGGTTCTTAAATGTTGAGTTTGTTTTACCTAAAGCCTGCGAACCTAGGGCGATTTTTTGTTTGATGTCTTCTTTTGTGGTTTCCATGGAGATTTGTTTTCCTAGGTAGATGCCGTGGTGTACTTTCTATAGTTCTCTGTTATCGATTTCGATCGCTGTGTCTTTGTCCTCAATATATTCGCAGACATGACATTAGTTTTACTGAAACTCATGTGTGGACCCACTTTCTTGCTTTCTTGATTCAATTCATGAAGGTTCTCTGCAGAGAAAACGAGGTCGTCGGGGAATTTTATGTTAGATGGATATTCACCATCAATTTTGATTCCTTTATTTGTCTAAATTTCGGAAGATCATTTCAAGATAAGCTGTGAAGAGTGTCACCTTATCTTACTCTTTTTTCGAGCTAGGCAGGGCTCAGAGTCTTTATGTAGCCTGATAAAAGTAGATATGTTACAAAACTGATATATACGGGGTCTATGCCTTGTAAGGTTGTGTCAATGATTTTGAGGATTTCTGCCGAGACAAAGGCATTCTTGAAGTCAACAAGTGCAATAGCGAGATGATTTGTATTTTGCTGCTTTTTCTTTTAGCTGATATATTGAATGTAGGTGGTTAATGTTTGAGTAGCTTCTAAAGCCAGCCCATTTCAGTGGTTGGTTTTTATCTAATGTCTTGGGGATCACTTTGGTAAAAAGTTTGTACATGCTGTAATTTCCAAGATCTTTTGGGGTCCCCTTTTTTATATCATTGCATGATGATTGCTTTGTTCCAATTATCTGGTACTTTATACTGTTTAGATATTCATTGAAGAGTTCAGCTAGTTTCCTAGTGATTATTCTATCAGCTTTTTTGAATTGGTCAATGATGAAGTTATCGGGTACTGTTGTCTTCCTCTTTTTGACTATTTGGTGGCTTGCTTCATCCTCATGATATAACATCTGGGAAATCTCCTTTCTGGTAGCTTGTGTCTTGTTCATCAGGTTTTTTGTTTGATGGACCTTGCTTGGAGGAATAGAGGTTCTCGAAAAATTCGTTGACATGTCTCTATTTTTTCAAACACTAATAATAATATTCCTTCTTACTGCAATGAGAGTTCTGATAATAGTTTTTAAACCTACTTTTTTGGAGAATTTTCTCACTGACTACCGTCGTGTATTTTCTTTCACTTTTCTTCGTTTCTTTTGAATGATTTTGTTTAGTTCTATTGCTTCAATTGCTTCTATTGCTTTTGACTAGAATCTTCTTTACACAATATGGCACTTGACTAAATTCAAAATACTTACTTCTAACTGTTAAGTTGAAATTTAAAAAAGAATCTTGCTTAATTACACGACACAAACGATAGTCAATCAGCAGTTGTTCATACGTCTATTTTCCTCAGTAAGCTTCGTTCTTACTTTCCTTTCGAATGTGCATTTTCTTTATGGATTTATAAAAATTCGGATAATTCCACACAGACACACACATATATATATATATATATTTATATACAGACAAGGGAATTGTGGCTTTAGAGGTTGAACAAGTTGATCAAAAAGTGTTTCTGTAGAACCTTCATGTATGAGTTGAAACTTGGATGAAAACTTAGTGGAAATGCATAACAAAAAACACCAGTATTTTGGCCAAAGATTCATTCTTTTTACGATGACACACAAAACTTTACAAATCTATTGAAATCTATAGACTCCTGGGACAATCATTGATACAAGTTACCAAAATGCATTTAATCTTGCGGAAACTACTTCAATTAAAAAGTGTTTTGTTCGTTCTAAACTTGTATTCTCATAGAAATACCCTAGTTTTTTGGACAACATAATATATCTACAATGCATTAAGAGGGAATGGTTCAGAAAATTAATTAATGTCTGCAGCCCAAGTGAATTTGTCTTTTAGGTTGTTCCAAAAACGATAATCGTTTCTTTGTTAATAGTTTTGGGTTTTTCCCATCAAACTTTAAATCTTTGCCGTACATGGTCAGATATAACACGAATATTAACTCCTATATTCTCTGTCTGTTTGATTTGAGTTTTGTTCAACCTATATTTTGAGTTGTTCATTTTCAATTGCTGATGGACATCCCCTGCTCTCTTGATAACTGTGTTAAGGTATTGTTGTTGGTCAGTATTTGTTCTTTAAGGGCTTTTTTGGCCCTGTAAAGTTATATTATCCATACAGATAAATCGCTGTAGAATTTAAATAGTATACTTGGGTCACCATTGACATGAATGAGCATGAACAGTTATTTTTTTATGAAATATATAAACATTTAATGGTGTTGATAGAAGATTGTTGTTGCATACATGTTACATCAATGATTATGAACAAATACGATCTAAACATTTTGAATGAAATGAGGAGTTGATATTTGAACAATGAGAAATTGGTTTTGAAGCAAAGATATCTGAAAGGGAGTTTTACCTCTGTTTTATAGCAGACTGGCCAGTGCAACATTTGGACTCTGACGGGATTCTTCAAATAAACCAGGCATTGGCATCAGAGTAGACACGGAACGCAGAGAAAAAACAAAAACTCTGATTTGAAAATGGCTAGCTACTTCTGTTTCTTTTTTATCAAAAAATAAGATGAGCTTATTTTAAAAGGTATTCATTTCTAACTTAGATGAAAAAAGTATACATGTTTATGCTAAATTCATTGTAAATTTCTTATTTCTATTCCAAATGGAGGATTTTTTTTCGGGTTTTACTTGATTTTTGAGTAGCAACAATAGTCAAATATCTTCATGAGGAAACTTTTGGAAACAACATAGCGCAGTACAATCGGAATTGGTTCCTTCACTCCATTCTGGGTAAAAATTGGAAGCTGCTTGAGATGCATTGTGACAAAGTTTTATACTCGTGAAAAGCAATTATGCAACATTCTTCTTCCATCTTGGGGTTTAAAAGTCTATATTGTCTACAGATAACACTGAAAATAAACCGCGAATATTAGTGAAAAGAGCACCGAGCTGTCTATATACATTAGTAAAATATACTATAGTGATGTAGGATACCACTTGAAGTTGGTTTCGAGAATCAACCAACATTTTTTTTTTTTGTGTGCAAAATCCTTCAGTGATCAATGATCTTTCTTGACTCTCCTACCAGATAATTAGTAATAAACAAACTGCATTTCCTGTTAGGAGCTATTTCCTCTTCCTCTTTAGATACGCATAAGAATAGTCAGTGTGGAGTGTTCGTCGTTTGTTTCGTGAATTGTCTATTGAAGGCATTTCACTTTGTCTGCCGTTTTTTTCCTTACCCCTCTGTCCCCTCCTCTCTCAGGTTTCGTTAGCTGTACGTGTATCCCCAGGAACAACTCTCCCTCTCCCTACTCCTCTCTTCCAATTTGTCCCTTCCTATCATCCCCTTCTCTCCCTCCCCTCTCCTGTTTCGTTAGCCGTACCAGTTTTCCCAATAAGGGAGATGGCAATGTAACACGTGTATGAAAACCCGTCTTGCTGTTTTTAATCATTCATAATGCATATTGATTGCCCTCAAAGTCAGGCACCCTCCGAGGAAGACGCACCCCTGGAGTAAATTCCGTTATAGATGCGCGAACAAATGATTGTTGAGTTGCATTGAGACTTTGAGAATACAATATGCTACCAGTGAATTATAGCTGCACTGTAAGTATTTTGTAGAGACGGTTTCTACTTGCACAGATGAGTCAAAATAATAAGCTACTTGTTTGTTATTGCTGCACTGTCAGAGCTAGACAGAAGTGGTTTCTATTTCTCTATTTATCTACACTGATGAGTCGAAACCATATGTCGCTTGTTGTTGCTGCATTGTATGTATCGGGTAGAAGTGGTTTCTATCGATCTATTTACACTAATAGGTTTTTAAAAAATAAGACTCCCCGCTTAATAAGTTGTTAGTCCTCCATGTGCGTGCTACACAGCTCTCATCTGATCAAACATAAACCTCAAAATGTTTCCCCGGGGATCATGTGCCAAGATGTTAGCAGCGGTGGTTTAACTGCTGTAAGTTACGCGATGGAAGTTTTGCACGTTGAATTTGAAGGTCCAACACATCTCATAAATGCTCAATGGGGTTGAGATCTGAGTCCGCTGACCAATGCAACACAGAGACATCCTATTTACAACTCATGCAGTTTCAGATGACATATTTCCGTGCTGATTAATGCCATTGACATCATAAAAGTATTGGTATTCAATGATATCATGGTTAGTGATGTGTGACACAGTACAATCTACTTGAATGATACGACCAAGCGTTCCCAAACAGAGCATTTCCCAAACTATCACACTACCCCAACTAGCTTGTTGTTTTCCAACAGTGCATCTTGGTACCATCGCTTCCCCAGGATAACGAAGCACACGTACCCAGCCATCCACATTATCCGGGAGACACCGAACCTTATCGGACCATGTGATCTTCTTCCATTGATACGAGGTCCAGTTTCAAAGCTCACGTACCAGTTTTAGAGGCTTTCAGCGATTGTCATTGGTTAACATGGTTACTTTGACTAGCCTTTGCAACTACGCAACCTCATAAACAACAAGGCTAGGGTCTAAGAAAGCACTGAAAGTGTTAATATTCTGTTATCATGCAAAATAATAATTGGCAATAAACATAGTAATATTGTATACAATGCTAAAAGTAAGAAAAAAGTTGATAGAGGGTGTCACGTGACCAGCGTCTTTTGGCTACATGTCGAATCAGGACAGATCAATCAAAATTTGGAAAAAAGGAATGATCAAATGATGAGTTACTTCTCTCGTCTTTTGTTCGGCACTAAAAAGTCTGAATTTTCAAAAAACAAGCGTGAATGCAACCGACATAAACTTACATAGTAAATTGTAACCCCCTTCACTGAAAAAAATTGGAAGGAGTAAATTTCAGACATAATAAGGTGTGACTGTTCAGATTTTCAACTCTTTAGCTTCTTTGATGTGACTCACATACATACAAACATAATCAACTAGACTAGCTTAAAAACTGAAGAAACCTATATTGACAGTTTTGGTCGACGGTTTCTAAAACCAACAGAAGAAAAGATAGAACAAAGTGTGAGACTTGGAATTGGAATTGATAAAAACGGAATTCCTTGAGAACTTTTCAGAGCTGAGAGCAATGAGAGACAGGAACAAAATTTAACATTTTCTATGAATGTTTTTTTCTCTTTCAAATATTCTTGCTATTCTCCTCTCGTTCAGTTGTATGTGTAAGAAGAAAGACTCATACCAGACTTGAATATTTGAAGCAAATTTTTCCATTTTAGGGGATTTAAGGTATGCTTAATGGGAAAAAATACTTAAAATTTCTTGCAATTGGAAAAGTAAAAATTTCAAGATGACGCCAATAAATCTTTAAAATACCCATTACCCGTTCATTTTTCATCGTAGACAAAATTTTCCAATAGTGTTTTGTAGTATTTAGTGTGGTTGATAACACATCATAAGTTACACTACACCACTGAAAAAGTAATAGTGCCCGAGATGGTCACCAAATCATTAAATTTCTCACTTTGGGTTGTCTTTTACATATATTCTCTCCAGAAATCTTGGTTATTTCCCCAATAAAACTGTTCGAGTCTGACGAAAAAGGAAGTTAATGACAATCAGATTGGAAGAAAACTTTGCTATTTGAACTGCATTTAATTCACTTGCCTCAGGGTGTAGACAGCACGGTGGAGAATCAGAACTGATTGGTATGCACTTATTACAAGGTTAAAGCTCGCTATGAATATGTGTTGTTGTGGTTGGTGAAAAGAGAAAGACAGCCGTCACCCAATAATTAGATCTTTAAGAGCTTGCCGTGGAGATAACAAATAATACTGAAATTTGTGCTGCGCATTCGCAAGATCCGTGTTGTTTTGCAGCATTATTTGCTCTTTAAAAATACATTGAGGCTTTCGGGACTGGATCAAATATGAACAGAGCAGGGAATCGACGGACTGATAATAATAAGCCAACTGTTTCGTGGGGAGTATTACACAGATATGACATTCAAGATGTGTTCAAAAGAGCAGTGACAAAACATTACCATCTGTGATGTATGGTACAGTAGCAAGTCGTCTTCGAAAAGTGTACAGAAAATGAAAGTTATCTTGAATCATGGTGGAAATCCATTTGGCCAAGAGTTCTGTTTTCCGGTTAATATGTATTCCAATGCTGAAATACAAGGTGATAATGAAGTTGTCACACCACGTAATGACGAAGATGAAACTTAAACCCTTGCATCTACAGCAAAAATCAATAAATGTAAACTTGAGGTGAAGATTATGAAGCTAAAAGAGGAGCGGCGTTTAATTACTTGATTTTTTGCATGCAGAGAGCAACACCAGGATTAATGAAAATATCTAAAGCCACTGGCAAATTTGAATTCACTGCACTTCCCGGCCAAAGGTCTAATGCATGAGCATTAAAAGCAAAGCAAAGGAACCTTGATGAACGAGGCAGAGGTTGCAGCTGACAGTGAACGTAGTAGAATAGGTATTATCCAAGGAATAACATACAGAGTAGTAGAAGTTCAGTCGCTGAAAAAGATGAAAATATAAAGAACACTAAAAAGCATGCTGAAAGATTTGTTAACAAATTGAGAAGAAACTGTAAGGGGTTAATATTGTTCTGTTTGATTGTAACGTACAATGTTCATTTTAAGAGCAGACCCGGAAAAGTGAGCTATGGGCATTGATCCAATCAAATTCCATTTGAGAATCAATTTATATTTTTGGAGTTCACATGAAGACTCCTATCAGACTCTTTCATCAATTCTAAAGAATAACAGACAATTCTCTTCAAAAAATGCTTCGTTGAAAAGGTTTAAATTTAATGAAAAGAGAATAATATACGTGGCAAGAACTCTTGTTCCATCAAACCAAACAAGATTGTTAACATGATCAGAAGCCGATACTCTAACATCTCTTCATTGTTTGGATGCAGCAAGATCTGTTCCAGGTTGTTACTTATTGGTCCATTCCGTTGATACAGACGTTACCTTCTATTTCTCGAAATATATGATTCGCTGTGTATATCAAAGATGATAGGAAAAAGAAACATTGGGAAATGCTAAAATGCACTTGGTGCCGCTGAAGTAAAAGCTTTAATTGTATTATATGTATATACAGGGATGGATTAGAAAGGAAAGTTCTCCAGAATATCGAAATGTAAGTGAGTACGGGGTTTCTCACTCATAAAAGTATCCAGTTTTTTACGCTTATCACTTTTGGTCTTCCTCTTGAATTCTCGTCCTGTCAAGATATTGAAATATTTCCATGCAGGGTTTACTGCGAAAATGTAAAGTCACAAGCCTTGAGTGAGATACGATCGGATTTTTTTTTGCAAATGAAAGGAAGATGAAAAGTCGCCTCCAACACAAGTATTGTATCGACAACAAACTGTAAAAAACTGTCGCTTATCAATACAAACACTGTAAGCTCCTGAATAGCTGTGAACCAGTGCCATGTTTGAAAGACGAGATCTTGGAATTGATGCCGTTGTAAGTCTGTCTGCACCACATGAAATTGTTAATTCCGATAAAAAAAAAAAGAAAGATCTCAAATGTATACCTGCATGGTTTTGTAATGATTGCAGCAACTAGGGATATCAAAATTATTCATTTATTGTAACAAAAGAGACTACCGAAGTGAAAACGGCATTGATTCAAATTAATGTGTATCTGCCTTTTAATGAAAGCCCTCCTATATATTTATTTTGTTTACTTACAAGCCTTTTGCATACATCTTTGAATCAAAAGACATTTTGAATTTATAACTTTCTTACGAACTTGACTGTTTTGTTTCAAATCAAATTTGCTTTACACAACGTGAAATGCATTGCTTCTCATTCATTGTGTTGTTATTAATTATTAAATAAATCTTTATAATTTCAGTTAGAAGTATATTCTCTCCTCTCGACTGATGTTATTCTCTATTCCACATGATGCTATCATGGCAACACTACAACTTCACTTTGGAACTAAAATGAAAAGAATAGTTCTTTTAACATCCAAATCCAACCGTCTAATTTTGCAGCTGTCTTGAATGCCATTTTGAAAATTATACCTTACTCGAAAGTTTTTTGAATGTCAAATATTGAACTTCAGGACTAATTACTGGCTGCATATAGAAAAAACTTACGTGTTAACAATGTGCAAATGTTGCATTGTACTTGGAGAGATTTACACCTCTGTCAACGAAGTTGAAAGAAGTACAGTACGGTGCAAACGTAAGAATACAGTAATTACTGAAAAGATAAAGTACACATATGAAAACAACGCACTGATGATGAAATAAAAAATTGTGTCAAAATGTGCTTACAGGTGTAGCAACTCTACCATTATTAATTAAATACGAAAATAAATAAGTATTAGCTTTAGATATGAAAACCTTAAATCTAGCACTCATTTGATCCAACCTTCGTAGTCGGTTACTTTCTCTCTCTCTCTCTCTCTCTCTCTCTCTCTCTCTTTCTCTCTCTCTCTATTCTTTCTGTCTAAGATCCCCGATGGGGTAGTTTCCATTCTTTGGCTGTGACTATTATACCTTTTTATCATAAATCTTCCTCAGTGTGAGAATCCATAAAAGCTTCCTGACGACTCAACGCAAACACTGCATTCATTTCACATCTCATTTTCGACCCTTTCAGCTCCCTGCGTCTAAAACTGAACCAACCACCTTTTGGATGATCTAGCTCAGTCAATTCTACTACTCATTCATAAAGGCACCACTAATCAGGCCCCATTTTGTAAATAGACCAAACTACATTAGACCCGTTATGACACGTATTTCCCTAATTAATCATTCTCTCCTATATTCTGTTCTAATATATAAGAATAACCTAATAACTTATCAATCCTATTCAGGAAGGCGTTGATGATGTTGGTATGTAATTTGAACACATAGGAGATTACACTTCTCAATAAATTTCAATGAAATATTATGGGAAGGTGGACTACGAACAATAGCATTCACAGAAGTATGTGCTTTCTGAGTGCTTCTAGTTGATATATACATTTTGTTAATGATCTTATAAACAAATTGATGAGATTAATCATATTTCTATTTATCTTAACTACTTGTATCTTTATTCCGAAAACAAATCGGCCGTATGCGTATGGTTGTTTGTTGTTGAATGGTTTTTATGAATGAAATTTCATGGTAGAGGGAAATTTCCAGTTTTTTCTTCGCTGGTTTGAGTTAAAATTTTTGTATCTTTCAATTAACCTATCTATCTGCGACAGGAGCAGCTCATTTGTAGTGTTCTAAATATGAGTACCTTTGATTACACAGGTTGGTGCAAAGTAAGTTGAACAGTTTCCTCTGTCAACAATCGACCCTTCCATTTGAAGAGAAACATGGAACCATGCAGAAAAAAATTCCCGGAACGGTAAGTGGAAGGGTCCATTGTTTGATTGATGGACATTTATTTCATACATTTATGCATTCCTCCAAGTTTGTCCACATAATATATCCAGAAGTTCTTGATTAATTTCAATGACATTTTGTGGTCAGGTGGGCTATGGGATAAATAATTACATTTTTGGAGATCCATAATTTTTTTTTGTGGTCAGCTCCTCTTTATCTTAGCTATATTTGATTTTCATCCAGCCTTTGGTGAATTCAGCTTTTGCTGATTTGATCATATCGTGAATTCATGAAAGTTTCTGCAAGTCTATCTCTCCTTTTTTTGTTGTATCAACAATTTTTCAAAAGACTTGATACGAAAGGTCGTGTGCTAAAATTCTAAGACAAAGAAACTGTGAAAATTTCCCCAACGAAAAAATCAATTTCACAGGAAATGCAACAATATTCTCAAACATTTTGTTTCGGACAATTTTCATTTGTCCCTTCCAAAAGCCATTTCTTTTTCTCGTCGACATAGGAAGACAATGCTGCCAACTCAAAAGACATTGTCACGCTAAATTGATCTCGAAAAAGCGTCAAAAATGCTTAATCACACCAAAAAGACTTTGTTCGCCATTTCAAGGCCAATCTTAAGGGCAAGAAATAGATTTGCCCAACATGGCTAGTGAATAGCTGAAACAAGAAACCACCTAGATTTAGCGTGAAAAGCACTAAACTGGCAACATTGTAAAAATATCTTGAATGCTGGGTCCTTTTCATTAGTCCCCACCTCGAAACGGAAAATTTAATCCTAATCATGGAGATTAACGCAATAAACACATTAATTCCCTCTGGTTATCAGAATGGTAGGGAAGAACGAAAATACCCCAAAATGTAACTAATTATTTCTCATTTTAAATATTTAACAGTGTTAGCCCCCTCTTCAGTCAAAGCAGCAAAAATCTGACAAATTGGATGATTAGAAACCCACCTAAAAAGGTGATCGTTTGGGAAAAGGTAGAAATGTTTCAACTTTCCAAGATCAAATTGCTGTTAAAATTTACCAGGGGTTCAGAAAGCTTGAAAATAGATTCTAATAAATTCTAATGAGTTCTTGCGTGAATTAACGTAGAAACACCTTTGAGGATATAAGCAGATGGATGGTTTATTAGGATGTTGCAAAAATAATTGCAATTTCATGTTATTTTCAACTTTGATGCTTTCAACTGGCTATAAAAACTAATCTGCTAGCACACACCGTTTGGAATCAAAGAACCGACCATTTAAATGATAAATTCTCACTGCTCCCAGCCGGGGTCGAACGTTGAACTGTAAACAAACTAAAAAAAATTCCAACATTTTTCGACTTTTAAATAAATCCCCCAACCTGCAGCAAGAAACCCCGATCCAAATAAGCACCAATCGTATTTGTTGTACTTGTCTGATTTTTATTTATTTTTATTTATCATTTTCTAAAAAATTACATTTTTTCCAATTGTTATTTGCTTGATTGCTATGTATGTTTATTCTAATTCTCCCCTGATCCTAATCTCTACTCCGAACTCTCACCCTTTAAATGCACACAAGAAGTGTATGCAAGAGAGGGTTTTCTTTTTTATAGCCACATCTGTGGACTCTTACTAAGTTGAAAACTTGAAATATAAGGGAGATGTATGCTCAAGCATAAACTACCCATCCGGCTGAATCAAAAAATGATAATATAAATCCGTCGAGCCCGTTAGTAAACCATTCATGCAAAGCTGACCTCTGTTGTAGACTCAAATAGGCCACACTGACCAACCCAGCTCACATTCTATCTCTTCTTTAACAAATCCGAATCGACCACGTAAATAACATAGGTAAAAAAGAAAAAAAGTACTCTATATATCTTATTTTATATCCTTTCGAACTTTTTTCCTTAACCCTTTATCCTTCACCCTCAAGAGCACTGCGTACACCGATGTATGTCTGCTTATCCACCAAAAGCTGATAAAATTGGTGCTAAGATCAAGAGGAGTTTTAAGGCTATTCAAAACGACCCCAGCAGTGACAAATCCACCAGACTCCCTGCTAACACATCATGGGCTAACACCACAGGGCATGGCCCAATACTCCGTAGGGTTTGCACAATGAAAGTTATACCGGCTATTCCTGCTGGGTCATTGGTCCCAAAAGGCCCAGCCACATCATTTGCCTTGAGTGGGAATGATGTGCTCAGACAGCGACCACCAAAACAAAACCCAAACCCAAAAATCCCCACCAAGAGGACAGCATTATATATCAGCACATACAACATCAGAACACTCCCAACAAACTCTCACCTCACCTATCCAGAAAACGAAATCAAAAATATCAAATGCGACGAGAAGACGGAAGAGAAAGTAAAACAAAGTGGAGGAGGCTTTCTCATCAATCCCTTAAAGACAATGTTGTGGGCTTCAGAGCTGTCTCAGACAGCATCATCACCACACAACTCTGAAAAAGGTACGAGCTGAATAACTTCTATGATGGCTTGAACACCCTACTGTAAGATACAAAAATACTTCAATGTCATCTTGGGAGATTCCAATGCACAGGTAGGACAAGGGAACGAACTCTGCATTGGTGAGTTTGGATATAAAATATGGAACAAGAATTGTGGAGATCTTGTGAACTGACAAAATCAGGAATACATCCTTCAAAAAGAAAGCCAATAGAAAATGGACTTGGAAGAGCTGTAACTTCGAAACCAAAAACGGAATAGATCATATCCTAACGGACAGAAGCAACCATCAAAGACATTCAATTTCTAAACCATGTAAACATAGGATGCAACCACAGAATGGTAAGATGTACGATGCAAGTGAACACCTATGAAAAAATGCAGAAAAATGATACACACCAAACT
Source organism: Thysanoteuthis rhombus (assembly GCA_963457665.1). NCBI lineage: Eukaryota > Metazoa > Mollusca > Cephalopoda > Oegopsida > Thysanoteuthidae > Thysanoteuthis > Thysanoteuthis major. The sequence goes on from OY735215.1 coordinate 11,915,344, forward strand.
GCAACCGCTGTAAGTACCAAATGAACTCACCCAATCCTTTAGGTTTAAATTGAAAAATCAGATATGAAATTCTTACTGAAGAGAACGACATCAATATCAACGAATTCCAAGGTGAAATAACAACCGCTCTAATAGAAGCTACTACTATGTTCAAACTAAAAAAAAACAAAAAAAACACTCACACCATCATCAAAATCTCAGACACAACTAGACTGAACAAAACAGTCAAAAAGAAACTAAGAGAAGACAAAAGAAGGTATACGACAACAACCAATGGAACCACTCTCGAAAAACGTCGAGGTTATAAAGCAATAAACTGAACTCTCAGTATAGTACAAAAACAAATAACATACTCGACGAAAAACGGAAACATAACAGCAGAAAGAGACGAAATTGTCGAACGCACCCACAAATTCGACCAAGAACTCTACTTTTCAAGACATGGACAACAAAATAACGAACAGAATACACAAGACGCAGACAATCAGTTCGAAGACTTCCCAGAAGTTACGCTATAGGAGGTCTCCAAAACAGAATAAATTCCCGAAAGACTGGAATACTTAGATACCTATTTTAAAAGGAATGAAAGGATTTGTCAGAAACTTGTGAATTTCGTTGGTTCGTTCATTTGATGAGTCGCTGAAAAGCCGAACGCTGGAATCGCCAATCTAAATAAACTCGTCTCACTGTCCACAATAAGAAGAGAACAACCTGCGCTTTCTGCATCAGTTTCTGTCTGCTCTTTCCCCCCAGCGTTATATTTTCTTTTATCAAACGATGTAAACCGATCTGTTATTACAAAGACTGACAATTTGGAGTCTATCACCCAGCTACCTTTCTTTGCGACCTGATGTCAGCTTATGTTACTTGAGAATAAAACCATTGCGTATAGATTTTGTTTGCAACCACTGTATTAACGCGCACATATATATGTATATGTTCATACACAAATATACTAACACATATAAGAAAATGATTGTGGGAAGAACACATGGAGAGAAAGGAATTTTTAGTAGCAAATGAACTGTACAATGTATGTAAATGAATCGCGACAATTTTTAGGTCTAGTGCCCCAAATCCAAGTGGCTTTGACGCCTGATCCTATCTTTAAATCGAGACATCAAGAGACCACAAGGATGTGTGATTTCGAGTGCTTAACGTTCGGGCCAAGTGTGTTGTAATTTGATCCCTCGAGCAGGCCCAATAAAAATGAATCCGGGTAGATTTTTTTTTTTTTTTTTGGTTGACTAATAAAACCAATTGAACATGGTTGTGAGGGGTTTTCAGTGAGTGAGATTATCTTGAGTAGACATTCCATTATCAGGTGTTAAAACTTTTAGCGTTATTTTCCATAATGGAGGATTTTTTGAGATCTCCGAATGACTTAGTTGTCTGAGACTAAAGTTAGATAAGCTAACGAAATGATTGTAGTCAAAAATCAAAAAAAAAAAAAGAAAACGAAACAAACGAAAAGCATTTTACTCATTGTATGTGGTTTAGTCAGTTTCCCTCGTCTATTTTGCTCATTTTTTCCACAACGTTTTTTTACCCTTACTTTCTTCCGTCCTAGATTCTTTGCTTTTAAGGATTTCATGGAGATTTGTAGTCTTCTGTAGATATGGTTAACTTTTTCTAGCTCTGCCATTCCAATTCTAATGACATAACTTGTAAATTTTGCATCCATTGGAATGTAATTGGCTATTAAAATTCAATGTTGATTCAAGTCATATAGAAAGATTGGGAAAATTGGAGCTTACAACGCTACTTGTATGTAGAACCCAAGGCGATTTAATTAAAACTTTTAAAATATAATGATTATAGATAAAAACAATTATTTTTATTTATCCTGACTAATAGAACGAATGATATTATCGTAAGATGCTCAAAATCTATGTTTTTTTTTAGCGAAAGAGTTGGAATAAATTGTCTAAATATGTGAATAGAATATCGACAGCTTTCAGAATAGCATCGGCAAATTTCAAGAGAATGGCATAAAAGATGTATTAAATGGTCAGTATTGGGAACTCTCTAAGGAATTCTGGAAAAGAATCTATTTTGTTATTAACAATTCTAAAAATTATCAAGTATACAGTATAGCAAGCCGATGTGTGATGAGGCTATGTTGAACTGGAACAAAATTTTAAAATGTTGATGAGACAATAGAATATAATCAGATGTCCACAGAAGCATCATATATAGCCAAATAAATAACTATGCGGCATCAAATATCATTTATTTATATTACTATTTTATTTATTCATATCATTTTTATATCACAGGTCATTTATTTATATTCATATTTATATTTACTAATCAGTTAGTATATTATTATCTAATATTTATCATCATGGTTAAGACACATAATTGTGTCTAATCCAAATTTGTTTTTTCTTCTATTGAATCTCATATTTCTTTTTATTTGTGGGCTGCTTTTAAATCAAGTTAGCGAATGTATGAATTGAAAAAAAAATTAATTGCGATTAACTTCCCTTCTGTTGGAAAACCTTTTTACAAACACCAAAATTTTTGGCCCCTTTGTGCATAGGTAGTCGATTTCGTCAATGGTTAAAAGTTATATGACAATGCGATCAAGAAATGGATCGTTTTTGTTGCACGAAAGGAGTGTTGAGCAGACTTCGTAACGACAATTTTTTTATTTTCAGTCAGTTTGAGTAACATCCATTTATTGAGCTTTTTTGCTCATCCGATTTGGAGCAAATGTCGAACAACTGTTGAATGGTCAACGTTCAGTTCCTCTGCAACCTCTCAAGTTGTTTTGCATCAATCACAGACGGACATCCACGAGCTTCATCTTCAGGGCTCTCGTGTTCGTATCAAAATTTTCGGAACTATTGTTGTGCTGTACTTTCGTTGATTGTGCCCTGGCCAAATATCTGGTCGATATTCTGAGACTTTTCTGCTGCTTCACGTCCCGCCCACGTACTCATACAAGAAAATCATTCGAATTTGCCTTTTCTTCATCTTTGATTTGACAGCCTTAAATAAACCAGAATGAATAGTGAAAAGTAAACGTCTAGCTCAAATGAAAGAACAAAATTCATGTCTTAAAATGGTATATTTCTCGAACATAGTTGAATTATACTTCATTCTATAAAAAGCATAAAATAACCAAAACTGCAATAATCTAATAAAATACCCGCTGTTTATCTAACTGTATACCTATGGGTGGATATTTGTAACACTGTAGTGTCTAATCAAAACTAATGGGAGTTGCCTGAAGCGACCGTCCTCGACACCAAATATTCCAGTCTCAGTCACTCGAAAGCTAGTTCAATTTTACCTTGTCTTATTTACTCGCCTATTCTCGGCGACTGAGTTCAGCTGTTCATCTATCAGTGAATATCTTTGTTTGATTCCGTACACTTTTGTGTACCCTACCCTGCTCTCCTTCAACTCCTCGTTCCCTTCATGGTCTTTGTATCAAGATACCATTCTCCAAAGATCTCCTTTACTCGCACCCTTTTCAAGGTAAATATTCTATTTTCGAAATTGTGACCAACAGTACAGACAGACAGAAATGTGTAGACACGTTGCTTATAACAAAATAGATTTTATCAGAAGAACCTGAATTTACTCCGTTATCATCATCGTCTGAGATCAACCAATGTCTTCTTCCACTCAAAATATCCATTTTTCAAGAAACAGGAGGATGCAATTTTATACCTTCTTTATCTATTCAGGGTAGTTTTTATCAAACTGTATACCTAAGCTGACTCTGAATTGTGAAATGATTTTTCCCAAATACGCAATTAAGTATTTCGAGACTTGGACAGGTTCAGAACGGATATTTTATCTGTCCCACATCCAAGTCGCCATTCCTGTAGTTTTATCTCTGGATTTTGTGAGATCTCAACCATTTTAGTGGCAGATAAAAGGAAAAAGGGGTAATGAGTAGGTATTAAAATGATATTCAGGTTTCGTTCATTGACTATGTGTTATATTTTCATATCATTCATTTCACTTTTACGGCACGTCAAGAGTACACACATTCATTTCTACTTTACTAGTTAACCGCACTGTGGAAATAGGATTGTAATCGAACCGTAAAAGGAGTATTCTTGTTTTGATGGAGTGAAGAGTTCGTGTACCGTGTGAAATAGATTTCTTAGTATGTCGTCATACAATAAAGTTTGAGAAAGCTTTTATTAATGCTCAAGGAGAAATTTTCAGCGATCACTGGTAAACCTAACAGTGAATTGATGAACTATACTCTTTTTTATATACTTCTACCTTGGACCACGAATATCCATGAAATCCTCAAAAGTAGACAAAATCAAGCGAAGAATCACCCTAGGTTGGCAAGCAGGTTCAACATTCAAGAACAAGAATATCCTATTAGCTTTTAAAAGTAGGATCTACAATCACTGCCAATCTCCCAGTGGTCATCTATGGAGCTGAATCATAGAACCTAACCAAAAGACTGGCCCTAAAACTAAGAACCAAGCAAATTATGGCTAGCCAAAAAAAAAAAAAAAAGAAAAGAAAAGAGAAGACGGCGTGACGATTTAGACAAGTTCAAGAGATATTGGATATGCGACGCTCACGATTGAGAGGTATGGCAAAACTAGAGAAGGTCCATATTCAATAGGTACAATGATTCGTCAAGTACCCCGGATAGTAAACAAGTCTGAACGTGTGTGAATGTCCCCTCAAAGAGAATTACGGTGTATAAATGTCTCCCAAGTATCTTAAAGACAACTCTTGTATACATTTCTATCAGCTAACTCGAAGTGAATTCGATGGATTAATTTCTATCAAGTATATCAATGACAATTTTTGTGTGTATATTTCTATCGAGTATCTCTCAGAGAATCCTGCAGTATGCATCTATAACAAGTCTCTCAAGTAGAATTCTGGTGTATCCATTTCTATATGATATCTCAAAGACAATTCTAATGGATACATTCCTACCAAGTATACTGAAGAGAATTCTGGGGATAAATTCCTGAAGAGTAATCTCAGCCTTCAAGAACAAGAAAATCACATCACTCCTAGTAACAAGGATCTACAATTAATGTATCCTCTCGATAATCACCTGTGGAGCTGAAATATGGAATCTTATTTAAGGACTGGCCACAAACTGAAGAAAGAATTGTGCTCAACATCACATGGAGAGATCACAAGACAGCACATTATTAAATTAGAAAATGAACAGGGATCGGAGAGAGATAGAGAAACCATTAAAAAAAGAGACAACCGCTGGACATCATGACTCACAAAATTGATCTCCATTGATCATTTGTTAAACTGTGGCCGGCAAAAATAGATGGTGTGACGAACTAGACAAGTTCCGAAAGCATTGGCTCCATGACGCCTATAATAAAGAGATCTGTCGGATCTTTGGATGGGAGGAACTGTGACCAACAACGGGCGCTAAAGGACCTATGATGATGATGAATCTGTATATTGGGCAAAAAGGGTAATTAAGTCATTTTTGTCCGTAATTTTTTATTTCTCATCATTATTGCACTTCGTATAATACCCTACCGTTATCGCTACGAATTCATTATAGTTGCAATGTTGAATCTCGGAAAGTGCTGTAATAAAGGGAACCCACTCTATTATAGAAATGAAAAAGATGAGATGGAAAGAGTGAAAATAGATGGATGACAGGAGACACACTACCGATATGATCGTTTTTGCATTTGACAAAAATGTGTCTTGAATAAACAAAACCACTGCAATGAAAATGACTATTTGCAACAAATTATTGCGAGATCTTTGAATTCACATTCTTACATACTAATATTGAAAACATCCTTACAGATAAGAGAGAGGCACAGAGACACAGACACAGAGACACAGAGACAGTTACTATATTTATATTTCTGATCTGTTTTTCGTAACATCTCAATAGAACATCGTAGTGTCATAGAGAAATCATTCTTATTACACAGACAGAATAGAGATTTTTAAGCCTAAAATATATTACAAATAACTTTAAAATAGGAATGCATTTAGATTTTTGATGGGATAATGAGATGTTACTGAAATTTTGTAATTTCATCAATAATGTCAGAAACAAATGTCAAAAAATGTGTTAACTCTGTCTTACGTTTCGAATAGTTTGTTTTCGTTTCTAACAAAAAATAATGATAGACGAGTAATGGCCCTTATTTAGATATATGTGTATAAAATTAATATTCTCATTCTGTTCAATCTGTTCGTGATTAGCCGTAACAGTGTGGTGTGTCTATTCGTATATCTTGAATTAAGACACTCTTAGATTGCGCCTCTGTTCTGACCATGCCACAAGGAAACTATTTCTCAAAACAGATAACTACTAAATGCTAACTGAAGAGTAGTGTCATCCATTTTCTTTTTTAGCTGATACATAAAGATTCCTGATGCAATTGGGCCTTCAATGTTCATTCTGGTCACATCAGATTGTATTATTTTTAGCAACCCTACGAATCACAGGATTGTCTGGTTTCATTCAACTTGTCCCCTCCTGGGCTGGGTTAAAACCACAATGGGTGCTACGCCACCCATAATGTTGGGACTCACCAATATACATATATCTCAGATTTTCAAGTGTTGAAATAATGCAGACATTTTTGAGAAATGTGATCGGAAGAGAAAAACAAAAAATTTTGAAAAAATCATAATTCCATGAGACAACGACAAGAAAAAAAATGATATGCAATACATTATGATGACAGTTCTAAAAGTTATTTACAAAGTAATTATTTGATTCATAATTGGTCTTTTTCACCAGGGTGTAGTGATATATTTCTATATTGCTATTTTTTTGTTGCCCCTCCCCCTCTATGTCTTGGGCCCTACACCGTGGCATAGTTTGCCTATAGATTAATCCAGCTCTTGTCCAACGTAGGAAAATGATTACATTTCAACTTGCGGCTAATGTAACATTTTTATTCACTTAATTTGTCCTCTCATACGATGTCAAGCTAAACACGGAATGCCATTAGCGTTGATACAATTCGTTATTTTGCAAAAGATTTTCAAATGCCGAAGTCGTCAATAGGATTTGCTATCAGATTAACGCATTTGACACATACTTGGAGGAAATTTGGCCTCTCATACCTGTCTCTAGGTACGTAATTGGACTGGCGTGACCAATTAATGTTTAAGGAAACTACATCTTATATACAGATGCCCGGAACCTCTATTATCAAATACAAGTCTATTTTCATTTAGCACAGCAGGTTTTTGCCAATTATCTGAACTTCTGCGATAAAATCAATATCTCTTATCTGAAAATCCTCACTTCGCAGATAATGCTTTTACTTGTAACCCGAAAATATAACAAGCTAAATTGCAAATTTAATGGATTGTATTTGTTAGGCTCTATATCAGGAGGAATTAAAATTGAATGTTATCTATTCACGTGCAAAGATTTATCAAGAAATTTGTGTCTTCTTTATCAGTTTTTTTTTTTTTTTGCATACCGTTTACATCTGTTTGATAATAACAACGTCAAATATGATATGATTCATGGAGAGGAAATACAAGAAAAGCAGAGATATTCAAGTAATTATGTAAATATTAAATAGACCACTACCCCCTTAACGCGCTCCTGGAGCGGTGGACTCTCTTGCAGTAGACAAAAGCGTGCTCGGCCGTTCCGTCATTGTAATTGTTACACCGAACTCAGTCGGGTAGGTCCACTTTGCCCATCTTGCAGAAAACGTCAGGTAATTGAAAACTTGGAGTTGTTGAGGTAATCTGTGGCTAGAACCCAGGACCGTATAGATCGGAGCTGTGTTTGGCGACAAGAGGGCCCGAATTGATTCTCTCCATCTTTTTCTAATCAAGTGTCTTACGAGGACGTGCGAGGATGCACGCTAAGAAATTCAGGAATAATGTGAATATTTCTGAAGAATCACCGTTTTTTTAGAAAAAGGTCTGTTGTTTAAGTTACCGAATGACACGAAAGAATTTGAAAACTAATATACTATTAGGCTGTAGTAGAGGTGATTGCACCCAGGAAACAATACACTTGTAATTTTGATCAGTAAAGGGTGCAAGCGAGAATTTTCCGACAATAATCCGATGAATTGCAGTTGAAAAATGAACTCGTTTTTATTTAGATAATTTATCAGAATATAGGACAATTACGAGTTGATATCGTTGAAAGATAGGATTGTTCTATCAAATATAGGACAGTTGGCAACACTATTACCTGCCCATGTTCTTGGACAATTTATTTGATCCGTCTATCTGACAGAGGTCTGGTGGAGGTAAGTACCACCCGAGGCCGGAGAAATTGAGGTTAGCATTTTCGAATAGTTTATCATGCGGGTATTAAGAAATACGATGGTAAACGGGGATGTATAGCAGTGTTAAGTGACCCCACCCCTGCATATCACACTATTGGCTTAAAATAATCCAGGAGCCAAATAGACCCCCTGTGCAATCAATGCCTAGGGGTATCATGTTAAGATGTCCTCTTTTAAAGAAAGATGTTCTCAAGAAATGAAATGGGGGGGGGGCTATCTCATTTGCATAAATAAAAAATACTGCCACACAAAAAATCTAGAATTTCATATCTCATCTTGCAATTCACATATCTCAGTACTCTAACGGACTAAATCGGTTTTTCCCGGCATGAGACATCCGAAAACATTAAATTTAAATCAGTTTTCAAGTGGTATATCTTTCAACTGCATCTTCCATGCAACAAATGATACAGCAAAATTTGTGACGATAGGTTTGTAGCATTTTTCAAGAACATTCCAAGTACACAGTCCTATATCTTTAGATTTTGGAATTAATTCTTGATTGAAGTATAAACGTATGGATATCGTTTGAATTCCAACCGTGTATCTTGCGAGACTATTCCTTGAACATGGGAAGTTACAGCCCAAATTTGCGAAGATAGGTATGTAGCCTTTTTCAAGAATGCTTTATACCAATCATCAGAATTTCGGCTGTAATTTTCCCTGCAAGATACATTGTAAAGTACGTCGTGAGAAACCAGTTCAAATCTTTATTCAACGATACCCACATGCTTATACTTCCATCGAGAATAATGCCTACAATTTTACGAAATAGGACTGCGAAATTTTCTCGAAAAATGCTACATAACTATCTTCGCAACTTTAGATTTAACTTTAGATGTACAGGAGATACAATGCCAAGATGTATTGAGGAGAACCTGATAAAAATTTCTTTCTAACGATGCTTGTGTGTTTATACTTTCATTGAAAATTAATTCCAAAATTAAAAGAAATAGGATTGAGGTCTTGGAATTTTCTTGAAATAAAATAAATATTGAAGTTTGAAGTCACATTTGATTTATTTATAATATGTAATATACCCCCTAAAATTTAGATTTAGATCTTGAAAAATCTAGATGTTTCTAGCTGTTTTAAGACGTTTTTGACTCAATTTTTTAGGTGTAAATCAAATTAAGATCGGCAAAATAGGTATAAAAGTACATATGTTTGTATGTACAAAATACAAACAAAAATATGTAAACGAAAAGGAAAAACAAAAACCAGAAAACAAAATAATTATCAGCGCGTAAAAATTTAAAAAAAACGAACTAGAAGGCACCCAGAGAGCGCTCCAGAATTTATTAAAGCTTTTTTAGCTTGTGACTCAGCTTTTTAGAAAATGACATTGAGATGTGTTGGAGATATTGTGTGAACATATAGCTAGGATGCAGGGGAGGTGACTGTGAAAAATCCTGAATCCACCCCAAGATTTAATCAATTCATTTCTAGTCCGAAGCTTACCCTTCCAGACAATTTTGTCGAAAATTTTCAAGAACTTATGGAGATATTGCGTGGACTGATAGAAGAGAAATGTAAGTGAATGCATATAACACTTCGAACTGGCAGAGGCAACTTATCATGAAATGAAAACGATTCGATTCTGACGAAAAGCGAAACAAAAGACAAAATACAAATTTTAAGTTATAAAAAGTTCTTTTTTACTTTTTTTCTTTTCTTTTCACCAATCTATTCCGAAAAGGTCGATGTCTGAATTGAAATAGTTTTCTGTCTGCCTATTTTTAATTCTCATTTGGAAAACAACTTTTTCCCACGGAATAATTGAATAGTAACAGAATATCGACTCCGATGTTTAGACACAAATAATGAATGGTTGTTGCATTATTAGGGCGTTGTCAAAAGTATTTCGTTTGTTAAATACTTTTACTCTTAATCTTTAGGTACAGAAACATACAAGAAGTAAATAGACAACTTTAGCTTTATTGAGAACAACCCTAGTTTAAGAACCTCAGAAATGGCAGAAAAATCAAATTAGCCAAAGAACAGTGAAACATTATCCACAACTTGATTATTATGTACAAGCAACTGAGGAGAAGTCCCTTTAAATCATCCCCTTGGCATGAATCTTATTGAATACTTACGGGCAATATTAGATAAGACCTTGTGTAAGAAGTCTAAAAAAGCCAGTAAAACATTCAGACTTGCTGAAGCTCTTAAGCCAAGCATGGTCTGAACATCTAAACTTGCAAAACTCATTTAGCCTATGCCAAGGGAATTGTTGCTCTGAAAACACCTAAAGGAAAGTCAAAACATCATTTTGTATTGTAAGTGTTTAAATAAGATTAAAGGAAAACTGTTATGGAAGGGCTTGGCAAACTGGAAGTGGTTTGGATGGATAACTTATGTAAAATAAAGGAGAGCAAAAAAACGAAGATGAAAGTAATGCACCCACCCAAATACACCTCGAGTATAAATGGAATATAAAATGAAATATCGTATAAGCAAAGTCAGACATTACTTTTGGGGTCTGGTACAATGGTACATCAGTGCAACATGTCCCCTCAAATAGACTACATTGCCCAGAAAAATATCATAAAGGACTCAGCATGGTAGTACGACGATCTATTTACGTCATAGGTTGAGTTGATTGAAAGTCTTATGAATTGTAGATAATTAGATTGAGTATGCATTCAAACACTGTGGAAGAAAGCAAACTAGGGCAAAGGGTCCCCTACTTTTTTGTTTATTGGCTGGTGTCTGCAACACTAAATCAAACAGATATCAAAAAATAATTGAAAAAGTCATACTATTGATTATATATTTACTACATGTTACCCTTCATATGATGATCTTTTAATGTTAGGAATATCTTGACACATTTTGAATGATACCAGGTTTTGTCTTCTTGGTCATCAACATTTAACTGTCCAAAAATAAAACAACAAACAACAAACAAAAGTCTAAAACTAATCTATTTCAGGTATTTGCCCTCTTTATTCAGTTTTAATTTCAGTTTTTGCATACAGAATATGAAAGGAATACACTTTTTCAAGTGTATTCACTTGTGTACTTGAAGTAATATGGAAGCATGAGTTGATTACGGAATATAAATAAAAAAACTGATCCCCATTTTTTATTGATATCTTACACTAAGATGTATTGATCAAGTAGGGGTCAGTTTATCACTTAATAACAATAGAGAACCGCCCCCACTCAATGTACAGAGATTTTGAAGACAGTAAAAACCGTTTTAAGGTATTCAATTTTTTTTTCTATACGTTAATGTTCAAACATTTTATGGTTATGTGTGCAAAGTATGGAAGGTTCAGCTGGCGTACGTATTTGTTTGAACAAACATTTAACGTGACCAATTTAGCTTTACAAAGATATATATATAATTACCATCTTCTTCCTTCTCATCCCTTTTTCTCATTATCATCATCATTATCAGCAGCAGCAGCCACCATTTTCGTCCATTGACAAAAGCCTTTCCCATTTCCTTCCATGAGACCCACGATTGTGATAACCGTTGCCATAGTTGGTATTATTCATCGATGATATATCTTATGCTTTAAACACATTGGTAAGGTGCTCTTCAATATGTCTGTATTCATACCAAATGATTTCCAACCACATCATGCATCATGTGTCATTTTATGTCGCTTTCATGGGCTTTCACTAACTTCCTTACCTGTCTTTCTATGGGTAGATGTATTCGTCTACTTTTGTCTTGCTCTGTTCGTCTTTAAGCCCCCCAGTCTCTATAATGTGCATGTACGTAAAAACATAAGAAGTCCGTCGACCAATTATGAGAAAGCATTCAACATAATCGCCTTCTTGGTTAGTGCACTCATTTCAGTGGTGTATATCAGTTAGATAGAGCAAACATTTTACAAAGAAAGTTTCAGATTAAGATTCAACTAATATGTGCTGATATCTTGGAATGTATTTTTTTATCATAAATAATGTATCTCGATCGGACGAACAGCTAAAAATCTAGGACGAATAGAAAGCCTTTTCGAAATTCTTATGTTTTTGTATTGTTTATTGGTCCTGTTATTATATCTATTGTTTCAATGACGTCCTTCGTTTTTTCACCGAAAAGAAAAAAAGTAATATATATATATATATATATATATATATATATATATATATATATATATATATATATATATATATATATATATATATATATATATATATATATATATATATATATACTTGTTATCTTATTGAAACAAACTTCATAAGAGAAATTCAAAGTTTACAAAGAAATACCGAGAGTTACCTGATATGATACTTTCTGTTTCCCTCTCTTTTTTATTCCAGTCTCAAATTCAAAATTCTTAAATCCCAATGTTTGAAATTCTGATATCTGAAATTCCAAGGTCTGACGAATTCACGATGATAAACTCTTGGGGTTCGACAAAATTCTTTTGTTTGACGATAAAACTATTTGGTGATAAGATATATCAAAAATGAATTTATTTTAGTAGATGAAGTATTCTAAATCATTATCATTTGTTTTTGCTAAAATTTACCACCATCTTAATTGTTGTTGCTTTTTATTCCAACTAAATTCAGGCTGCGTACTCCTTAGCAGTGAGTAAATGATCAGAATAAAGAATAATTTCAAGGTGAGAATCGAGCCCACTATTTTCTATACCAGAAGGTGGCTCGCACAACGCGCGACTGTTCAAACCACTAAGCAATCGGAATTTAGTGGCATGCGTGACCTCAAAGATAAGTAGTAGGGAAAAAATAATTATGATAATTTATGCCGTTGAAACAGAAATTACAAATTCACGTCTCTTATCTAAAGGATTGCCCCCCCTTTATAACAGCAATTTCACATGCTCGGGTATTCAGCTAGTATATATAATTTGCAATAAATATCCGTAGAAAAGATCTTCTATGAAAGGACGAATTCTATTTGTGGAAATGACAAATTTAAAACTTTATCTGGCGTTTAAAAAATACATTTCTGTTCTTCTTAATCACCCATTCTCAACGATGAGTTTTACTGCATGTGTGTGGGGATTCACTTTGCAATTAAAGTTTATGCTAAATTAATTCGCAGCGTACTTATATCTACTTTAGTCTGTTCATTATCTATCTATCTATCTATCTATCTATCTATCTATCTATCTATCTATCTATCTATCCAAGTATATTCATATTGATTAACTTTCCAAGGATATTCATAGCTATCTATGTATCTATCAATCCACCCGCTCATATCTATCAATACATCTGCCTGATCATATGTATGTATGTATGTATGTATGTATGTTGTATGTATGTATGTATGTATCTATCTATCTATCTATCTATCTATCTATCTCATTGTAATTGTATCTATCTATCTATCTATCTATCTATCTATCTATCTATCTATCTTTCTATCTATGTATCTATCTATCTATCTATCTATCTATCTATCTCATTGTAATAGTATCTATCTATCTATCTATCTATCTATCTATCTATCTATCTATCTATCTATCAGTTAGGTCTTTCGTCTAGTTATACCAGATTCATAATAGGCCAAATGTGAATCAACTGCTACGAAATTAAATTTCTAAAAGAAGACCTACTTTAACTTTCCCGTCTGTTCTATCGGGCTGTCCATCATTTTCAGTTCATGATAACATTCAATCCACCTCATTGAGTGTCATAATTACCCGTAGAAATATCTGTAAAAACATTAGTATAAATACAATGCAGGATATTTATGCTCCGTGACCGTGTGATTAGCAAGTTTTTAAAAAGTGACTGATTTTCCCTATAAGTCTGGTTCTAAAATACCCGAAACTTTAAACCACTGTGAGGCACCCAGAGAGCGCCACTGTCACCAAAACTGAACAATTAGGTTATTGATCCTAGACCATGCCATGAAAAAAGCTTATAATAATTATTCATCTGAGACATTCCTTTGAGCCTTGATTCATTTCAACACTTGATTATTTCCCTTGGACTGAGTAATTTTGTCATTGCTGTGGTATTTGATCCGAAAAGTCGGGAAATCGTCTGATCTCGCAATGTTGACAAAATCGAAAAAAATCCTGCATCCGCCCCGAATTTTTTAATTAATCAATCCTTGGCATATGGCTCATCCTTCCACAAAATATGATTGAAATTCATCGAGAACTTTTGGAGATGTTGTGAGGACATATAGTGACGATGCAGGAAGGGTGTCGGAAAAAATTCCCAGATTTACACCAAAATTTAATCACCACCCACCCTTTTACGAAATGTCATTGTGATTCGTTGAGAATTATCGGAGATATTGTGTAGACATAGTACGACAATGCTGGTTGTAACTGTAGAATATTCCTGTATCCATCCCCCAAATTAATCAATTCTTCCTCATCCTACAACCAACCTTCCATAAATTGTCATTGAAGTCGTAAATGTTTCTCTGCGCTGGTCAGCTTGTAATTTTTTTTATTAGGTTCATGCATATTTTCATCACTTGGATAACTGTGTATTTTAATGTTGAATAAGTATTTTCAATGTAAATTGCATATGAAGATAAAAGAGTTTAATATTTGATAGATAAATGAGTTATAAAAAAAAAGTTCGGGGGGCGGGTGAAATATTCCAGATGCACTACGCTCAATTATTCATGAATATCTCAATGTTGAATCATCGCAGGAAATAAGAAAAGGATAGTGTGTACTTTCAACAAATGTATTTATCTATCAATTTATGTACATGATACTAAATGTCTGTTTATGTGACCTCTGAATATTCGAAACGGTGCATTGTTGCAAGAGATGTTGAATCAGGATACCCCTAAGATGCGTTAACCTAAAGAATGTAAAAATGCCCGAATGATTTCCAACTGGAAAATGATACTGCAGGGTTTTGTCCGCGCTCACATCAATTATACTCATCTATCTATCTATCTAATACCAAAAATCTGTCTATCTGTGCATTGAAGTCAGAAGTTTGAAATGAGCTACCCCTAAACAAATGCAATGATCTAAAGAATGCCAAAAGTCCTGGTGAATTGAAACTGAAAACTATTATTTCGGGGTCTGCGTTCGTGCATTGATGTTTACTGGTACATCTGGATATGACAACGAGGAATGGCCCCAGAAATTGAAAAATACGTTACAGGTGACTATTTTGAAGGAGACAATCTCAAATGAGATTAAATATTTTTCAATGAAACCTTTATGAGGTGGAGTAGATATTTTTCTTATCTCGTAATCGTCATCTTATGTCAAAGGAATATCTGCAGAAGCAGAACTTCTTTCCTCGAAAATGTCGAAACATATTTGATGGAACACAGCGATGTAGTGATGTGGAAATGCGTGGGAAATATAAATGACTGGATCTTGAGAAAACGTTGTTGCATTCGTTTATCGTCAGCAGAACAAAAGTGTCAGTTGTGCATGTTACAAGAAATGCAAAGCTTTCCTAAACAAAAACGTTGTCATCATCCAGCAGGACAATTCAATTGTATCATTTATATAATACGTGTGGACGTTCATTTGCTTGTTTCTTTTTTTTTTTTTTTTTTGTTTGGTTTGTCTTACGATAACATTACCCACAAATCTTTACCAATTTTGGCACGGAGGTCCAGATGCACCCAAGAATAATACAAGATCAAAGAAGGCCGTCTAGAAGCAAGTCTAGATGTCAGAAACTGCAATTTAAATCAATTGTTTTATTTTATATGTTTATCTGTTTTTTCACACAATTTTACACGTAATCCTTATAATGAATTTAGCATTTTATCTTGGTAATATTTTAGTTTCAGTTGTCATCACTTTGACCAGATAAAACGTCAACATTTTATATTCATTGCTATGTGTATATATATATGTATATATATATATATATATATATATATATATATATATATATATATATATATATATATATATATATTTATATTTATATATATATATATATTTATATATATATATATTTATATATCACTTTGACCAGATAAAACGTCAACATTTTATATTCATTGCTATGTGTATATATATATATGTATATATATATATATATATATATATATATATATATATATATATATATATATATATATATATTTATATTTATATATATATATATATATTTATATATATATATATATATATTTATATATATATATATATATATATATATAAATATATATATATATATATATATATTTATATTTATATATATATATATATTTATATATATATATATTTATATATATATATATATATATATATATATATACATATATATATATATATATATATATATATATATATCTTTTGGAAATGGGAGAGGTAACTCTGAAATGTCGAAACCTTTGCCTAAACTCGACTTCTAATGATTGAAGGCATAATAAAATAGTTTTTTAACTGAAAAAAATTTGCATGACAATTTTACACAGGAATGCATTACAGATTGTCATGAGAGACCTTTGGACACTTTTAAACAAGTCTGGTGCTTTTCTTTTTTAGTCCATCGGTAGAAAGTGACACACACACGCGATTTTTTTTTATTACCGCTCCAAGCTAGGAACGTCTGCATACACATGATATTTTATTGAAAAAAAAATTGCTTTTTATCAACTTTTTTTTATGAAAATTTTAATGATAATATTTATCAGAGGATTTATTTTTTTGAATGAGACAGAGTTATCGGCACTAATAATAATATCTAAATAATGTCAAGTCGGAATAAATAATAATGGTTTCTTTTATTTTTATTTTCCCAATGGAAACATTCACACACACTGTATTTTTTTTATTGTTATTTGATAGGAGCATGCGCACGCTCCTAATATTGTATCAAAAAATTGCTTTTTATCAATGTTTTCTTTTCTGCAGCATGTTTACTGATAATGTTTTTTATGGCTTTACCTTTTCGTATGAAACATTATTATTCGTGGTAACAATGATTTCTAAATAATATTAAGAAGTAACATAAATGAATGAATAATGAAATGATAAAACCTTTCAGTCTGGATATTCCTGCCCAAATGCTTGGTACCCAAGCTTGTTGATTTATAAAATTTAATCATTTTTGTATGCGTTTCATATCCTGGAAGATAATATATTACTTTCCAAACAACATGATAAAAAAATACTTGTTAATTCTCTTTAAAAATTTATAGTATCGTTTGAATATCTCTTCTAAGTATTTCTTAAGAGAAAAGCTGTCTATCTATCTATCCGTCTATCAATCTATCTAATGCTAAAAGTCTGATTCTATCTATCTGCATGTAACATCTGAGCAGCCGATACGGTGCATTGAAGCCAGGGTTTTCGAAATACGCTACCTGTAAAACGTGATAGCCTATAAGATATCCTGGTGATTTTCATCTGTAAAATAATAATAGTGAGTTTTTTTTTTATTGCTATTCATATTTCATAGCGATCTTTTGGAAACAGTAGAGGTAACTCTGTTATAGTGAAGCTTTTGCCTAAACTCAACTTCTGATAATGATAAAATAGTTTTTTTCCCTGGAAAACTTTGCGTGACAATTTTACACCGGAATGTATATCAGACATGTTATGATTTTCACCAAATTACAATTTGTCATGGGAGACCTTTGGAAACTTTTGAACAGACGCCGGATTTTTTTTTTTTTGAGCTCTTCAGTGGAAAGTGAGACACAAACGATCCTTTTTTTATTGCTGCTTCAAACTGGAAACATTTGTACAAACATGACATTTCATTAAAAGATTGCAGTTTATCAACATTCATATCAACATTATCATTCACAGTGACAATGATTTCTAAATAATACTAAATAGTAATAATATGAATGAATGATATTAATGATATAACCTTTCATTCTGGACCTCTTCTTTCGCGCAACGCCGGGTACCCAAACATGTTGATTCAGAAAACCTAATCACTTTTGTATCCCTCTGAAAGATACGATGTCACTTTCCAAACAACATATTACAAAAATACGAGTTACTCCCCGTGGAAGAATTCACAGAAATCTTTGAATTTCTTAATGTTATTATTTTTTTTTTTTTTAAATAATCTATCTATCAGTCAGGTAGGCCGTAATGCATTTGATAAAAATAGATAGTGTGTTTCTGTGGAGTTCCATCAGTTTGTTCACCTTCTCTTCAAAGCTGTTAATAATGTTGATGAATATTTACGTCTCATCAATTTCTGCTGAGTTTCACTAAAAAGTTGTTTAAGCGTTCACTGTTTTAATTGTTGGTAGGAAAGATCTCTATCAGCTTAATTGTTACATTCAAGTGAGAAAGTCCATTGTTACTGACAGATAAACAAACAAAAACGTCAAGCTATTCATTATATAGATAGATCCAGAGTTTAAAGTTCCTCTTCACAAAAGAAAAAGGATTTGGTCCTTGCCCCTTGGTAAAGTAACCGGGAAATGGATTCGAGGGGTCATTAGTTTTTATTTTATTGAGAAAAAATACACCGAAAACCCGAGACATGATCGAGTGATGATATGAATTTCCTCTTTCCTTTCTGTTTACTAATATCCTTGTTGTAAAAATCAGTCATTCGAGATATGAAGTTTCTCGTTCACTAGTTCAAGTGAATCAATGTATAATAGTCATAGAGATGTTTATGAAGTTCATAAGGGAATCAACGATTCATGCTTCTTTGACTCTTGCTGTAGAAAATGTTATTTTTTATCGTCGATAACACAATAAACTGATCTGTATTTGTCGTTGCGAAACGGGACTAATTGTTTGTTCGTAGAGAAAAAGGGTAAAACTCACCATCATTGTCAATAATTGAACAACCGTAGCGTTAAAATTTAGAGTCATGAAATGAGAATATCACTGCAGAATAAATATGGTCAGAATAAATTCTATTTATGACATCACTTACATATTCAAATGTAAAACATCTAGATAGAGTAAAAACCACCTAGAAACATCTAGATTCTGTTAATAATGCTATTAATAACCCCGTCAAAATAAAACCCCTCAAAAGATAAATAAATGATTTTAGAATGGGTTTAGTTGAGTTCTGATAGCAGTTTGTGTAGCCAGGAGCGCTGTAACATGCAAACAAACAAACATAAAAAAACCTTCGCCACCTTCGTTCAATCGCCATAGCGATGTTCATAAGGGAATTAGCAATTGATTCTACCAAGTTGATACTTTGCTTGTGTTCACACTAATCTCCCGCTGCTATAGGTAAAATAGCGCGGGGTGGAATGAATGATATCCCTTCGAGTGCCTGTCGCTTCTACTGAATTTCATACATTGCAAACGGGCCAAGGAAGCAGTAACATGATATGGTTAACCCGAGTAGGGACAGATGAAGTCGTGGCCAGAGTAAGGGCACAAAGAAGAGAGAAGAAATGGCCATTGATCACCTTCATCATTTGGTAAAGCGGGGTTTTTTAATTAGTCGACTCTTTGAAGAGAGTTTGAATTCGGAATTCAAAGATGATCGATTGAACAATTCCTGTCCCAGTCGGAGTTCTGGCAAATAGGATTGGCAGACAAGTGAAGATTTCATTTGAAGTCTTTGCTCACCCATCCTTACTGCTAATATTCCATCATTCAATATGAAGGACGGTCCATTAGAACAGCGCCTTTTATAGCTCGGTAAATCTCCAGGAAATTCTTTCGATCATGATATGACATTCTTTCTTTCATCATTCTTTCTTCATTCCTCTTCTTTCATTGTCATCTTTTTGCCTTCTTCACTAATTTCTTTCTTTCTTTTGTTTCCTCCACTCATTGTCTCTTCTTTTTCAATGCGAAGAACAGCCATTTGCAACTTGAAAGGTTTGAGTATTTGAAAAATTTCTTTAGAAAATTTTCGATATCTATTTATTGATGGACGAATTCTTTTGAAAAGAATTTTCCATTCGAAATATCGAAGAAAAATAATTCTTATTCGTATGATTCCTATCTTTTTATTTTCATTTTCAACATTCATCTTATTGCTCTCATTGGTTTTCCTATACTTAATTCTCCTTTTTCAGAAAATAATTGCGGCGCTACTCAAACTTTGGGATAAAAACAAAAAAGAGGAAAATTGAATAAAATATTTTTTCCTTGAAAACTTTTTTGTTTTATCGGATTGATTATGATTTGGGCTATTGACCTTAATTTTTAAATTCTTTCTCTACAGTGCTGCTACTGAAATTTTATTTTAAAATGATGTATAAATGCTGAATAATCAAAGATAAGGATCAGAGATAAGAAGAAATATTTTCATCGGATGTTTTTCTCCATTATGCTTCCTTTTTCCTCTTCAATGGGAGTTCTTTGGATGTACGACGTCTTGATTATGTAGCTATTCAAAAGTTGCATAATGAAGTTTGCGAAAGCAATGATTTTTTTCTCTCTTTCTGAGGTCATCATCCAGTAAAAAAACACAGCGATCTTTTGTTTTATGCCGGTAAATTGATGGAAGCAGTAGTGTTGAATTGTAAAAGTAAGAAAGGTTTGAAACAATACAACAGAGCTCCTTTCTCTCGAATTAAATTATGTTTAACGGGTGCAATGATTATTTCGCTTACCGGAACGGGCTGCAACCGTCTGTTATTGAGACACCATTGAAAGACCACGATATAATTGAAACGTGATGAATGATATAGTCTCAAACATACAATTGCAATTGTTTTTTTTCAAGCAAAAATATATAAAATATCTTGTACAGTTAGTTAAGCAATGATGAAACTATCTGTTTTTTTTTTCACAAATTATCTTTATCGAACGATTAATTTATTTGTTTTACATTTTTTAATTAAAAATTTGAATTTTCGAAACTTTTTAATAAGCTGTTATCAAATATGGCGTAATGATCGATATATTGTAGATTTAGTTGAATTTTACGCAACAAAATTACGAAAATTTGCCTTCTCTTTTATTTAGACTAAATGTTATCTTTTGTGTTTCTTGCAGAAAGAAAAAATCTTGAGAAAATATTTTTGAAAAATTAATAACGTTTTTGAAGTTGGGTGTCGATTACCTGGTAAAACATATGGAATTGAAAAATCCCTGTAACGTTTTCATGAGGGATGAAATATACAAATATATCTTTCTTAATAATTACCCGTCTCTTCTTTGATTACCCTATGAGTCGAAGTGGCAACAACTATCGACGTTTTCGATTATTCTCCACGTCAAACTCAGTCTTTTTGCAATTCAATCTTTTCAAAAATCCCAAATTGCTACCACTACCATTATTGGAACCAATAGGATTCATGGGTAGAATCAAGTAAGGGAAGTAACTATCTTAGTATATTATTCTTGTTATATAATATTACCCGCAAAAGCTTCCATTTATTGGTTCACCGGTTGTAACACCGGACTATTCCACTTTATATGTGTGTATGTTGCGGGTAAACTTCCGGCATCAACTATAATCGAATGAGTTGCTTCCCCTTTATTGACATTCAGACAGACAAAATAGAATACATGGACTTATACTAATATAATGAACAGTGTAATTTTTTATTCGTTGTCCGTGACACTTGACTCGTTCACTCGGTGGTTAAAATATCATTGATGAGAGTGCTTCCTTTCCTCCTTTTGAAACTACAGACTCATAAACTGAAACAAATTCACTACATGTTTCCCTACAACAGAGTTTCATAGAAATTCATTTATATCCTTGATTTTTTTCACGCTTTTCTCACCGGCCACCATTTTCTGAAACCACATTTATTATCAGGTTTGCTGCTGAATCAAGAGAGTAAAATGTAATCCGAAATGTTTCACTTACATTTGAATCGTAGGAGTAAAGTAATAAATGAAAATCGAAAGTCCGTTGAGGCGTCACTATAAACTTGTTGCCAGATTACGTAACCCTGAGTAGAAGATAATTTTGGTAAGAAGTGTCTTATCAAGGAATATATTTCTACCAAGTTGCAAGTAAAATTGACTTAGAACAGCTGGGAAAATCGATTTTGACACCTGGATTTCGCACGCCATTATTACCAGATCACATGGCACTGTTTGGAAGATTTTTCTTGTTAAGAAGCATCTTATTAAGGACCACCTTTCTACCAAATTCGACTGAATCTGACTCAAAACAAAATAAGAGCACAATATGGGGACAGACTTACAGACGAATTGATAGAGCCTTTTATAGAGAGGTGAGGGCAAAGATTTACCACAAAATCAATAAATAAAAGATATGTGGAATTGGATGAAGACATATCTCTTATTTTCGATGAAAAACCAGATGAAAATTCTTTTTTTATTTTAAGGCGGTTAATTTATGATTACTTGTCATTATCTGGAGATTTTATTCATAAAATTTATTTATCTTGATTTGTACATCTTCTCTGAATTGTGCTGTGTTCGAGTCCGTAACACTCGACTCTCTCACTCAGAGGTACAATCTTTGTTGATAAAAAATATCTCCTACCCTCCTTTTGAAACCATGCACTCTTCAACTGGAATGAATTTGCTATTATTTTTCCTAAGGACATGGTTTCATAGAAATTTGAGTATAGCCGTGAATTTTTCATTTTGATGTTGCACCCCCATCAATTATTCATTCAGTTCTTTTTTTAATTTTTGATTGATCAAATATAATAATGCACAATGAATGTTGGTTGGTTGCTCCCTCTGTCATACATATAAACTGATTACAGCATAATTGTTAACAGTATATTGAGGAGAGGGGAAGCAAAAACTATCAACATTTTTGACGATACATGTACACACATTAAATGATATAACAATCCATTTTTTGCTCTGAATGTAAAAATGAAATGCATTGGATAAGAACATTTGAATGCGTTGGACAAGAACATTTGAAATGCATTGGACAAGAACATTTGAAATGCATTGGACAAGAACATTTGAAATGCATTGGACAAGAATATTTGAAATGCATTGGACAAGAACATTTGAAATGCATTGGACAAGAATATTTGAAATGCATTGGACAAAAATATTTGAAATGCATTGGACGAAATCATCTGAAATGCATTGGACAAGAACATTTGAAATGCATTGGACAAGAATATTTGAAATGCATTGGACAAAAATATTTGAAATGCATTGGACAAGAATATTTGGAATGCATTGGACAAGAACATTTGAAATGCATTGGACAAAAACATTTGAAATGCATTGGACAAGAATATTTGAAATGCATTGGACAAAAATATTTGAAATGCATTGGACAAGAATATTTGAAATGCATTGGACAAGAACATTTGAAATGCATTGGACAAGAACATTTGAAATGCATTGGACAAGAACATCTGAAATGCATTGGACAAGAACATCTGAAATGCATTGGACAAGAACATTTGAAATGCATTGGACAAGAATATTTGAAATGCATTGGACAAGAATATTTGAAATGCATTGGACAAGAACATTTGGAATGCATTGGACAAAAATATTTGAAATGCATTGGACGAAATCATCTGAAATGCATTGGACAAGAACATTTGAAATGCATTGGACAAGAATATTTGAAATGCATTGGACAAAAATATTTGAAATGCATTGGACAAGAATATTTGGAATGCATTGGACAAGAACATTTGAAATGCATTGGACAAAAACATTTGAAATGCATTGGACAAGAATATTTGAAATGCATTGGACAAAAATATTTGAAATGCATTGGACAAGAATATTTGAAATGCATTGGACAAGAACATTTGAAATGCATTGGACAAGAACATTTGAAATGCATTGGACAAGAACATCTGAAATGCATTGGACAAGAACATCTGAAATGCATTGGACAAGAACATTTGAAATGCATTGGACAAGAATATTTGAAATGCATTGGACAAGAATATTTGAAATGCATTGGACAAGAACATTTGAAATGCATTGGACAAGAATATTTGAAATGCATTGGACAAGAATATTTGAAATGCATTGGACAAGAATATTTGAAATGCATTGGACAAGAACATCTGAAATGCATTGGACAAGAACATTTGAAATGCATTGGACAAGAACATTTGAAATGCATTGGACAAGAACATTTGAGCAGTCAATAATGACTTGCTTCTAACAAGGACTTGAGAAAATATCCCTTCATCTGCTACCATTTTTGACGACATTGGTATAGTAGTGAAAATAATGAATAGCTCTTATCTCTTTGGACAGTCATACAGTTCAGTCTTATCTTGTTTTTGTTTTTCTATTTCACAGATTTTGAATATTTCAACTCTTTCGATATCTCATTTCTTCTAGGTTTTCAAATATCTTTTATATCTCAGTTTATCTGGTACTTGCCTGATATGGTGTGGATAGTCTTAATGCAATATATTCGTAGAAGGCGTCAAGCAAAACTGTCAGCAAAACTACCAACATAGGTTTCTTCATATTTTACGTTGGTCTGGCTGGCTATGTATTGTGTGCAAGCAGCAGTTTCGAAACTTTGAAAATTCACAGACCACATCTATAAAAAGATATTTCGGTGGACCTCGATTTTCAAAAATCTTATTTATTCAATATGGATTGCATTCGATAAAATTCTCACATATGGTATAGATCTGTGTATAATAATGTTTTTCGATAGCTACACGATGGATGATTTGGTTTCTCTGCCATAAGATTTGAAATGCGGATTCTCAAGCATTATTTGCGGGCCCAAGGGGTCCATGGACCCCACTTTCGAAACCACTGTGCTCGAGGACTGAAATTTAAACATACTCCTTATGACATACAAGCAATGGGCATCACGACTCACAATATGGAACACCAGAGATCAAATGCGGAACCGAGGCCGACAGAACATGAGATAGCAGGACAAACTGGACAAGTTCAGAAAATATTGGCTCCGCGACACCCACGATAGAGAGGTGGGGCGAATTCTGGGAAATAGTCTCTGTCCAACAACACACGATAAAAGACTGATGATGATGATGATGATGATGATGATGATGATGATGATGATGATCATTAAAAGGCGAGTGAAGTAACTTCATTGATTACTCCTTTCCCAATTTTTCTAATTGAGCATCCCCAACACGGCAATCCACCAAAAGACATTCGTCATGTGACAGTTTTTATTGAGCGACTAACAAGACATATTATTGATATTATTTGCATTTTCACACCAGTTGTCTGGTGGTCACTGCTGGACACTGAGTGACAGCAAGTCTCCTTTTCACACACTCTCAGTTTACAGCAGTTCGGTGGATTACAGTTTCACATCAGTTGCCTGGTAGTTATCGCTGAAGGCTGGGTGACAGCAAGTCTCCTTAGGTCTCCTATCCTCCTCTCATATCGTCCTCACCTATCACAGCAGTACTGTAGCGTCTCCGCTACGCCTTTTTATCGGCTGTTAGGCTATTACTAGCAGCTGGGGGTCGTAGATCTCATATTTCCCGTTCTCTCCCCATTTCGTACAACTCCTACTAGTGCTGTAGTTAGTGTAGTCTCAATCATTTCTCTTATTATCAGTTCTTCCAATCTCGTTTTTGTGTCTTCGATATGCTTCTGAGTACACCTACTATCACTGGCACAACCTCGACTTCCATGTTCCCCACAGTTATTATTATTATTATTATTATTATTATTATTATTATTATTATTATTATTATAATTATTATTATTATTAATAATAATAATAATAATAATAATAATAAAAATAATAATAATAATAATAATAGTAATAATAATATTATTATTATTATTATTATTATTATTAATAATAATAATAATAATAATAATAATAATAATAATAATAATAATAATAATAATAATAATAATAATAATAATAATAATAATAATAATAAAATTCGAAAATTATTTCATAATCTCAAAATTTGTTAAAATTACGGAGTGATAGAAAACAAAAATAAAATTGACATTGGGAATTTGAAGTGTTTGTGTATTTCTGATAAATGCGTCGAAAGAAAATTCAACAAATGAACTCATCAACGGAGAGCAATTATTATGATCTCTTGTAAACCTCTGCCAACAGGAGAGGTATATTTATTATCTAGTGTCTGTTTGTCGGTCCACATGATATCTTCAAAGATTATCAGTTAATTTTAATTAACGTTTGTGGATGGACGGGTTGTGGGCTATGGGAGAAATGATCAAACATGGAGGGGTGGATTGATGTATCTCTTATGTTATTCTGTAGGAAAAAAGATTAAAAACGAACAGTTAGTAAAAAAGGCTTAATTTGGATTTCAAGGAAAGTAACTAAATATTTGTATATTTTGACTTTTTTAGTTAGTGTGTCCGGCGTTGGCAGAGGTACGCAAAAGATCAGAAAGTTAGGAGATCATTCGAAGTTGTTTGCATGTGTGTGTCTGTGTGTGAGAGAGAGAGAGAGAGAGAGAGAGTATAAAGAAAAGAAGGAGGAGGATACAGGAGAGAAAGAGAGAGAGAGAAAATATTACTATTGTTATTGCTATTTTTATATTTTTAGTTTTAAAAAATCGTACAAAATTTTTGTAAAAACAGAGAATTAAAAAAAAAAATATATCAACTCCAAAAAAGTGTCGATCTTTCGTTGGCATAACATTGACGTCATCATTTCGTTCTTTAATTTCCTCTTTTAAAAAATGAGAGCAATATATATGATTTTTTAAACAAGGAACTCTGTCTGTTCCTGCTGACGCTATTGAGAACGTAGGCATTCCTGCAGACTCCGTTTGACCTCCTTAATTGAAAATGACAACTTATGGAAAAAAAACATATATAAAAAAGGCATCAAAATCATATAAGACTTATAGATTGCGTTAATTATGGCGACAATGCAGTAATCATTTGCTTTGTGAAAATGTCTCATTTTTAACGCCTAGATTTTTTAAAAAAACACGCAAAAAAACAACTAATAATTGAATTTTGATGAAGTTCTTAGAACTTATCAAGTGAAGGACGAAATTTACTTTTGATAAGTATCTATTCTGAATTTATATGAAATATCTCTCATCGTGATTACCACTCCCCCCTTCAACCATTTGATGACTTTTTAAAAATTTATAATTAATCGTCACTAATGAGTTTGAGAAATATGAAAGAAAGAGAAATATTGCTCTTATTTCTAACATTTTCATATTTACAATACATGACTATATTCAGGAAACAAATCTTTGCATTGAATTTTTTTATGGTATTTTCTATTAATTCGATCATCTTTTTAAAAAAATCCAAATTTTATTCACTATAAACTAGCTACACTGACATTTTGTGTGGGTGTAGCACAGACGGTAGCGGCTAACTGTAAAAAAATTCAGAACAAATCGTTTGTCATTTCTCTCCTGCTCTATACGATGTGGTTGATGCATTTCTATGCATGGTTATAGGCGTCATGATTGTTATATTTGCTACATTATATTTTTTCCCGGTCGTTCAAGAGCTCAACTATATTACATGTTTCTGTCAGCTTTTCATCATCATCATCATCATCATCATCATCATCATCATCATCATCATCATCATCATCATCATCATCATCATCATCATCATCATCATCATCATCATCATCATCATCATCATCATCATCATCATCATCATCAGTCTTTCAACGTCCGTCGTTGGACATAGACCTTCTCCAGGATTTGCCAAACTTCTCTATCATGGGCATCGCTGAACCAGTACTTCTTGAACTTGTCTAGCTCGTCTCTCCATCTAATATTCTGTCGGCCTTGGTTGCGCATGTGATCTCGGGGGATCCATGTCGTAGGTCGTGATGTCCATCGGTTGTCTGCCATTGTTGCAAAATGGCCAGCCCACCGCCATTTGAGATTTTTTATACATTCTATGATGTCCCTGACTCTTGTCTTTTCTTGGATGTACTGTGCTGTCTTGTGGTCTCTCCATGTGAGGCCCAGAGTAATTCTTTCATGTGCATGTTGCAAGGTTCTCAATTTGCGGGTCTGTCTCTTGGTTAGGTTCCACGTTTCAACTCTATAAGTGACTATTGGGAGGATGCATTGGTTATACACCCTTCTTTTTAGAATTAATGGGATCTTCTTACTTTTGAAGGTTGAGCTTGCTCTGCCAAAGCCTTGCCATCCTAGGGTGATTCTTCGGTTGATTTCTTCTTCTTTTGAGGGTCTCATGGAGATTAGTTATCCTAGGTGGAAGTAGTGGTCTACTTCCTCCTGTTCTGTGTCCTCGATTTTGATCTTAGTGTTTTTATCCCCGATGTGGTTGTTGCACATGATCTTCGTCTTGTTCGTTCATGTGTAAGCTGACTATTTTGCTCTCTTCATTTAGTTCATCAATCATTAGTTGGAGGTCGTGTAGGTTCTCTGCGAAAAGGGCAATGTCGTCTGCAAATCCGAGGTTGCTCAGATACTCACCGTCTATTTCAATTCCTTCACTCTTCCAGTCTAGTCTTCTCGTTTGTGGACTTTATCTAAGTTAAAAACTTTATATGTAAGGGAGAAGTATGCTCCAGTGCTGTCTCACTGACCCCATCAGGTAGGCGAGATAGAGAAATATCATTACCTATGGAACTTGCATCCAACTTTTTGAAAAATGAGATTTAATCGTGTCGGAAAAAAAAAGAAAGAATTTTTTTTTTTTTTGTCGGTGCTCCGAGCATCCATTCCTGACTTACGAGAACAGTTTGGATGGGTAACAAGAGCCGGTGGAGCTCTTAGGCCACTGACCCGCAGTGGACAATCCACCACACCCCGTACAACACGTCATGGGCCAGCATAGCAGGGCATGGCCCATCACTCCCCATGGTTTGCACACCAAATGTCAGCTTTTAAACTTACTTAAATGCCTTCCGACTTCAAGAAAGCCTTCGCCTCAGTGGAAACCACCAAAGTTATTGACGCTATCATTCAACAAGGCGTAATTCCAATATATGTCAGAGTATTGCAAGATATCTACCGACACAACAGTTCTTCATCAGACTACATGAAGACTCAGAAACCTTCTACCTTGAAAAAAGAGTAAGACATAGTGATACCAGCTTACCCAAGCTTTTCACAGCCTACCTAGAAATGATTTAGACTGGGAAAATAAAGGGATCAGTATGGACAGCGAATACCTAAGCAACCTTAGATTTGTTGACAACATCGTTCTTTTTGCTTTCGGCGGGGCAAGCTCAACCTTTAAGAACAAGAAAATCTCGCAGTTCAAGAAAGAAGAGTATACTATCAATGCATCCTCCCGATAGTCATCCATGGAGCTGAAACATGGAACTTAGCCAAAAGACTGACCTGCAAACTGAGAACCATGCCACATAAACAAGAGATAATCTTGCTCAACATAACATGGTGAGATCACAAGACAGCAAAGTATTTAAAAAAAAAACAGGTGACCGAGATATCATAAAATCCATAAAAAAATTTAAATGGTGATAAGCTTGTCAAAAGTAGCAGATAAACGATGAACATCACGACTCATAACGTGGACTCCAAGAGATCACATGTGAAACTGGGCTGACGAAATATAGGATGGCATGACGAACTAGATAAGTTCAGAAACTTCTGGCTTTGTGATGCCTATCATAGAGAGGTGTATCGAATCTTGGAGACAGGTGTGTGGCTAACGACAGATGCTAAAAGGCTGTTGATGAAAATTAGTTGCCTTCCGTATTTTTTACCTGCTGATTAGTTGCCAGGAGCTCTCGACAGTAGCAGTCACAATGACGGATCAATGTTGCTATTCTACCCGCCATCTTGAAAAAAAAAGGTATTTATTGATGAATTTCCAAAAAAATGGTAATTTTTCTGCTCAAATTAGCTCAATAATGATGAAACTGAGTATTCATAATTTAATCAAATCCATAGGAATAATATTTAATTTCTAGTATTATTACTGAGTGGAATTTTTCCAAAATTTCTATAAGGTCAATCAAAATGACGCTAAATTTGAAAATCTTTCGAATTTTCTATTCCAATTATCATTAATATTTCAAGAGCACAGCTCTGCGTTGAATTTCTTTTCTTTTTTCTTGATAAATATTTGGACTTCATTCTTTCTAGCAAAAAACAAGAAAAACTTACGAATAACATTTCAAAACCTTATTTTAAGTTTTGAAATGGGGTGACAAAAGTCTACAGAGATGCCTAAAAGAACGTCTTGCCATGGACGACCGCCACTGAAACACTGTTGTTGTTGTTGTTGTTGTTGTCACTTAATTCATACGAACGCAGAATAAAGTTACAGCTAATTATGGCCAATGAACCCCGTACGGGAAAGGCAAGTTTCTCTGCATAAACTGCAGGAGAAGATCTGGCAACCATAAGGAGTTCCTGTTCTATGGCACCACCTTTTGTCGTACCTTTGATATTTGGTTAGCTTCGGAAAGATAGGTTGCTTGATAGGTATTCGTTAGTCATATTCCCTGTAGCCAGTCTGTTATCCACTTGTTATAGTTTATTCCTCTTGATCTTTTTATCTCTGTCTTTCCTTTGTCTCCCCACCTACTCCACCAGCCAGGGATGAGTTTGCTATACAGGAGGGTTTTTGATAGACGATAGTCTTCCATCCACATCCCATAATCTGTCAATTGCAGATAAGTCTTTTGCAGCATAGTTTCAATGCCGGTGACCCTGGCTAACTTCATTGTTAGGCAACGCTGATGGAAGCGTTCGAGGAGGAGTAGAAGGTGCTGATGTATGACTTAGAATTTGGCTCCATATAGAAAATAAGGCAGAACAATTGCTTTGGAGACATAGAAAAGGTAAGACTTATGATTTGCATGTCCTTTGCAAAGGCAAAAAGTAGCAGAAACGGAAAAGTAGAAAAATAATGTTGTAACAATTTAACGTCTTGTTTATTTTTCCTTTTCTCAACTTAAGGGTTCCGCGATTCATGATTGATGTCAGAAAATGTAACACAGTAGATGCATGGTACGAGGCGAGGAAAACTGATAGAGGACGGGAAAGTCGGCTGGTGTGCGAGAGAAAAGAAAGGGATCTTTCCTCTGCGGGTGAAGGTAACGACTGCTGCCTCGATTCTCGCTTGTACTCTGTTGCCCACAGGCTGTGGACGGCCTTTCATGGGAAAGGCCTCTTGATAAGAATGTACATAACATACGTCGCGTGCCCAAGTTAATTGAGCAAAGAAAATGAACAAAAACCAGTTTGAGACAATCATTTCGTCCAGAAAAATTTGTGGGGTCAGTAAAACGCCCATCATTTTCTGGAGCATCTGTCTTCATTGAGATATATTCGAAACATCGCAGATTAATCCCCGGTGACAAAATCATTCAAGTTTTACGGTTCGCGAAAACATCGTTGACCATCTTGAACACCTGCATTTTCCAGCATCCGCCCCCCACATTTAAAAAAAAAAAATCAAAATATTTATTTACCCTCTCTTGATACGTTTGTATTCGTCAGAGTCGGATAGCTAAACACATTTAACACAATCAATGGTCCGGCTTTCTAGTTCCAACAGTATTTTGACAATTTTCTTTATCATACAGAAGTATGAAAGTTCATTCCTAAAATAGAAAAACTGAAAACGAAAGGTAGAAAATGGAACTCAGTAGCAAAAGTCTTTGAAAATGTCTGTCTGTATACACAGAATCAACGTACAAGGGGTATGAATCACACACATTCTGTTTTGAAGACATATTTACAGTTCATCCCCAAAGAATAAATTTGAAAATTGTAAAGAAATTGTTTGTTTTTATTCATTTAAGAAAAAAAAATCCATGATAAAGTCTTTAGAATGTCTATGTGTAATGAAAAGTCCAGAAAATGGTCCCATAGAAAGAGGCATGAACCATACAAGCTCTGTTCTGGCAGCAAAAGCTACTCCTCCTTTGATTATTGGATTCGAAGTAATTTTTTGTTCCTAACTTAGGGCTGCCAATCACGACAATTGTTTAGTTGATACCTTTAATCAACAACACAAGTGCACATTTATTTTCATTGAGACTCTCTCTCTCTGTCTCTCTCTGTCTCTCTCTATCTCTGTCTGTCTGTCTGTCTCTCTCTCTCTCTCTCTCTTTAATTTTCCCATCATGGGGCCCATCATGAGTTCAAAGATTATTACTGACAAGCCTATATTTTGGAAAATCGACGTCACCATCGGACAGACATTTTGCCAACATTTACACCTGTAAACATGGTAGCGCACTCAGTTAAACTAATGTTTCACAGACAATCCCTATTCTCCCTTCACCATTCGATTCTTTGGGATGCATGACTGAGAGATGTGGAGAAACTCGTATGTTATACAGGCCACTATAGTGTGCTTCCTTTTTCTTTTCATGTTTCTTATAGTTTCTATTTATTCGATTTTATATTTGATTTTTGATTTTTTCAAATTTCTTTTAAATTGTTGTCGATTCCAAGCGTCACTAAGAGGCAAATAATTACCCTAGTTTACTATTCTCACGGTCATTTTCCGAATATTTATTCTATCCAATGCTGATTGGTGACTATGTTGAGCACAGTCTTTATCAGGAATCACTCTGTAAGTTTTGTCTATCCCCGTATGTTCATTCTCATCGTGATATTGTCGTATTACTCCATTAAGTACAAATAATCGAATTCTTGTTTAATCTTTTGGATGAAACATATAATAAAAATGTCATCTAATGTAATGTATTCATCTGAAGCACTTTTTAAGTTCATAAATCACCTTCTCTGCAATTTGCTCTCAGACTTTATCTACGTCTTGTCTATGTGGTTTAATCTATTCAGCAGGCAACGCCTCTTTTAGGCCATATGACGCAAAGAAGTCCCGTGGTTCAAATCCATTCGAGTTAATCACAGACACTTCATATGTCCGGTCATCTAGGTGAAGTGGTTTAACACTATTATCTTCTGCTACATTCGGCAATCTAGATTTTACAATCATAGGCTTCGATGCTAAGGGCCCAAAATTGAATCTTTTTATTTTAAATTAAGGACTTGAAGAGATCCTCCAAAGGCTTGTGATCACAAAGAATAACAAATTTAGAATTACGTACATAATGGTATAGTTTTTGTAAAGAGTAGAATATTGCAGACGCCTCTCTCTCGATCAGGGACCAGCGAGACTGCGTATGACTTAATCTGTGTGAAAGAAAATAGATTGTTTTTTCTATCTCTCTTCTTTTTGCCTGGTAAAATTGAGTTTCTATCAGACATGCACTGGCTGTAAAATTCGATGCATTAATATAACGGTTGTGGGGTCTGTTTAGGTCCAGGTAAGCTAGCATCAAAGCTTTAGCTAAGCAATCCTTCAAATAATCGAAGGCTAGTTGACAACCTTCTGTCCACTTAAATCTAGCATATCGTTGATTATATTGTGGACTGATAACTTTTACCTTATCCTTATCTGGGTTGATGCCATCACTATTGATGGTAAATCGCAAGTATTGCACCTTTTCCATACAAAAATCACTGATAATTTTAGCTTAAGACTGTGTCGTAAATGGTTTTTTGTTGGAGAGAAAATCAAGATTTCGTCTGAGTAGGCTAATGCATATTTATCCATCCCTTCTAATACTACAGACATTAACTCTTGAAAATACTGGGTGCATTAGTTAAACCAAAATATATGACGTCGGAATGGGAAAGTCTTTTATGACAAGATAATGCTGTCGTTCCATTTCCGTATCAGGATTTCAAGTCTAACTTAGAAAATTATTTAGCTCTCCCAAAGTAGCCAGTATGTCATCAATTATCGGAAGAGGCTATGCATTGCGTCTTGTGAAATTATTCAATGCTCTGTAATCTATGCAAGAATGTTTTTTTCCGTCCGTCCTTTTCACTAAAACTATTGGAAATGACCAGAGACTACAAGATTTCTGAATAACTCTAGCTTGCTACATTTAATCTACCTCTCTGCCTACGCCATCTGGCTGTTTTGGGAGCGCACGGTACTGACTTTATGGGATTATGATTTCCAGTATCTATTGTCGTCTTCACTGTACTAGTTCTACCAAGATCTTCATCTGTGGCTGCAAATAGATTAATGTTATTCTTTATCAAATTTTAAAAATCGGGACTCTTAACTGACTGGGTACCTCTATGTCGTTTAAATTAACACTACTGCTGCCTTCCCCCGTCAGCTGCTACTGCTGTTATGTCTAAGGCCGGGAAAAAAACTCTCTATCATACACCAAAGATTCAGTTTTATTGCGTGATTTGTATTTATAATGATGACAACAGATGTTCCTCAATTATCATATGGTTTCACTACTCACTGCTAGTTACTGATACTCCAGGGAAATTTCTGGAATATCTAGAATTTACCTGCTCATTTCAATATTGTTTACGCTTACCCGTTTTGGTTTTAATTTCAACAATGAATATAGTTGGGGCTTCAACACTATAATAAAAATCATACAACGTGCATTATTTGCTATGAGTCCATTTCCAACACATATGCATCACGAATGCGTAACACTCCGAGGTTGTTATACATACGCACATCATTTGCTTGCAACCAATCACGTCCTAATATAGTATTTCTGTTTTAATTTTTTATTGCATAAAATCCGAGATTAGTTGATATTTTTCCGACTCGAAAGTCAAATTTGGCGTACTTGTCAACTGATAATAACTACCCATTAGCGGTTTGCAAGTAAACTTTACCATCCATACAGTAATGGTTTCTGCTCCATGGTCTGAAATACCCACCTGTAGATGATGGAGGTCTCTGCACCAGTATCGACAAGTGCACGATAATTTGTATCATTGAATCATGTGATTGTATCAAGTTTTCCCATAGCACTAATTTTCAGTGTTGGTAAACCTGTTCGTTCTGTGACCTTTCTTTTTCGAACGAACGGTTTTAGTTTCCCTAAAAGGCCAGTCATTGTTTTTGAATGTGACCTTACCGACTGCATCGCCAAAAGTGATGTAAAGTCGGTTGAAATTTCTCCCATCTTGCGGTTGGTTACTTCTACATTTATGATTTCCTTTCGACCGTCTAGTTCCATCATTTGCTTCGTCTACTACGCAACTAGTCATTTCTCTATTGCTATCTACTGCCTCTATATCTACTAGTCATCTGTGGTGGTCTATTTCCATAGGTTCATCGCCTAGGATAGGCCTGGAAATTCCACCAACGCTATCCAAGCTACTTCTTCCAGTGCCTAGAGATTCTGTTTAATAAATAGTCGCTGAATTTCTATTTCCTAACCCGTTCCTCAATGCATTCACTAACTTTTTTCTATTCTAGGGCTCGTAATTTCACATGGAAAGGTCTTCTCATTCAGAGAAATTACTTTCACACTTTCACCCTATGCTGATGCACATTTAATAGCTGACACATTGCCTCAGCTTACCTAGTGGCTAACTGATAAGCTACCTGGGCTTTTTCCCCTTTCCTATTTCAGCAACTATAAAATATCTCTCAACATCTTTCTTTCATGCTTCATAGTTGTCTTTCAGATAGGGTCTGGATTGTCAGACAAACCCAAGAATTCAACTAAAAACTCTACTCCTCGAAACAAGAAATACAAAACCTTGAACAGGAGGTGCAAGACACGAGCAATCAATTCAAAGACTTCCCTGAAGTTACGCCATGGGAAGTGAAACATGTCATCAAACAAACAAACAAAAGGAAAGGCCAGAAAGCATCACCATCGACCTACCACTAAAAGCTGGTAAGGATAGTACTTGGAAACTAGCCAATTTATTCAACGTATGCCTAAAACAAAGTAAAGCCCCAGAAGAGTGGAACACTACAATATAATGCTGTTCCGTAAAAAAAAACAAAAACGGAAAGACCTCAACGACTACAGACTATTGGTCTACTCAACTGCATGGACAATCTTCTCACTAAAGTTATCACCAACCGAATCACCGAAACGGTTAACAAAACCATACCACGGGAACAAGCCGGCTTTAGATGCAGTTGCTCAAGCATGGATCATCTCCATTCAGTAAATCAACTATGAGAGAAAGCAGCAGAATATAAAATGACACATGCTGTAGAATTTATAGACTGTAAGAAGGCCTTCGACCCCGTAAAGATTCCCAGTCATTGATGCTATCAATCTACAAGGTGTACACCCCATATATGTCTTGCAACATATATACTGTTACTGCAGCTCATTAACCAGGCTACATAAAGGCTCTGAGCCCTTTCAGCTCAAAAATACCAGCTCACCAAACTATTACAGTCTGCCTAGAGATGATCTTCAAAACACTATACTTGAAAGACAAAGGAATCAGAATAGACGACGAATAAGTAACTTGATATTTTTAGACGACAGTATTTTTTTTGCAGATGATTTCCAGGGCCCCCAACTAATGCTGCACAAATTGAACGGAGAAAAACAAGAAAGTTGGCTATCACATGAACTCCAGCAAAACAAAGGTCATTTACGACAAATGCACAACGGATAAAATCAAAAAAGCAAAGCTGGAAAGAGTAGACCCCGACATCTACCAAGAACAACGAATGTCGGTGGAATCCTCAAAATTAGGAGAGGTCAAGCAAAGAATAACTCAAAGATGGTAAGTCTTCGATAGAACAAGCTCAACCTTCAGGAACAAGAAAATTCCATTCGTCCTAAAAAGAAGTGCGGTATACAACCAATGTATCTCCCGATAGTCACCTGAAACATGGAACCTAACCAAAAGACTGATCTGCAAACTGAGAACTATGCAACGTGCACATGAGGGAATCATGCTCAACACCACATGGAGAGACAACAAGACAGCATAGAATTTTTGGGAAAAATAGGAGTCCAAGACACGATAGAAACTATTAGTAAACTCTAATGGTAATTGGTCGGTCAGGTTGAAAGAATGGCAGACAACCAATGGACAACACAATTCACAACATGAATCCCCAGAGATTAAACGTGGGATCGATTCCGGTAGAAAGTAAGATGGTGAGACGAACTGGACAGGTTCAGAAAATATTGGCTCTGCGACGCCCATTAAAGAGAGGTGTGTCGAAACTTGGGGAATGTCCAACGACAGACGATAAGAGACTGATAATAATTACATTAATGGAATAATCTGGAAATGATACCAAAGTTTTATTTGTGACTTGAGACTAACCTGAGAGCAATACAATGATGTCGAAGTGTCTGGGGCCCGAATGATTTATGGGCTCTATTGATCATACGTACATGCTAGTTTGTCCCTTCTAAATGCGTATGCATGTATCCAAGTCAGCGTCTGCCGCCTGCTACAGGTTGTTCTTTGAAGTGTACGTCGAGTATGTGATAATGCGAATAAAGGAGTTGAACCAACGTATAAAGCCACGACAAAGACGAAACAAAAATAGCCCTTTATCTTCTTCTCTTGTAAGCTGTTATCATCTTACCTCAACCCAAAAGTTGCTAAGAACCTTCTTAGGCCTAGTATCATATAAATCATAAAACAACATATCATCATCAGCAGCAGCCTTTTAGCGTCCGTCGTTAGACCTAAACCTTCCCCAGTATATCTTCGAACCTCCCTATCATGGGTGCTGTTGAGCCCAAACTTTCTGATCTTGTTTAGTTCGTTATGCTATCTTATATTCTGCCAGCCACAGTTTTGCATATGATTTCTTGGTATCCTAGTTTAGTGTTGTGATGTTTATTGGTTGTCTGACATTTTTGCAACATGATCAGCCTATTGTCATTTGATCTTCCTACAGGATTTCATGATATCTTGGGCTCCTTTTTTTTCTAATATAGTGTGCTGTTTTGTGATCCCTCCATCTGATGTTGAACATGATTCTCTCTCGTGCACGTTGCATAATTCTCAGTTTCAGAGTCAATCTTTTGGTTCGGTTCAATGTTTCAGCTCCATAGGTGACTTTTTGGGGACGCGTTGGTTATGGACCTTTCTTCTTCAGACTTTCCTTGTTCTTGAAGGTTGAGCTTGCTCTACCGAAAGCTTGCTGTCCTACAGTGATTCTTGGTTTGATTTCTTCTTCTTTTGGGTGTTTCAAGGAGATTTGTCCTCCTTGGTAGATGTAGTGGTCTACTTTTTCAGATCTGCATCTTCGATTTTGATTGTTGTATCTTTGTCATGTTTTGTTATACACGACATTTGTTCTACCTAACTTTTTGTGAGGACCAACTTCTTTGCATTCTTCTTTCGGTTTGTGTAGCATTACTGGTTGATCATGAGTTTCTATTTTGCGCAGAAGACAATGTCGTCATCAAATCTCAGGTTACTCAGGTATTCGCCGTCTGCTGATTCCTTTATTTCCCCAATCTAGGTCCCGGAAGATTATCTCGAGGCAGGCTGTGAAGAGTTGGGGTGAGCTGGTATCACGTTGTCTTATCCATTTTTGGAGATGAAAGGTCTCAGAGTATCCATGTAGCCCAATAAATGAGCTGCTGTTTTGGTATATATGTTGCAAGACTCTAACAGGGTTAACAACTTGTTGTATGATAGCATCAATGACCTTTAAGATATCCACTCTATATTCTGCTGTTTTTTCTCTAAGTTTATTTACTGA
Organism: Thysanoteuthis rhombus; assembly: GCA_963457665.1. Taxonomy (NCBI): domain Eukaryota; kingdom Metazoa; phylum Mollusca; class Cephalopoda; order Oegopsida; family Thysanoteuthidae; genus Thysanoteuthis; species Thysanoteuthis major. The sequence goes on from OY735215.1 coordinate 11,953,817, forward strand.
ATGGAGATGGTTAAGTAGCTTTTTCTGAATCCAGCCTGTTTTCGTAGTTTAATTTCATCTAGCAATACTGTTTTTTCATAAGTTATTTATACCTTCTTTTTGTATAGCACAATATCGAAGCCACCCATTGTTGCAAAAAAAAAATCAAGATGTGACTGATTCATCATCTTAGGAAGGAAGAAATTACGTTCTTTGCAAACAGCATTGTAATAAAAAACCTATAGATTATTCTGCCACGTTATGTTGTGAATGGCAAGATATCACACTGAAGTGGAGGGATTTGGATGAAATTCACAACGTTTGCGATACAGTAGATTGGATTTCGGGACCAAATGGTAAACTGTGACAAAGACACTGCAAGAGAAAATTTACTTGTTACCATAAGCTGTGATAAGCTAAAAATCAAAGAGGAAGTATTCACTGAAATTCCAAGTGAGACCCAGGTACCAGAGAAAATACAGAGGAGAAAAGGTGACAATATCTCTACAATATTTCCAAGTTGAGGGAAATGTCACAGAAAACATATTTGTATTTGGTGTATCCTACCAAAAGATAATAAACATCCTCGACGAGACTGCTCCCACGGGATTCAACAGGAAGGCTTTTGGAAGTTTCAAATTGCACACTATTAACCTTGAAAATCTCAAAATGAGAAACTGTATTCTGAAAGCGATTGATGCTATCCCTGATCCATTTGCATCAGAAATATATATATATATATATATATATATATATATATATATATATATATATATATATATATATATATATATAAGATATCATCAATCTTATTGGAAGAAATTTGTGAAGCCTCTATATGCATCTAGCAACCTGTCACCTGAACAAGTACACCTTCAACATGTTCGAGGATAGGGAGCTCCAAAAAGAAAAAAAAACACAAAAAACATCCAGGTAGAGAAACGTTTTACTTGACCACCTGACGTTCATCAACTGATACATCGTGACGAGCCATCATTTTTGCGACCCAGTTTGATGGGCACATTGACAACCCAGCTATAAATAGCATGTTTTATTGTAGAACATATCTCCAAACCCAGTCATTGGTAACAATGCATGGTCTGACTATAAGAAGAGAGGTAATTGACATATTACACTGCTCTGGACTTGGTGAAAGTAACAATGATGTACAATGAAATAGAAAAAAAAAGCAATATTTTCCTAAGAATAATAGCAAAGGAATATCCAGCTACAGTATTATCGCAGATAATGACAACTTTAAAATAATAATTTAACAGATGGAACAACCTCACATTGTACCAATATGATATATGTAAAACCAGAACATTTAGCCTGGCCACTTTGTAAGTAATAACTTTGGATAAAAAAGTGGAAGGCAGCGTTTATCCATATACAGACGACACAATACTTCATGTATATATACATAAAGTGATTTATGTTGAGTTTAGTACATACAATTAGATCGCAAAGAATTTTCTAATAATGTGTGCTGTGGATGAAAGAGCTATTTTCTGTACTTCATATATGCTGAGATTTCCAGCTATGTTGCCGGCAAGTTCACTGCCCCCCCCTTTTTTGATTAATCAAAGGGCTTTATCAACAATCGATATCATTTTTGACCCGCTTTGCCACATCCTATTGATTTCCATTTCAAGGTCTTACTTGAGAGTTTCATGAGTTCCTTAACAGTAATGTTTTTCGTCTGCTGATAAAGTCATATACACTAGGAGGCACTTTTTATCGTTAAAGTTTTTCAGTATGATATTTTGCCTGTTAGTGTTGATAGCTCTATCAATAATATTATAATATAATCACATCTTTCGCATCTGTGACTGGTTCAAGCCGTTGTTCGTATCAGTTCTCACCCTACTGGGCATTATAATTTTTGCATATGTTCCAGTTTAGACTCTGCCAAAATCTGTTGTGTCTCATAATTATACTAATTACCCAGCTACAATCATTTTAGTTATATATCCAGTCTAAATTCAGGATCAGCCCCATTTCTTAGTATATTTGCGTGGTAATTTCGTATTTTAAGGGTCTGGTCCTAGTCTGCCAGATTCATTTTGATCTACATCAGCCCTTTTGGTACAAAAGGGAGTGATTACTCTTGCCAGCGTGTGATATCTTATTCCTTTCTGTTTAGCTTTGTCTTCAAGTTTTTTGGCAGCTTTAGTTGGTGAATCAGCCTCAGCTTTTCAAAGTCAAGTTTTCTCCTATTCTTATTTGTGTCCTTTGAAATGGTGTGTAGTTTTTGTGTTTTTCACCATTTCTCTCATCCAGTCATTAGTTGTGAGGATGTAGGTTTGAAGACTGATGGTGGTTGTTGCATATGATAGTTTTAGTTGAATGAGGCTCCTACAACACTTTGGGGGGGGCAGGTAACATCTATCTACATCTGCCCTGGGGTAGTGCATTTTATTTGCTGTTAGCAATTTACTCATTGTTATGACCATTCATTGGATTTTCGATTGAAGATGTTGAAACTATATTGGACTCCTTGAACAGCTAATGAGTTAATGGACTGTATTCCATCTTTAGAGTTTAATTCCGTTTTCAATATTAATCTTATTCTTTTAGTCTATATATCTAAGAAATGAGAAAGAATACTTCAGTATTCTTTTCTTTAATGTTCTGTGTCTTTACTTCCATTTATAACTAGATATCTATAGCTTTCTTCTCGGTTGGATTCCTTGATTTTAGCATTTAAATCGATATTAACGGATGATGAGGTGGTTGATTTTCCTCTTTCAAAAGTAGCTTTTGCACATATATGAAGACCAAACTCCACCATGATCTTGTCACTATTCCTTAACAGTCTTTAATAGTCTTTACACTTGCCAAGCATTCTTTCCATTGAGTTTCAAGTCATCCACAGAGGAGAGGTCTTTTTATAGATTGTGTACCCATATGTGGTGTTGTTGAGCTCATGTGAGATGATTATTATTATTATTATCATTATTGATGATGATGATGATGATGATGATGATGATGATGATGATGATGATGATGATGATGATGATGATTGTATGCATTTTATACTGTTCTCAATTTTCCTTATTCGTTCTTCTCGAATCAAGCTTTTCTTTTCCTACCGGTTAGTCAATCAAGTCCTGTGCTGCACTATAAGCAAAGGTATGAGCAACTAAGTTAGTACAAGAATTGAAAAGTTGAATTATGAGGATTGGTTAAAAAAAAAAAAGTTTGGCTTAACCACATTAGGAAGTAAAAATGATCGGGGGTGGGGGCAAAAGGAAAATGCATGGTTTACAATTAGTTGATGTTATTTTCTTTACTAGAAAGAAGTACAAAGGGCTGCAGGGCCCTTCATGTATGGTAGAAGTATGTAGATTGAATTGTATATAAACTGTAACTTACAAAATGTTCAAGCTCCGAAATTTTATCCTCCCAAAATATTTGACTGCTTTTTGATCGCATATAAGCAAAAGCAGGAGCCTTGACAGTTTGAAAATATGTCATTTCTTTTTTTCTAACGGACGACTCAGCCAGTTCGTGCAATCATTATTGAGAACATGTTGTACGGACGACTGCCATAGACACACCCTGTAAAAGGCAGACGGTCTCTTGTGGTTTACCATGATGTTGAGCAGCTTTAGAATCTGGTTAATACTTGTACCACTTTGTAAATTGTCTCCCCTTCCCTCAAAACTATTCATGAGGGTAATAAAATAAAACAGTATTTTTCATGGTACAATAATGAGTAAATGTTTGAATTTTCAGCCCTTTAGCTTCATTGGTACGGCCAGTTCACTCGATACGTACATAGCCAGCCAGCCAGCCAGCCAGCCAGACCGAAAACATATGTTGACAGTTTGTGCAAGTTTCGGTTGACAGTTTCAAAAAAAAGAAAAGAGAAAATGCTCCCTCCCACACAAACAAACTAAAGAAGGAAACTAATTGAAATTGATTGTCTTTCCAAGGTCGTGATGTTATACAAATTGTGAATTGCGTTTACGAATAAAAAAAAAACATGGTATAATTCGGAACTTCGATTTAATCTTTAATTTTTCGAGTTATCATTAATTTATGCTCACAACATGTGACTCTTTGAAAACAATACGAAATAAGAAGCACCCGGAGAGTGCATGCCACTACTGATACTCACTGAAAATCAGTACATTTATAGTTACGATGTACGGGAGATAACTGTAGAAAATTCTAGGATGCACCTCAAAATTTAATCCACGCCCATAGCCCACCCTTTCCTGAAATGTCGTTGAAATCTTTTGTTGAGAAATCGTTGAGAGCTTTGGAGAAATCGGATGGATAGATAGACAGGCTGAAAAACATGAGTGGATATATACTGTTTCGTTGGCAGAGGTAAATAACTTTGACAAACGATTTACCAACATATATAGACATACATGCGAATTGCTAACGTAGTATTATGTATATGTACACAAACATGAACTGACGCACGTACACACGTAAAAAAAGGCACAACACAGACACACACAAACATGTGTCCGTACTCACACATATACACACACACACACGCATACTCTCTATCTATCTATCTCTTTCTCTCCCTCTCTCTCTCTCTCTATCTCTTTCTCTCTCTCTCTCTCTCTCTCTATCTCTTTCTCTCACACACAGACACACAGACACATCTCCGCATTAATACATAGTAATAAAAACTGCATTCGGGCGTACTGAAAACATATAAAGAGTGTTTATAGACTAAGAGCCAACGGACACCTCTGCAATGACACACGCACACACACAGCCTAGCGTGCAGATACACTGATGTCTCTGTGTTCGCGTGTTTGTACGAAGAACAGTGGAAATGCTACTGTACAAAGATAGATGAATTGTCCATGTATCTCACCTGCATGCAACGCTCGTCTCTCCATACCTGTGCAGTGTGGTGGATATCCGTCCGAGTGGACACGCCCGCATACTACGGCATGTATGAAAGGGTACCACTCAATTCTACACGTGTTTTAATCAATGGCTATCAATAGATCGATTCTCTTCAATATGACAATCGAGGAGGCCCTAGACTACGCCTTTATGAATGGATTAGATGATTTTGATCAGATACTTTTCGGAACTCCAGTAAGTGGTTTTACATTCAGTTTCATAAGACCCTCTCAAAAAGATTATATTTTTGATTTTTTCCTCTTCTGTTCAAGACTCCGTGGCATCAAGTGAAACATGATCTTTTTTCTTCTTTTTTTTTTAGTTTTTTTTCTTTTTGTCTATTTCGTTCTTTCTTTTCATCTTTTTCCCTGTGCATTATTTTCTTTTCTTTTTGTTCCGCTTTTCCTTTCCTTTCCTGACTCGTTACTTTCTTTCTTTCTTTCTTTCTTTCTTTCTTTCTTTCTTTCTTTCTTTCTTTCTTTCTTTCTTCTTTGTTTGTTTGTTTCTTTCTCCTGGTCATTATTTCCATTCTTTCTTCCTTTCTTTTGATCGTTATTTCCTTCCTTTTTTCTTCCTTACTTTTGATTGTTTTTTCCAACCTAGCTTTTCTATTTACATATTTAGCATTACTTCAGTTTATTACTTCTAATCTCCTGAAATCAGGCTTTGCATATATATATATATATATATATATATGTATAAAGAGGAAGAAGAGTTGCCATGGATAGCACATCTTTTAGGTATATCTATTTCTGAAAAAAATAATATCCAGAATTTAAGAATGACTATCCAGCTATAAAGGCCTTGTTGTAAGTCAGCAAGCAACCAGGGGACCTAGGCATGCATAAACAGACAGTGTCCTGCAGGGATACTCAGTCGGTATTGAGATACCATTGAGTGATTTCATGTGCCGTGTGACAGAACAAATTAATTTTCACACTTTTTCTAGTTTTTATCTTTGTAAAACTTCGTAATACCCCTGCTCCCCCCTTCCATTAGTCACCATGCGATTTCCGGCTTGGACAAAATTATGAGAACGCGACGTGGCAGCTGATGGTGATCCCAAAAGAGGACTTGCAGTCAATTTTGAAAGTGGTATAGGTGATGGTATAAGTCTGTGAGATCCCAAAGGAAGCACCATTGCCCTACATATGCCATTTTTTTTGGATAGTATTAAATGGCTTGATATTTTTTGACATAACTCGTATGTACGCGCATCAATATACATTCATTTCTGAATTCATGCGTGTGTTTCTGTGCTCGTGTGTATGTGACAGTATTCGTAAATATATATAAATCAGTTCATATCTATCCATCTATCTTTCTCAGTCTGTACTTATCTATCTATCTATCCATCTATCTATCTATCTATCTAACTAACTATCTATCAATCTATGAATCTATCTATCTATCTATCTATCTATCTATCTATCTATCTATCTATCTATAAGATACTTTCAACCAAAACTGTCACCATTTTGAAGTTGCTTTGGCTGACTATGTATATGCTGGTGTATGTATGTATGTATGTATGTATGTATGTATGTATGTATGTACGTATGTATGTATGTATGTATGTACTACGGGTACTGGCTGCACCAATGGGGCTTGAGAGTTGAACATTCAAACATTTACTCCTTATTATATTCACAAAAAAAATTTTGAACACCTAATAGGATTTTAGTGGGGGGTTCAATTAGCAATAAGAAGTTTTACTAAATTGGTCCATTAATTTGATTTCGACAGCACACACGATAGTTCTTTGAAATTTAAGCTTTTTTTTTTCACTGATCATTGCCTTGCAAAGTTCGGGGGAAATATTTATTCATTGTTCACCCTTTTTTCAAATGTTTCAATCGATCACTCGAAACAGAGTATGCTGCCAAAAGACGTTGGTCACGTGAAAGTTTCTATTGAGTGACTAATCAGACGTATCTATCCATCTAACTGTACATATATATGTATATTTATACTTATAAGTGCCTTTATCATATACAATGCTCATACACATACAAGAACACCAATACATACATACATATACTTATATGTGTGTGTGTGTGTTTGTGTCAGTGTCTGTGTACGTGTGTGTGTGTGTGTGTGTGTGTGTGTGTGTGTGTGTGTGTGTGTGTGTGTGTGTGTGTGTCTGTGAGCATGTGTTTGTTTGTATCTATATGTAATTTACTATGATAGGGGAATTATTATTTGACAATATTTAAACCAGTGTTTCTCAACCTTTTCCAGCCCGACGCCCCCCATCCCACCTAACTACATGCTCAATACTCTCTATAGTTTCAATACAAGAAGATCTTTAGTGGCATGTGGTAGTTAGTCATTATAAAGAAAAGCATCAAAATCAAGTGTAAATGTTTTATTACGGAAAGTGTTTTAGTAATATGTCGATGAATTTCTAAGCAGATGCGACGAAACAAATGATATGGAATCTCCACAAGGCCCCCTCTACTATCAGAAACACTGTAGTCACATTAACACCCCTTTTAAACAAACCAACACTCCTAAGGGGTGCTAGCGCCCACGTTGGGAACCACTGATTTGAATCATATATAACTTTGGAAAATTTTCCCTTTTTTACGGTTTTATTTCGGTACGTGTTTCAGTTAATCTAACCGGCACAAGGTAGATAAATAACTCATCTAAACGCATGCTGGAATAAATCAGTAAAAGAGAATATAATTTTCCAAATTTGTCATCTATATGAATTCATATGTATGTATGTATGAATGTATGTATGCATGTATGTTCAAGAATGTGCCATTCTACATAAATGGACTTGCTCTATATTCGTCAAACGTTTAAAAAGTATATTTTCGCTTTCTAATATTATATTCATATTATATTCTTTTTCCCCTGAAAACTCATTCTCTTCTTCTAAATTTACACTTCTAAATCTTTCTCCATTTGTGGCCCCTTTTGATGAGATGAATTTTTTTGTAACCCCAAGCTCACTGCTATAAAGATAAAGCACTAAGACTATATAGAATTAGTCTTTAGCTGTTAGCTAACATTACCTAAACATAGAAAAAAATATATATAAAATGGTAAAAATTGCAAGCTAGTTATGATATATATCAAGATGTACGGTGTTTATTAAGAGAAAAATAAATTACTTTAAAAAAGAACAAAACAACTTGATCATCTATTTAAAAAATGTTGTATAGCATTGAAGTATTTTTACAATGCACGCCAGGAGGAGTATATTATTTTTTCATAGAAACACTTTAAAAATCTCCAGATACATAATCATTATATAAGAACTAAAAAAATATTCTGCAACTCTCAGTAATTTTTACACGACTTCTGGAAGCGTCCCGACCCTTACTTTGAGAAGTCCTGCTATATCTAGTCGCTGGCTATAGCAGCAGCGGGAAGAAAATTGGTTGCAGCATTCAAATATCCTTTGATGCAAAGCGTAAAATAACGACCACCATCTCCACCTTAGCAAAAACGAAAAACCTTTTAGTCGGTTGACTTTCTAAATTTATCTCCACTTAAAATGCAATGAGTATTTATCATGAACCGTCAATCAAAACTGTCAGCATAGGTTTCTTCAGTTGTTGAGTTGGCCTGGCTGCCTAGAGATGTGAGTATGTATCGCTCGTACAGGCAGCATTAATTGAGTTATGGGGCTGAAAATTTAAACATTTTCTTGTTATTATGTCTAAAAAGAATGTTTTTTTGAATTCCCCCAAAATAGGTTTTTAGTAAATGATTAATTGATCATGTAAATAGATGCTAAATTGGTCCATAGTTTGTGCTTGGCTGTGTTTACAGTTTTTTTTTTTTTTTTGAAAATCCAGACTCCCCTAGTGATCACTGCCCAACAAAAAGTGAGAGAAGTTACTTATTCATTGATGACACCTTTTACCCAATTTTTAATTGATCACTTCTAGCATGACATGCTACCAAAAGACGCTGGTCACGTGATAGTTTCTGTTGAATGACTAACCAGACCTGTTTATTTATTTGACTACGCCACCCCGTGATCAAATGAAAATAGAATTTAATATTATGTTAAACTGGATAAATAAAATGCTATAATTATTCAATGGTGAATGGAATGTTATTTGTAAATATTTTCGTCCAAGACGATTTTTTGTCTGAGAAACGGTCATGTGTGTTTCAAAATATATATATACTTCTCATTTTGTGTTTATGACATCTTTCAATATTATCTCTCTCTCTTTCTCCCCCCCCTCTCTCTCTCTCTCTCTCTCTCACACACACACACACACACACACACAAACTGTTATAAAGATATTGGCGTCATTCTTTGAGGTAAACTAGTTATAAATAAACTCCATTACTTCTTGGATTGTAAAGGCCAATCCATTGTCGGTCTTTCGAACGCTCTGCAGGCATAAATGACGCTGCTTATCTAAATGTTCTGCAGAATTGTGTATCTAGTCAGACTGATAAATTAGCCATGGGAGGTGCAGGGCACTGGGCGTAGGAGAGAGAAAGGAAAAAGGTTCATGTTGAATCTGTAAGGACATTCAAAACGAGCGTTGAACGCTATTTTGGATCTTTGCCCCCTCCCCCCGAAAGCAATAAAAAAAATCCGTAAAGCAAACTTTCAAAGACTATGAAGCACCTGTATTGTCTTCATCTTTGTTATTCTAATGCGGCAATTGAACAGTAACGGCGGCTATCTAGCTCATTGGTAAGGGCTATGCTACGTTGAATCGGCTACCATATCAGCCGCAGATTTGATTCCTGCAGCAGCCCCAGTTCCATTCACGTTGTCTAGGCTAAATGACAAATTCATTGTGTAATAACAGGAAATCATTTCAATTGAGAGTTTCAATTTCAACGAATACAATATATATATATATATATATATATATATATATATATATATATATATATATATATATATATATATATAGATATAGATATAGATATATATATATATACTAGCAATGAATCAAGACGTTGCCCGGAGAAAATAACTGCTAATATAACGACAGTTTTTCTCTTTGATTTTGTGCCCGCTCTATTTTGAACCCTAGTAGAGAAAAAAGTTCCCATTCGGTTTTGACCGGTAAAATTGAAAAACGTTCCGCCACAATTTCGACCCCTAAAAGTGAAAAAATTTCTCCCTAAGATTTTTACCTATGAAAGCGGGAAAAAAGGCTTCTCTCTAGATTTCGACCCCTGTAAGTGAACAAAAAATATTTTTTTGATTTTGAACCCGAGAAGTGACTAGATTTTTCCCTTAGATTTTAACACTGGAATTGAAAAAAAATCTCCCCTCTGCTAATTCTGACCCCTGAAATAAAAATAAAAATAAAATAAAATTACCCTCGAGTCTGATACCTGAAATTGGATGAAAAAATCTCCCACCTTTATTTTGACCCCAGATAATACCCCCCCCTCTAATTTGACGCCTTGGAACGGAAGAAAAGTTCCCCCCTCGATTTTGACTCTGGAAATGAAAACTTGATTTGGATTCCTGAAATTAAAAAAAAAACAACGATTCCCTTGATTCCCTCGAAGAGGAAAAAAAAATTCCACACGATTTTGATTTCCAAAAGGGAAAAGGCCCCGGTTCCCGTAATCTGACCTCTAAAAGTGAAGGAATCTGTGCTTTTGTGTACGCGATAGTTTTAGTAAATATTTCTGAATCAGCTCATATTTATCTATCTATAAAAAAAATTTTCAATCAATGCTATCTCCGTAGGTTTCTTCAGTTTTAAAGTTTGTCTGGCTGACTATGAGTGTACCGATGTATGTATGTATGTATGTATGTACTACAGGTACTGGTCGCACCAATAAAGCTAGAGAGATGAACATTCAAATATTTGCACATTATTACGTTTTGGAACCCCTAGTAGGTTTTCAGTGGGGGCATTCAATTTGCAATGTAAAGTTTGGTTAAAGTGGTCCTTTAGTTTGATTTCGGCAGCATCCACGATTATTCTTTGAAATTTAAGCCTTTATTACTGCTCATTGCCCAAAAATATTTGAGATAAAATATTCAACCATAGTTCACCCTTTTTTCAAACGTTTCCATTGATCACCCCGAACTGGGTATGGTGCCAAAGGACGTTGGTAACATGAAATTTTTTATTGAGTGACTAACTAGATCTATCTATCTATCTATCTATCTACGTTCATACTTACAAGTGCCTTCATAGTAAACTACTCTGATACGAGAACACCAATACAAAAATATATATGTTTGTATCTATATATATTTTTCTATGATCGTGGAATTATTATTCAACGATATTTAAACCAGCGTTTCTCAACCTCTTTCAGTCTGATCCCCCCCCCATTACACCTAACTACATGCTCAACGCTTTCTGTAGTCTCAATACAAGAAGATTTTCAGATATATCAACGAATTTCTAAGCAGATGCTACGAAACAACAACGATTCTGACCTCTAAAAGTAAAGAAATTTCCCCATAGGTTTTGAAACTCTAAAAGATCTCCCAATATTCTGACTGCTAAAAGAGAAAAAACATTTTTCTACTATAAAGGATATTTATCCAAGGTTTTGACCGTTAGAGGTGAAATATGTAAGTTTTCTTTTTGATTTTGACCTCTAAAACAGGAAAATAAATGTTTCCTCCATATAATCTGTATAACTCGTAATTTTTTTTTTAGGAAAAAAATCATTCATCAATGGAGTAAAGAGTTGAGCTATGTATTACATTTTAAATGGAAACCCCATCGATCCAAATTATTTTGCTCTCGGAAAATGCTCAACAAAAAGAAAAAGTTACGAAAAATATTGTCGTCAGAATATGAATTCATGTAAAAAATACTTCAAAGAATAAATGTGGACAGAATAAATGTTCTATCATGACGTATTTATGGCATCAGGACGTTTTCCATTGGAAACACAAACTGGGGTCCAGTTCAGCATTGTAGTAAATAGAACCTCCCTTTAAAAACCCCTCAAATATTACAAATCAACCGGAAATTTTTTGTACACTTCAATTCTGCATATTTCATGGGCACCTTGGATCATTAATCCTAGCTGTGACACACCATTTGGGATAGAAGGCAAACATATTCACTAACACCCACAAATTTAAATCTAGAAGATAAGTGAGAGGTGTCACAGTGTCTGTCAGTCTTTAACGCTATAGAAACCGATTAACATGAACGGAGCCTAACCAAATGGACCTAGGAAAGCGTATTAATGTAAAAAGTTTTGAAAAAAAATGTAGGAAATGGTTCTTGATGGTATTCTTTTTACATTTTTACTATAATGCTAAACTGGACCATCATTTTCCGTTCAAAACACATATATACATATTTTGTCATTTTATATGTTTATGAATAATTATTTAAGGGGTCAAAGTGAAAGGAAACTTCCCCCTTTATCAGTTTAAAGGGAAGGCAAACTCCTCCCCTTTAAATAATTAAAAGTTAAAAGAAACTTTTCCTCTTATAAGGGGTACAAACATGGAAGGGGAGTTTTTCCCTTTGTGGGGTCAGAAAGAAATCCTCCCATAAGAGTCAAAATTGAAATGTTTTTTTCATCTTTAGAGGATGAAAAATATAGGAAATAGTTTTCCCTTTGAGGAGTTGAATGTGAAAGGAAATACGCCTGAAATTATTTTTTATATTCCCTTTTAACCCAGCGTAAACGGGTACTTCAGCTAGTATATTATATATTTGTGTGTTAAGTATATTTATATATGTATATATGAAAATAAATCATGGTTAGTGTCTTTCTGTGTTTATAAGATTGTTCTTGAATGAATCCAATATTTATAGATTATTTAGTGCTAAGGTAGACTAAAGTGGAGATATTTGTCAGTCTCGCAAGACAATGTATCCACACCTGTAGAATCGTGCTTTCTGTCTCTTCGAAGTGCTGGTCTTGGCTGGGATGTATGGAAGACAAGCCGTTACCCATGAAACAAGTCCTCACTCTCCTCGCACGGATGTTATCCAAGGGAGATGTAAAGATCGATACAGCTTGATTCTAGAGTTGTAGCAGGAGAACAGCTTCGCTATGCCTTATAATATCCCTACCGAAGGCCTTTGACAGAAGTTTTTTAAAAAACATTTGGTTCGGTAAATGATTGCCAGAAGGCAGGCTAGAAAAATTCCACTTTCTTTTAAGAATTTAGGAGGGAAAATTTGAATGCTCACCCCCTCTATGCATAATTTCCAAACCCGATTGCTGTGTCTCAGTGATAGGGCAATCGCCTCCAGTTTTGTAGGCATTAGTTTAATCCACAAAACTCATGCAAAAACTTCAAAATAGTACTAAATGCTTAGGGATTACAGCTAAATCTCGTTGATATACCTGTTCTCGTAAGATAACTGAAATAAGCCAAATCGGACTTGCTGAGTACCTAGATGGGTGACCACTGGGGGGATATCAGGCGTCGTAAGCAGAACGAAGCCTTAACAAGCCTGGTTAGTTGGGAGAGGGCCTTAATAAAAGTTGACGAGGTGTACCTAATCCAGCAACATCTTCGATAAGCAGAGAACGAAGGTATATATAATTCCCCATCAAACAACAATCAAATAACTGGAGTTCTCATCAATCTGTGAAATGTTCTCACTTGGATGATTACCTTTACATTTTGGTCCCCTAAACAGATGGGTGAATATTAGAAACTCTCGTCCAAAACAGTCCACATGGTCAACGTTTCTTCAGTTATAAGTCCCTGGCTGATGTCATGCAGATGGACTGCGTAGCTAGTTTTTTGAAAATTTGGACTTTTTAGTGATCCAACAAAAGTCGAAAGAAGTAAAATATTCATTGATGATGCCCCTTTTTCAATTGCCAATTGATCATCCCCAACATGCTGCCAGAAGACGTTGGTCACGTGACAGTTTCTATTAACTGACTAACCAGACCTGTTTTGTATAGAATTCGGTCGTAGGTTCAACATTCGTTGATCCTGTCAAAGGACATCAACGGTCGAAGCTTTTTGCTACTACTGTCTGCTAAAATATTATATTGTTGCCAATGAAATGTTTTCTGAATAGTAAAGCGAAGGATGATATAAACAACAAAAATTGTAAACATCTGATCAAAATAGGAATAATTTGAAGTACTAATCTTTTCTAACGATTGTTTAATAAGAATATGCCCCCCTCCCTGCACAATTCCTCCGGTTTATTGGTTACATTTTCAGTAAAAGCGTGAATTATAGCTTCCCCACCATATTATACAACGTGATTTCCCACCTCTTCTGTACCTGGGTAATAAATTCGCTAATGATATCTGAAAATGGATACTTCATATATTACTTAATTTGGTTCAGATAACTTAAGGAGGGTATTTGAAAGCTGTCCTAAAGGCAAAGATAGTAAAGTAACTTGGCAAAACTGCTTTGGAGACGCATACCCTTGAAATAAGTAATTATGAAATAACATTCATTACTCAGTTGTAAAGATTGCGTTGCATGCTGTTATTGAAAACGATCTCTCATTTTTATGTCAACATGCTATGTTATGTTATGCTAATTTATGTTGTGTTGTGTCATCTTATGGCATCATACACCATATCCTCAGATTATGCCATTCTACGTCATGTTATGCAATCTTATGTCGTGGCATATAAGTTTATATAATATTATATCAAGTTATATCATGCTGTGGTATTGTATGTCATCTCATATATATCATCTTATGTCATTGTGTCTTGTTTTCTATGTCAATTTTGATATTTCACAATGGCATGCAATGTAGTCGACTTTCTCCTCCGAATATAGTACAATCATAAATCCCCAAAGACTAGTCACTTATAAATCAATAATGGTCACTTTTGTTCAACATCAGTTTGAATATTTGTTAATTTAGATTCTCATTTTTACTGAATAAAAATGTGTCTTTTCTTTTCTACAATAATCATCACATTGAAATTCAAACATAATTTTTTCGATTGGGAATAACTCCACTTTTCCAGAGCAAGTTGAAAATTAAAAAATATAGTAGGCAAATAAAAAAAGTGAGACATGCAAACAAAAGACTACTACAGGCAAATTAAAAACACTCACTATTAGAAAACTAAAAACTAAGGCGAACTGTATTTTTTTAAATTGCTCGCCTTAGTTTTGAATGTTCTCTGTACTCACAAAATCTATGCACGTTGAGGGAAATAGTTGCCTATTATTTGGTTCCGTGTTTTTGTTAATCATTGCCTCTTCAAAAGAATTTGAAAGATGACTCTACCAGACAGCGAATTGTTTTTCCTCAAAGAAGTCTAGCAGAAACATACCTTTCAGCTGTCTGTGCACGCCACAGAGATAAAGCCTGTCAACAAGCAAAAATATTATGGCCACCATGATAAGTGTTGGTCAACCTTTAAGACTTTCCTCTGCGACCTGGTGCCATGATCTTAACAGTAGACCCTTTAACTACTGCAAGTTACTTGGAGGTGGTTGGTGATTTCCCCACTTTGGACCGCTCTCAATAGGCGCTCACTACAACCAAACGTTCGTATTCTACAAGCCGAACTTGTATCAAATTCACTCAATTCTTTCTGATTGCCTCAAACTACAACATCCAACACATTATATGAAGCACTCGAGAATGGCTTTCCTGATTATAATACCTTGACATGAGCAGGTTTTACAAAAAAGTTGCAGGCGATTTTGCCCCGAGTCACTTATAATAATATTTGAACTATTCAGTGTACGTACGTCTCGTACATATATTTCGGCATCTACAATTTTGACATAGATGTGCAGTTGCAGTGGGGGTGGAAACTTATATGAATGTAGTTTTGTATGTCTACATACACTTTCAAAGTTTAGATAAGTATCGTATAAGGCTGCACCCCAGGTTCGACCTCACTACAATGAAGAGTGTCATGAGTGTCAGTCATCGCTCTATAACAGGTGCTTTAAACATTTATAAATTCGAATGGATGATTGTGTAGAAAAGAAGTTTTACATCTATGTTTAAAGTCTTGAAGCACTCAAACGAGTGATTCTCAAACTTGTTCTACATCGATAGCTCGAAAAATATTCCATAAAAATAATTTAATCATATATCACATGGAAAATTCTTTGTAAGAATAATCATACATTAATTTCAGGGCAATTACAAAAATTTCTTTATTGTGGGGAATCTAGTAATGACGTGCGTTAAAACTGATGAATCCACTCCCACCTCTGAAGCCCAACTCAGGCTTGTTCTACTAAAGTTTGCAAACTGCATACAAAGATACTAAATTCGACCTTAGCACAGCCGAACATGTTCTTTTAATTGTTTGCTTTGAATGTTTATTTCCATTGTTATTTGTTTATCTAAAGATGTTTTCCATGGGTCAAGAACCATAACTAAAAAAACTGCGGCTCGATCTAGAGGCAACGGATATTGTTCACGGTTTCTATCAATTCCGCCATATAGTTGTCGATGGACCACTAGTTGTCGTCGTCACAGATCAACAACCACGTGAATTTCTCTGGAAATCGAAAAGGAAACCATCTGCTAGAATAGAAGTAATCTTTTTCGCGTCACCAAGACATTAATCTTCGTATCGTATGGAAAAAACAGACAATATAATCCAGTCGATTTCACTAGTTGGCATGCGATACCGCTTAAAATGCTACCACAATGCATCACAGAAGAAGCTGCAGAACACCAAAAATTAACATTCTTCCTTCACAATCCATATAATTCCTCAACTGTCATCATTAAAGAGCGTCTACGTGATGTACAACGCACTCATGACACGATTACGTCATTCCATAGCTCTCAGACAAGCCCCACATAAAGATCCTATACTTCAGGGATGTAATAAACGGCTCACTGGACTATCAACAACGACAATATCATCTATAAAGATGTTCGTATTTATTCACTTCTCCACGGAAGCAAGATGTGACACAAGGTCGATTTAATGTGGAGTTGCAGTTACAGAAGCTACGCAAAAATTGCCCCAGTCCCTACAACTAGTGTTGCGGAGGCGCCAGGGCAAGACCAACCCATCTCTCTCAGTGCTATGGGACGGTACTGCCCCAGGGCGTACTGCTCCCCCAGAACTTGGTCGAGTTATTTTTTGAGGCCCCAGGACTGATCCTAGGCCTCTTGCTCTTATGAAGGTGATCAAATGACGAGAAAAATCTATCTCCTTTGCACATGAAGGATCACATCATGGACGGCATACTGTCAAACACCGAGCACAGTTTTAGTTCCCGATGATCGACAAGGCTGTAAGGCTCCAGGTTGAGAGTTGTCATGAGTAACAAGTACGAATAACATCACGAATCGATCCAAGATGAACCTTGATCAGTTTCATTGATTGATCTATCCGGTCCGCTTCCAACCCAACGTCAAACATGGGTTGTACGATTGAATCTATCCAGATTCCTAGTTGCCAAAAGAATCTGATATACCGAAGACCAACTCATTTTTCCTACCGTAAGAGAAATATATAAAAACTTTTGCAATCTGAAGTCTCGTAAATGTAATAATGGACCCCCATTTATCGGGCTAGAAATAAAGAATTAGTTACTCAAGATCAAAATATCCAATCCCAATCACCCACAAACGATGAACAAAACCGTGTGTTTTATGAAACTTGAAATCTCAACAAAAAAAAAGAGCTATTCAAAAAAGAAAAAAAAAACATCCAGGAATCCATTGATGAGCACTTTTATGTTCATTGCTCAACTCAACACTTGAAGATGGAGACAGGTTGTTCGGAGGAGGTTATCGATCGAAGTTTCCCCAACATTCTAGCCTCACCCATATCAAATCCAGAAAATTAGAATTCGTGATGATTGCAGGAAGGAGGTTGTCAATGCCAAGGTGAATTCCCCCACCCCCGATGGCATAGATACCCAGACATCATCCAAGGGAACAGTTTTTAGTAAAAAGAGCTTATGGAAGAATAAAGTTCAAATCCCTGAAGATCCAAAAATATCGGACATTGTGACAGATAAACAGGGGAGCCGCTATGGATTGGTCCGAGACGATGAATATGACAACAGACAACCCTTCTACAGGCATATTATTGACATCAAGCTCTATAAAAGACGACTAGAAGCTGAATTTAATCGCATCCTACTATTAGAAAACCGACTTAAGCACTGAAGTTCTGATGTCGGCCCCCACTGCCGGTCTTACCTGTTTTAACCACTGCTATACCAAATCAGTTTCATAATCAGTTTGTCCAATGACCCCCAACATCGCCAACAACTACGCACCTTCCAATCACAATTGTCACTAATGATGATACCAGAAATATTAAAGCAACTCCAAACATATTTGGCAAAAAACTGCACAATATAGCCTTCTCAACTGACATAAATCTTCATGGGAGAAAGGAGAGAAGTAGAGTCAATAATCGAAGTAAGCAATTGACAAAGCTTTCTTCGAAATGGCAAAACAGACACAAAAAAAAACAGACAGGCGGACAAAAACAGAAATGGGAAAAAGACGGTGATGTTGCCATGACTATTTTAGTTTTTTTTTCTCTTGTTATTGTTCGCTTTGGACTTTTCTTTCCATGGTTATTTGTTTATCTTCCGTTGTTAATTGCTTGATTTTGACATTTGAACGAGAGAAGCACAACGCATTACGATGGAAACGGTCGCTTTGCTTCTTGTTTGATAAAAGCTGTTAGAAACATTACGTTTTCCCAACCTGTTTCAATAATATCAATGATGTAGTAATAGATAATCTTCTAATATGTACACGAAATAAGTTTTGGGGAAGAAGGCGTTGACGAGCAAAAACGAGATTTTATCAATGAAAAATTAGATAAAGTAGTACATTCGCAGAAAAGAAACACACACACACACACACACACACACACACGCACATATATATATATATATATATATATATATATATATATATATATATATATATATATATATATATGACGTTTTGTGACGTAAAAAGAAAAGAATAAACCTCTTTCTTCAGCCATTCTCAACTCCTCTCTATATACTTATAGATCTATCTTTTCTTCCTTATGAACGCTATTAAACGATTCAAAAATTCTGAAAAAACCTTTTTGTCGTTGAAATTTTTGAGAGATTTGTAAAATATCCAAATAACGACTGGTAATCCGACAGATGAACAGGCCGATCAATCTGTTTAATTTCACCAAATTTTTGAGTAGTTCTGAAATGTTGCTATTACAGCACCTTCAGGGCTTGAATCATTTATATATGTCCCTGTATGTATGTAGGTGTGTGCATTCTTGTGTATGCATACGTGTTTGCGTTTGTGAACATGTGCAGGTGTGTCTCATGACTGATTTAATTATGCATTTCCAAAAATCATTAGTTGTCGGCATTAAAGCCCCGGGGAGAACCAACACAATCACCTTAATTCAATTTGTCTTATCCGACTTAGTATTAACTTAAGCTTAACATCTCTCTTTCTAGTCAGTCAGTCGAAAATAGCGGACGTGTTTTGCAAAGCTCTGACAGAGTAACGGTCTTCTGTCAAAGCGATTATCGGTCAGTAGATACAAATCATTAAACTAACTTGGATTTAGGTTAGAGAAGGTTACATGGATCACTTAACTATGTTATAAAAAACGTCAAATTAACCAACCCTACTTTTTTGTGATTTTGTAACGTCTTCCTCACTGTGAATGACTCCGCAGATGGTATTTCTAATATTGACGTATGTTAGAAATATTTAAAGTATCTTTATCGGTAAACACTGAATGATATTGTTCAGTAAGTGTTTCAGTTACATATTTAAACTGTCATTCCAGTGGAAATTATGAATCATAACCACCCATATACGCTGTGTTGATGGTGATCAATTAGAAAGTTGGAAAATAGGAAAATAGCTTCTTGTTGGGCTGTGATCGCTAAAAAGGTGTGAGTTTGAAATAAAGACAAGTGGGTATAAACTACACACAAATAAACCTATATAAACAGACATTGCATTTTGGACCCTCACAAAAAAAAAAAAAAATTTATTCGGGAATTTTCACAGAGCGAAATCCTTGTGCATTGAGGGGTATGTGCATGCAAAGTTGAAAGTTTCCACGATGAAAAGTAAGGGTTGAGCGAATTCTTGATAGATAGTTAGATAAATAGATAGATAGATAGATATGTCAGGACACATGGATAATCTAAACTGGTCAACAGCAGTGTTCAAATCTCTCTGTTTTCAGTAGCGGTGAATAAAAAGATTTAGCTGTTTACTTAAAATAGAGTTATTTAGATTTGTGTAACAGAAGATTGGCTTAATATCTGTCTGTATGGCTGGTTTGAGTTGTATCTGTTGGTGCAAGTGCTGTATGATTGTCTGCTGTTGAAGTCACCTCCATGATTTGGTTTCTATAAGTTTATATAATTTGGTGTTTTTTTTTTGCTCTGGTCTTCCACGACATATCTCTCAAGTTTATTGTCTGCTCCAGTAGTAACTTTGTTAATATTTGTAACATCCTTTGTCATGCAGTCTTCAAGCTCCACAATCCTTCAATGCTATCTGGTCCATTTGTATGGCTACAATATGGAGTTGTAGCTCTTTTGCACTACGTCTGCAATGTGAACATGACCGGCGATTTCTTTGCGAATAACAATTCTTGTTTATTTAATTTCTCCCTCTTTCCCATTACGACGTCCACGCAGTCCTCTCCTTCGGGTAATATATTTCAAAATTAAGGCCTCCTCAGTCAACATGAGAATGACAGACAACCCTAACTCCCTACGGTCAGTGTCAGTCCAGGCTGCAGCTGCTGCTGATGGCTGGTGTTGCCTGGCAACAACAGGCTCGGCCTTGGGCTGCTACCGACACCATAAATACGACAAATACGGCTCTTATTGGCCTAGACAATGTAGATGGAATAAACAATTTAAGAAAATGGGTCTGCTTAATATGTATAAAATTGCAACCTATACATCATCATTATCATCATCATCATCATCATCATCATCATCAGTCTTCCAACATCCGTCGTTGGACATAGATCGTCCCCAGGATTCGCCACACTTCTCTATCATGGGCGTCGTGGAACCAGTACTTTCTGAATTTGTCTAGCTCGTCTCTACATTTAATATTCTGCCGACCTCAGTTCCATATGTGATCTTGGGGGATCCATGTCGTGAGTCGCAATGTCCATCGGTTGTCCGCCATTTGTGCAACATGGCCAGCCTGCTACCATTTGAGATTTTTACTGGATTCTATGATGTCCATGACTCTTATCTTTTTCTGGATTTACTGTGCTGTCTTGTGGTCTCTCCATGTGAAGCTTAGCATCATTTTTCAAGTGCACGTTGCATAGTTCTCAATTTGCAGATGCAAGCTCAACCTCAAAAATAAGAATATCCCATTAATCCTAATAAGAAGGGTGTATAACCAATGCATGCTCCTAATAGTCACTTATGGAGCTGAAACATGGAACCTAACCAAGAGACAGATCCGCAAATTGAGAACAACATAATCATAGGCTCACCTTAATCAGAAGAGGCATGTTAAAAATGACTATAAAACAAGATGAAACCTGGAAAGTTTATCATAAGTACATTTTTCTGTTGAAGAAAATTGTAGCTTTTGTTTACTTTCTCTTATTCGAAAAGAATGTATGAAAAAACTTTTCAACTTAAAAATCAATGAGACGAACAGTTCTCATCCAAATCCCAGACCTTCATAGAGTTTAGAGGACACTTTTTCATATTAGATATGAAACCAGCGTTGATACACATCAAATTCTATAGCTTTGCCATTGTCATTCACCTTTATCCACATAGCCCAAGTAGTTCTGTTGCATGACCGTAGCCACCAAAGGTGACGATGAATTTTGTTTTTTTTTTTGTACATGTGTGTTTGTGTATTACAGCACTCCTGACCATAACGTTTTGTATACAGACCTAAAAATTCGATATCAGTACTCCATTAGACCCCCTTCTAAAAATATTTTGTTTAGAAAGAATGCCTTTTTCATCATTTTTGGCCAGAATTTTGATGCTTCTAAATCTTTTTTTTTCACTCTATTTCTTTGTTTTCTGATGGAAAATGCCAGTGATATCATATATAGAATTTGTTCTGACCTTTTTTTATTCTTTGATGGAATTTTTTTAAAATGACTTCAAATTCTAACGCTATGGTTGTTCAATTATTTACTGTGATGGCCAGTTCTATGTGTTCCTTTTTTCTCTGAGTATTTTCATTTAATCTTTGGTTAATAGCAACAGTCAAAACAATTCCGGTCGAGGATCTTCGTTATTCATCAATAAAATGTTTATAATGACAATCAATGTCTATAACAGGGAGAACTGGGGTTAGTTGCACCCTAGGTTAAGTCGGATGTTGGCTTTTATTTGAAGCCTAATGGGTTTTCATTCATTTTGGTCACATGACTAGCACCGGGTATGTGGTGCGTACGTGTTGCAAACTGGTGCGATGAGAGCTAAAAAAAATGAATTTGATCATTAAAAGTAAACTTGTAGAATATTCATTTGGATCAAGTTTCGGAGCGAGTGAATGGTATCAGCCAGACATGCATAGCTGTGAGCAAATCTGTATATCTAATTTATCGTATAGAAGTGACGATTTTGCTCTGGTGAGAATGGTAGATGTCTGCTTCCAAAATAAATGTCTGTGTTCGGGCAAGTTGGTTTCTTTTCCACGGTCCTGTTGATCCCCATTTCTTCTATTCCTGTAGTTCTAGATATGCATCTTTGTGTTATATTATCTGCTGTTATTTCACATAGTCATAGTCTGAAGAAATGTAGTGTAAACCTCAATATTGGTATAGCTCGTACAAAGATCTTGAAATTGTTAAAATCAAGTCTGAATTTTTCTTATTTTCTATTTCTCTCTTGGCGTGAACATCAAGAAAGACAAATTCTTGTGAATTGTTCGCTACTTAATGAAAAGAATATATATATATATCTATATATATATATATATGTGTGTATGTGTGTGTGTGTATGTATGTATGTTTGCAACATTTATATAATATTCTCTATTATAAACATTGACTATCATTATAAAATGATATAATTGATTTCATCAGCTAGAAAAAAAAACTGTGCGATTGTTGGAGCTGTGAAAAACATGTCCGTTCTCTTCGAATGTTAAAAAATACCGAGCAATTTTTTCCGACGGATGATCTTTGCTTATATATATTGAAAATATTAGAAACATATTATTATTATTATTATTATTATTATTATTATTATTATTATTATTATTATTATTGAGAGCTGATAGAGAAATGGCAGTGAATACAAAAAAAAATCAAGGTGTAAAAGATGCATCAAACCGGTAATAGAGAATGAGAGCTCTCATCTGCAACGGCTGTGATAAATGGTTGCATGCCGAATGTGACTCCATTACGGAAAAGGGTGTATGGGATACACAGAGAAAACAAGAATATTGCACGTCATTGTCAGGACTGCAAGAAATTGATTAATGACGCTGAGAATGAGAACAGAGTTATAGATAAAGACAAAGCAAGAACTCTACTGCTAAATATATCGAATGTGGAAGAAAAATGAATGCTTTTTATCATCATCATCATCATCATCATCCACCTCTTTCCCTAGGATTCACTAAATCTCACTATCATGTGCGTCGCAGAGCCAATACTTTCCGAACTTTTCTAGTTCGTGAAACAGTTTTATTTTTTTTGCCAACCACAGTTTTGCATATGATCTCTAGGGATCCACGTTGTAAGTCGTGATGTTCAGCGATTGTCTGACATTCTTGCAACATGAATAGCCCATTGCCATTTGGGAGGCTGGAGATGAAGCAGTACCGCCTGATGTGTGTGCATGTGAGGTGTGTTGGGGGTAAATCCCATAGTGATTTTTGACAAGGTATACCCCACTAGTGCTTGGAAGTACATGATATCATCGCAGCGACGACAGCTCTCAGTATGTTATCATTCGATTTCTAAAGCAAAAGAAAATTCTGAATACTTTATAACGAACAGATTAAACATTCCACTTCAAACTGATGGTTCTCTCTTCTTATTGTCGCTCTCTTTGAATAATTATGGGAGTAGAGCCGAGACTATATGTTTTCCAGAAGTTTTGTTGAAATCATTATCTTTACACATTTTGTTCATGATAAGCAGTGAAAACAAGTGACTGTACATTACATAAGACGTACTTCTAAAGAATAAATGCCATGTTTACAAACATGGATTGGAAGCAAATTCACTACGAAATTCATTAAACTGAATATAGTGTAAGAATGAAGCATGGGGATAACGTTTATATCACCATTTATAAATATGGATCGTCAGGCCCGTTTACCTATGTACATGAGGCCTTTGAGAAAGGCTGATTCTCAGTGAAGCTGTCAAATAAGCTCTTTCGACGGATCTCTATAGACCAAGCTACAGTAGACACATTTAACAAACACACACAGACCCCTGAAGGCATATCACAATTCAGCCTGAAGTCAGGAGCTATCAAGTGATATTACAGCCGAGCACTGCAGTACATTCTTGGGGCCGTTCAAGGAGATAGTGCAATGCAACAAAGCAGAGATTTGTCATACGGAGCAAGAGCATCCAAGAATCCAGAAAGATGAGCAAGCAGTCTCAGCAGTGACCAGCTCCATGGATAGACTAACCCCTTTGCTGAGAAGCGAGACCTCGTTAGCATTCCTGTGTCAAGGACATTACCCTTAACCTGATAAAAAAGCAAATGGTCACCCACTCTTTCACGCTTCCCAGGCCACAAAAAAGTTATACCGATCTGTAGTTATCTACACAGGAGACATAAATGTTTTCATGATGTCTGTAGCATTCTATTAGAAGATTAGGGCTTTATTGTTCCAGGAACAGGGAAGCTCTCTACGTATTCTTAGTGTTGGACCGGGAATGAGACCTTTCCTCATAACTAATGGATAGACAAGAGACATTTGCAAGTCGAAAGTCATCAACTCCAACTATGCAAAGACTGCTTAACAAAACCTACATAGCAGACCAACTATCTGGCTGGAATATGTAGATGTATCAAAGTGCCAAGCCTTGTTGACCGAGGATAGAAGATGGAGAGAGGATGTAGAGCAATCAGTGGTGCACTGGATAGAAGACCAGTCAGCTCCTGATGCTATCCTGGATCTACTGGAC
Source organism: Thysanoteuthis rhombus (assembly GCA_963457665.1). Taxonomy (NCBI): domain Eukaryota; kingdom Metazoa; phylum Mollusca; class Cephalopoda; order Oegopsida; family Thysanoteuthidae; genus Thysanoteuthis; species Thysanoteuthis major. The sequence continues at coordinate 11,978,687 of OY735215.1, forward strand.
TGAAACTGCCCTCAAAATTGTTCAATCCGAATGTATGATTGTATCAAATGGCCTCAGGTGTACTGACAAGACTGGCAAGACTTTGAAAATCAGGCATCCACGTCAGAGAGTGTGATAAGCTAATGAAGATGTGGAAGACGCAGAAGTCTTGGGAAATTATTATAATCATTAGGTTATGGAAGTTTGTAAAACCAAGTATGGAAAGCAGTCTTTCATCAACTGTATTAATTTTACAACCAAATAGGGCATAAGTTATAACCGTATTGAAATTCATATTTTTATTATTGTTCGAGCGCTGATAATGTCAACATTCATCCACTCCCTAAAATATTTGTTTTGTTTTTTCACCCCTCAAAACATTTTTTCATGAGTGTGTGTGTGTGTGTGTGTGTGTGTTTGTTTGTTTGTGTGTGTGTGTGTGTGTGTGTAGTCCAATTTACAATATAAGTTTGTGTTTTTTTCCGATTCGGACTTTTTTCTCTGCCCAACGAAGGGTGGGAGAAATAATTAATTCTTTGATCACCCCTTTTTCCAATTTCTTAATTGATCACCCTCAACACAAAATGCTACCAAATACATTGGTCACGTGACAGTTTCTGATTTCATTATTACATGAATTTATTACTTAATACTAAGCACACATAAATAACTATTTAGTGCTTAAGTTGCCCAAGTTGTAGATAACCGGCGTTTATTCATAAAATCCATGAATATTTGTATGATTAGGCAATTACCAGGAACGCTTTCAGAAACCCTGGCATCGTACCCTTATTGATGTAATTTTAGTTGTATTTCCTTCAGTAACAATATGGAAAATATCACAACATTGATACAAAAAATATCCCCAAATGAAGCTTTCTACTCGTTGGTTGGATGGGCGGAGATGTTTATATTTTCTGCAGAATTCCTGATTAAATTATCAACAAATCCATGTGTCCCAGCAAGTATATTAACTCCTCCAAAATAAACAACTGACAGGTATTTTTCGAAAAGTGAAACTACCGATTTTAGACACTGCATTGCGAGAGCCACCTCTGACACAACTCTGGAGGTTGTACGAATCGACAGTAGAGGCTCATAGACTGATGATGAGAACTCTTTTTTGCAGAATTTTTACGATAAATTGTATCAATTTTCTGTCTGTAGCACGTATAGGAACCGACTCGTCGGAGAGGCTGTGATATGCCAAGCTGTCCCGATCTCGTGATCTCGTCCAAAGAACTAGATGATCGGGGTATTAAAGTGTTTTGTCTTATTGACAAAGAAGATCATAGTTTGATAACTTGAATGTGTACAGATACGATTATGATGCAGTCGAATGCGCACTTGAATGATGTCGTTAAAATATAATTAAGTATTTGAATAATGTTGGTTAAGACTATGAATGATAGTAAAATAAAGCCATCGTAATTCAATGAAAAGTTTAAGAGGTGTGTGCAAAGGAAACTTTATGCATGAAGTGGGTGTGTAAACCTCTGTTAGGTACCATGAATATGAGAAAAAAGAAATGAAGTAAATAAAAAATTATGAAATGCCAATTTAATTGCAATAGATTTAGTATTATCCGTCGATTTTCATCCTGTATGGGAACATGCGAGTCAAGGCCGTGGGGAAAGATCCTTAAACTTGAACCAGATGATGCCTGTGATGTAAATGATGACAAAGAAATAGCAAGGGAACTAGATTGTTTCGTTCAATCTCTATTTGTTGAGGAAGATCTTTGACATTGAATATAGTTTCATGACTTAACACAGTCTATGTGCGTTGATCGTCTTGTTTTTGAAGGTTGAGCTTGCTTTGCCAAACGCTTGCTATCCTAGGGCCATTCTCAACTTGATTTTTTCTTTTGTGAGTTTCATAGAGATTCTTTCTCCAAGGTAGATGTAGTGGTCTACTTTCTGCGGTTTCGCATATTCGATTTCGATTTCAATCCATCAGAAAACTCAAATGGCAGTGGGCTGGTCATGTTTCAAGATGAAAGACAACCGATGGACATCAAAACTCACAATACCGATCCCCAGAGACCACATGCAAAACCACAGCTGACAAAATACAAGATGGAGAGATGAACTAGACAAGTTCAGAAAATACTGGCTACGCGAGGCCCAGTAAAGAGATATGTGGCAGATCCTGGGGAAGATCTATGTCCAACGACGGACATTAAGGATGGTGTTGATGATGATAATGATGATGTTGATGACAAAGCAGATTCGTTTGAATTTAGTTGATGGGTAGGAAATTATCCTTGAAATTATTCCTAAAAAATGTAACATGTTGTTAACAACTATAAACCCCGGGCAATAGGCCCTGATGCAATTCATCCACGTGTGCTTAAAGAATCTACGGGTGTTTTATATTTTTGCTGTATTATATTTCGAGTAAGGTCTCGGCGAGGATGAACTTCCTGGGATAAAGAAAATGGTGAATGTTACACCTATATCAAAAAGGGTTTCAAAGCTGTGTTTGGTAATTATAGACTGATGGGCTTAAACTCGCAAGTGTGTAAAATCTGAGAGAAACTTGTGAAGAAAGAAATTGTTAATTCCATCGAGAATAATGATATATCACGTGATGAACAAGATGGTTTGAGAAGTAGATAGAAGTAAATTGAATCTTAGAAAAGTTGATATTTAGCAAAAAAGTTGTGAGACTATGGAATAGATTACCGGAGAATGTAGTGCTATCATTAGATAGGAATAATTTTGAAATGAATTGTGTCATTCACTTTCCTGACATTATTGCTAGCCCATTGCCATTTGAGTTTTCTAATGAATTCTATATCTCATACTTCTGTTTTTTTCTTTAATATACCTTGCTCTTTTATGATCTCTCCATGTGATGTTGAACATGATTCTCTCATGTGCACGATGCATAGTTCTGAAATTGAGAGTCAATCTTTTGATTAGTTTCCATGTTCCAGCTCTATGGGTGACTACTGGGATGGTGCAACCTTCTTTTTATGACTAATAGGATTTTCATGTTCTTAAAAGTTGAGCTTGCTCAACCGAAAATTTGCCATCCTGGTATGATTCGTTGCTCGATTTCTTCTTTTGAGGGTTTCATGGAGATTAGTTGTCCTAGGTAGATGTACTGGTCTACTTTTTTCAGGTCTGCGTTTCTGATTTGTTTTTGTTTTTTATTTCTCTGTCCTCAACATGTTTGTTGTACATGATATTTGTTTTTCTGAAGTTCATGTGAAGATCAACTTTCTTGCTATCTTCATCTAGTTCTATCACAAGCTCTTCACGTCTATCTATCTATCTATCTATTCATCTATCCATCACAGCCTGTCCACATCTATCTATTTAACTATCAGTATATTTATACCTATCTATATATCTATCACAGTCTATTTACATGTATTCTGCTACTTAGCTATCAGTATATTCATATCTATGTATACATCCATCAAAGTCTGTTAACATCTATCTATATATCCATCACAATTTGTTCACATCCATCTATCAAAGTCTGTTCACATCTATCTATTTAGCTTATTAGCTATTAGTATATTCATATATATATATATATATATATATGTATCACAGTCTGTTCACATCTATCTCTCTATCGATCAACTACAATCTGTTCACATCTATCCATCTATCTATCACAGTTTGTTCACATCTATCCATGTGTGTAAATGCATGCATGCATATATTGCATAACAGTCTTTGATGTATTTGCATCCATACAGTACATTAAAGCCGGTGTATCTGCTGATGAAAATTCTGTTGTGTTCTCAAACGATGTCTCCGAAATGAAGAGGCAGATGAATCCCTGAAAGGAACTGCACATCCGTCTCTCTCTCTCTCTCTCTCTCTCTCTCTCTCTCTCTCTCTCTCTCTCTCTCTCTCTCTCTCTCTCTCTCTCTCTAATATGTCAGGGTGATTTTATTCCCCTTTAGAGACGGGACAGTGTGTTATTGATTGCAGCTGAATGCTGCCTAATTTGAAAGAACAAATGGAGTGAAATTGAAATGGCAGTCATCTTTTTCTACCCGAAAGCAGAGACACATGCCTGACCTAAAGATGGGTACACTAGGACTGACTGTTCTATTAGTCTATTAGTCTATTTAGTGCATAGTTCACCATATTGACTCAGAGCTGTTCGTCCACGTAATACAAAGTGAGCATTAGAACACACATACACGCTCACCTCATCGTTGACAATCGTATCAGCACAGCGGGTAACCTTTAAAATGATCATCGTGCAGATGTTTGGATTATAGTTGAAGAGTTGATATCTCCGAAAAGGTCAGCCCTTTTAGGTCAAATGCTCTGACCAGTTTTCTTAGCGATTGGGAAAGGAATAAAACGCGCGCGCTCACATGCACAAATTATCATTATTGATTACTTAGTGAAAACCTGAGCGTACCTTCAGTGGATCCCACTTTCATTGCCCTTACGCCTCTCATCCTGACATGCATGGGTGCATGTAGGCAAAGTAGTTGATTTAAGAGCCTATATGCAACTGGTACCGACAGTGGTTGGTGTTAAAATCCCAGTAAAAGCCATCATTTCAGATATTAATTTTTAGAGGTGGAATGCCTTTGAATGTTTTAGCTCAAAGTGTCTCTGAATGTTTTAGCTCAAACTGAGTGTTTGTGTGCCCCTTATTACAAGCAGGTTTTGTTTTAATTAATAATCTGGTTCTTCGAAATGAGCTCATAGTAGAGCAACCCCAATCCCATCATATACAACACCACTTTCTTCAGATGAAGATCTTTAGTACGGTTGACTGTTCACTTTGCTAGCTATATGGTTTCTAGCATTCCACGTTGTTGTAAGGTATTCACTTTTTATTGCTCGTCACAATTTGCTTAAAGAAACGGAACATATTCGTTGAAATTCTCAAGTAGCGAATCTCATAAAAAACAAAAACAAACAAATAAATAAAATGGTGTACTCGAGGTCATTTCCCGCTTAACCTAAAAGCCACACATGAAAACAAGGAGCATAACTATGCTCGTGCTAACAATTTTCAGTGCTGGATTTTGATATTTTGAGTATAATATTGGATCATATGAAGTTGAATGTTTTCAAGTATTGCCATGATTCCATCGCTATCAACCTGAACTGGTCTACCCGACCGTGGAGCATCCATCAGCAAGGAATATCCGACACGAACCATTACAAACCACTTTTAACTTGTTCGGTCATTCGTCGTATCTCCTCCACAAACTTTTTGTGTTTGTCGGATGTTTACTTTTCTTAAAATAAAAAAAAAATGATATTCGAAAAAAATAGGCCAATTTTCTAATGAAGTTTGTTAAAACTGAACGCTTCTAAACCCTTCTAACGATAAAAACAGAATTTTGGGGGCTATTTAGTATTTTTATGTGTGAGCATGTGTTGTTTCTTTTCCCTGTTGATAACCTGGATGCAAAGGTTGCAACTGCAGCACAGGTAATGCTGATGCAGTTCAGTAGTAAGTTGGTTTTTACAGGGTGGAGTTGATAGCCCTCTGACCCTCCTCGTTTATCCAGGCTTAAACCTGGCTGGATGATGTTTGCTGTTACCATATAGTTGGAAGGAGAAGTAAATTCTTGCTTTTCCGTTTTCTCTACCGGTAATCGTTACGCATGTTCGCATACCCTGTATTTTTCGGAATGCACTTAAGATGCTTAACAGGCAAAAGCTAAATTACCTTTGCTTAACTTCCGAAAGGAGCTTAATGTTGCCTGACTTTGCAATCCTCATCCGACTTGTGCAAGTTCATTATTTGCCACTCCTTATAAGTTGATCCAAGCACAAGTTGCTGCGCAAATCTCTGCACAGCCACAGGCATCATCTGAACGGGGGTCAACTAACGACAGAAAGAGAGGCGAATCAATAATCTACAGTTTTGACTGAGCACTCCAGCAACCCCAAGTAATCTTTGCTGAGATTGAAGATTTGTAAGGGCACAAATCCAGCTACCTCTCTGGATCCCTCCCCTGCCTTGGAAAAGTACAATTGAATTTTATATATATATATATATATATATATGCTTGTGTGTGTGTAATAAATAATATATAAGATAAATAGATAAGTAAAAGACCTAGATTCTTAAAAAATCATAGATTACCTTTTAACCTTTAAAACAAGCGTAATACCAATAAGATGTCTCGCATCTTATCATTTAAATTTTGTAGGAATCCAAATGAAATACTGACTGATTGAAATCGCAAATCATACAAAATTCAATTTGGTACGGATCAAAAATTAAAGTCAAGTCTTGATTAGTGATGAATCATTAAATTCTTTTTTGCCAGTCAGATCCTCCGCTAAATCTCGCATTGTCTCTTTTCCTTAATTGCTAGAAGTGGAAGCGGACATTTTAAGTGTTGCAATGATATCAGGTGTTCAATCTATTAACAGAGGAAAGAGTGGATCTGTTGTCGTGTTTTAATGCCATGGATGATTATACAGGGTGAAGAAAAATAAACTGAACACTTACTTTTCTCTGTAAATAATGGATACCTCAAGTTACGGACTGAGAAACATAGAAACAAGCTGCAAAAGTCATCCGTAACATTGACTGGAAGGACCCTTAGAGCTGCAATAACTGAAATTTCAATCGTTTATAGGTTATGGGTTGAGCTAAAATAGAAAAAAAGACAAAAGTCTGAAATTCGATCCAAAAATGTCTCGATGTCGACATCAATATTGACTACAAGACAACGATAAAGTTTGTTTTCTGAATTCCAAACAAATATATGCAGAGAATCTGTCACTATGTGCCGTATCCCTCAGGGCGTGTGTGATCATTGTTCTCTGCCGCATGGGTTTACTGTTTTTTGGAGAGGTTTCCCGTTGCCCTGTTCATGGTTTTGTCCTAGACTGGTTGGCTCCACGGCTAAGTCTGCCACGCTATTTCCCTCATAATTTGCGTTTATGTGGAAGGGTTTGTGTCTCTCACAAAGGAATTAGTGCTAAGGGAACGTAAACACTTTCAGCCAGACTACACTAGTGAATTGGTTGAAAGACTTGCTCCACGTGAGGAGGAGGTCTTCCTAACTCATATTTTCAGTCTATACTTTCCTGCTTTTACTTCATGTCATCCAATTCATCACTGAAAGGACCTAATCATTAGTGGTCAAAGTAAGTAAATAGTGTCCTTACACTCGTTACAGCTTCAGTTGTCCGTGCATAGGCTCCACATATCAGATCATTGTTTTCTCGGCCTGTTTGCAATAAATGAATTAAAGGCAAGAAGCAGCCAAAATGATGTCACTGACTTCGCCCGGTGTTATTTTACCAATGACTACGGGAAATATGAATTCATGCTCTTCCCAAGGGCATCAGAGCAGAGTGAATACAAACTGTTTTAATTCGACTTACCGACTTGATTTTTCTGTGTCGTTGTGCCAGTCCGTATCTCCTGATCAGTATTACACGAGTGAATTGGTTTGCAAGACTCGTTTACCCCAAAGCAAGAAATCCAAGTATATTTGCACTCTGTGCCACCTTATTCCAACTTCCCCCAATACATACCCTCCCCACTTTACTGCTGTTCATGCTATTCAATTTTACTTTATAATTCGTGACTAAATACAAAATAATCTTATCGTTTTCATGCTTATAAGTAAGATAGAGAGCAAAAAAAATGATCTTGTATCGTACTTCATAATACATCCTAATTCGATTAATGTTTATTCATACATCTGGAATCTAAATAGCCTTTCCGCGAGGGAAAGATATGAAAAGAATCCCATTCCCATTAATGTAATGTCAAAGGGGAAGATATTAACTGCGTGTGAAGATATAATGAACATGGAAGGCGGCTTTGAGGTGTGCAATGATCACTTCGAGCTCTTGAATTGACAAACGAATTCTATTATGAAAGGGGATAGCTGGTAACATCTAACCATAATTCCGATCCCTTCAAAAACAGCCGAAGCTTTGACATTACCTGACAAAAATGCTGATTTTTTTTCATTTTTTTTTCGTCTAGTCCATTTTTACAACCCACCGGGATAGTGGTTATTTTTAGACTTAGATCATCTAGAAAAAAATAGGATGCGACCAGAATGGGCCAAGATTTTTCACGTATTCGCAAATAAATAAATTACAAATTTATGATAAGCATGTAATAATCATCTCCCTTCACAAATCAGTCATTATAATATGGATAAGGTCGAGAGCGAAAACATTCCAAACTATTATTATGTCAGTTGCAAACCATCCGGGTTTTATTTGATTCTCCGAATTAGCACATTTCAGGGGTAACTTAATTCGGTACCCCTGCAATGCATGTTTCAGCTACTCACAAACAGATAAACAAAATCAGAATTTTGGTATTATATAGATCATTTCAATTAAAAGCCTTCTAAAAGTTGTGATGGAGATGATTTCAAAAACAGAAGAAACAAACGTTGTATACATAATTCGTATTTGTGTCGTAAATTAAATCAGAATAGCGAGTTTTTCTGATTGGAAGAGGAGGGAAAATAGCTTTATGGTAACGGACCTCATAATTACAGCAGCTGGGATGGATATTCTAATATCAGTCTAACAGTCATCTCTCCTAAACAGTATGTCTTGTCAGAGCATATTTGGCATCTGTACTAGGAGTCCCAGATATCATAAATTCATTAGAAAACTCAAATGGTAATTGGTTGGCCATGTTGAAAAAAATTCAGACAGCTTCTGGACATTACGACTCACAATATGGATCCTTGAATGCAAAACTCTGGCTGGCAGAACATAAGAAGTAGACAAAATTAATTTGGACTAGCTTTTCACCTTCAGTGTGATAAAAATCAACTGGAGGTAAGGATGAAGGTGAAAAGCTAGTCAAAATAAATAATAGTTGCAAAACTTCATCCAAGAATTATTTGAAAAAATTAGAAAAATATCTCCGTATGAAAGACTATTAGGTCTCAACTGCAAACATCAACAAGCGTGGAATGTCGGATCTAAGGAGTTCAAGGTGTAAAATCAGCTTCATTTAACAATAAAGTCCCCATGGATGAATGGTTAAGAGCGGCCAGGCGTATAAAGGACCCCACCTGGATATGCTTTTTAGTATCAGATTGCGCTGTTTGATTATTGCCGTAGAATTACGGTTCAATTTAAAATTAGAATGAAGGTAAGAAAAAAAATAATCAAAATTGATAATAATGTTGCATTACTTCATCCGAGAACAGATTTGAAAAAAAGTCAGGAATACTTTAGAAAGTATTGGCTCTGCGATACCTACGATATAGAGGTCCAGCGAATATTACGGAAGGTCTATTTCCAGCGACTCCTGCATTAACGTAGTTGAGGAAGGTATTCGGAAATCCAGCAAGAATAAAAAGCATCGTCATTATCATTCTTTTATTGTCTATCGTTGAGCATAGACCTTCCCCAGGATTCACATCTCTCTAATATGGGCGTCGTAGAGCCAATATTTTCTGAATCTGTCCAGTTTGTCGTGCCATCTCATTCTGACGGCCCCGGTTTCGCATTTGATTTGGGGGGATTCATGTTGTGAGCCGTGATTTCCATCGGTTGTCGGCCATTCTTGAAAGATGATCAGCCCATTGCTATTTGAGTTTCGTAATAGTTTCTATGATATATCAGAATCCTGTTTTTCCCCAATATATGGCTATCTTGAGGTCTCTCCATGTGATGTTGAGAATGACAGTTGCTCATTACATGCGGGCCAGTCTCTTGGTTAGGTTCCATTTTTCAGCTCCATATGTGACTCTCAGGAGAATGCATTGGTTGTATACTCTTCCTTTTAGGACAAATTGGATTTTTTTGTTCTTGAATGCTTGGTTTGCTTTACCAAAGGATTACCATCTGAAAGTTATTATTGGCTTGATTTCTACTTACGAGGATATCATGGAGACTCGTTGTCCCAGGTATATGTAGTGGTCTACTTTGTCCAGGAGTGCATTTTCCATTTTGATCGTTGTGTGTTAATTTCCAACATGTTTGTTGTACATGATCTTTGTTTCGCTGAAGTTCATATGAAGGCCAATTTTCTGGCTTTTGTCGCTCAGTTTGTCTAGCATTAGTTGGAGGTCGTGGAGGTTCTCTGCAGAAAGGACGGTGTCGTCTGCTAATATGAGGTTACTTAAGTATTCACCGTCTATTCTGAATCTTTTGTTTTCCTAGTCTAGTTTTCTGAAGATCATCTCGTGGCGGGCTGTGAAGAGTTTGGGTGAGCTGGTATCACATTGTTTTACCCCTTTTTGGAAATGAAAGGTCTCCGAGTCTTTAAGTATAATAAAGGAGCTCCTTATACAGTATATACGTTGCAATACTCTGACAAGGTCTACACATAGTAGAAATTTCTAATGTCATTAATGTTGAGTCGAAGGTTTTCTTCAAGTCTATAAATGCTACCGCGAAATGCATTCTATATCCTGCTGCTTTCTATTTTAGTTGATTTATCGAATGGAAATGGTCGATGGTTGAGTAGCCTCTTCTGAAAACCAGCTTGTTTTAGTGGTTGGTTTTTGGCTTCCGTTTTGGTGATTCGGTTGGTAATAACTTTGGTGAGAAGTTTGTAGATGCGATTGAGTAGACTTATAGGTCTGTAGTTGTTGAACTATTTTGGATCTCATTATGATTGCAGTGTTCTTCTAGTTCTTTACTTTGTTTTGGACATTCGTTGAATAAAATGATTAGTTTCCTAGTGTTGATTTCATCAGCTTTTTTTGAGTAGGTTGATGGTGATGCTATCTAGTCAAGGGACCTTTCCCTTTTTTTTGTTTGTCTGATGACTTCTCTCCATTTACCAGCTCTCCCGGATCCCAGTTACTTTGAGCACTCCACCTCACTAATCTAGCCAAGCTTGAGCTTGTTGGTCTTGAGAATTTCTTTTCATCAAAACAGAAGGTAATTAATATTCCTGAAAAATCATCAAGGGATTTTTTTTGTGTGGTCTGTTTAATCTATTCGTTCCACCAGACACATGACAGGCAGCCCCTAACACTTTGCTCTCTGGGCGACAAACTGTGTTGCTGGTACCTACGGAACCCTAGTTGGAGTCCATTGTTTTATTCAAAAAATCAAGTATGAACTTCCCAAAGTTTTTATGGAATTTTCCTCTATCCAGGTCATAATTTCTACATCTCTGGCAAAGCTTTCAAATATATGTTTGAACAAATTTGATTTATCCTTGGACGTAACATTTCTTCTTATTCATAGGATATTTAATAGGGATTCTATAAAATCAAATGAGAAAATGATTGACTTACTTTATTCTTTCTTTAAAAATTACCATCCCATAATTTTAAAAAAGTATTGAAATTTTCATTGAATTATGATGATTATTTCATTTTTGATAGAATTTTAAAACATGCGCATATTCTGTATACAAATTCTTCTACATGCAAATTATTACATCTCATTGTTTACGATGAGAAAAGAGTTTTTTGAAGGACAAAGATCCCCGGTTGCAAACATGGAAAACTCATGATTTAAAAAAATAGATAAAAAGATTTCCTATTCCTTCTTGGAATGAAATGGAATAAAGATTTTTTTCCAATAAAATGATTTCTGTGTAAGTTTTGAACGTTTGTTCACATCACGTACTGCTTTTTCGATAAAAGTTCGTAAGGTCTCTACATCCACAAAATTAGTTCATCCAGGCTGTTAACAGATGACGGCTGTATTTGAATAAACTTGAAATTACATTGCACTTATGGGAGAAAGAGAGAGAGAGGGGGGATGAGAGTTTTGTAAATTTGTTATATGAACATTTTCCCTTAAGGAAGCGAAAGGAAAAACATGATCTGCTTTCATGTAATGTCTTTATAAGTGTAAGATTATAAGAGAAGAAAAAGAATAAGAAGAGGTATCAGAGTTAGAAACGTTACTGAAGTGTGCATTGAAAGCTTCATACTGACAAAAAGTTCTAGTTCTTTATCTGGAAGCTCAAACCCTTTAAAAGCTTGATACTTGAAATGTTTTTGTAGGATTTGCAGAGCTTTGTGCTGGGGTTCGTTCAATTCTTCCCTTAAGAAATGTTAGGTTGAAACAATGTTGCATCTTCCTGTTACAATAAATAAATTAAATTGAGTGATTCGATTTGCCCGAGGAGAATCTTGGAAGCTTGTTTTCTTCGAATATTTCCGATTGAGTCCTGGTCAGATACCTTTTGGGCTTTGTTTTACAACCCAGCTTCCAAGCACGATACTGGAATCCTAAATCAATCAACAAGCTAGAAGAGGTATATGCTTCATCCAAGTCTGTGTGTTTATCCACATACTCTCCAAAATTCTTCTAAATTTCAATGAGATGTTGTGGGTGGATAGACTATAGTTTAAGGGAGAATTGATTAAATTTGGGGTGGATCCAGCATTTTTTTTGCACTTACCAAGCCTGCATCATAACTAATCATCATCAGTCTTATAACGTCCGTCGTCGAACAGAGACCTTCCCCTGGAACTTGTCTAGTTCATCTCTCCATCTTGTATTTTGTTGGCCTCCGTTTTGCAAGTGGTCTCTGGGGATCCATGTTGTGAATCGTGATGTCCATCGGTTGTCTTTCATTCTCGCAACATGGTCAGCTCATTGCCATTTGAGTTTCCTAATGGATTATATGATGACCTCCCTCTCCTTCTTGATACAGTGTGTTGACTTGTGATCTGTCCATGTGAGGTTGAACATGATTCTCTCATGGGCATGTTCCAAACTTATCAGTTTGGGGATCTGTCTCTTGGTTAGGGTCCATGTTTCAGCTCCATAAGTGATTATCGGGAGGATGCACTGGTTGTATACTTGTCTTTTTAGGATTATTTAGATCGTCTTGTTTTTGAAGGTTGAGCTTGCTTGGCCGAAGGTTTGCCATCCTATATAATTTATATATAGTAATATTGTATATAATATGTAATTTTTCGCTTGATTTCTCCTTTTGTGGGTTTCATAGAGATTCATAGATGTAGTGGTCTACTCTCTCCAGTTTTGCAACTTCGATTTTGACAGTTATGTCTTTATTTTTTATGTGGTTTTGCACATGTCAACATAATATCTCCAAATTTTCCGAATAGATTTCAATTATAAATTCTCTGGAAGGCTAAGCCATGGGGTCAAGAAGAATTCTTTGAATTTGTGGGTGGATCCAACTATGTTTTCTATGAGATATATTTTCATTCTTCAAAAACGTATTTATATATTTAACATGTGCCAATACAATGCCTCCAGAAGTTCTCAAAAAATTTTAATGAAATTATGTGGAAAGGTGCACCACTGAGTAAAAAAATAAATTGATTAAATTTTGAGGTGGATCCATGATTTTTTTCAGTTACCTTCCCTATACCGTAGCTGTAAATGAAATGATTTCAATCGTTACGCGCTCCATAGGGGCTTCCTAGTTTTTTTCCTTTTCTGGACCACTTTTCAAGTATATCGATACAGTTTGTTTTTTTTGTTGTTGTTTTTTTTTCAATTTTAAATTGTAACTACATTCAATTATTCTTAGGGCGTTTTGATATTGCTTCTGCTTTAATGAGTTTCTGATTCAAGACATCGAGACTGTTTCGCAGAATCTTTGGAAAGAAATCTACCATTGTCAAATCTTCGTTTAGGGCTTACGGTGGCCGGCAGACATCGACAATTAATGATTTTATCAATCCAATTAGGAGGTGCGCAGTGGTCGAGTGCGTAAAGGCACAAAGAAAGAATTTAGTGAGCCGAGTTCAAAGTATGACAGAGATAGTTTGTGTTGAATTCGCATTTGTCCCTTTTGGGAAGCCATTAATCCATAAGTAGTGATGTGACATGTACAGCCTAAGCAGGGACGCCTGAAGCCGTAGCCAGAGTAAAGATAATACTTATTGGTTCCATTGCAAACGTCAGTTACATGTGAAAATGAATTCAGCACTCACATTTTGTTCTCAGTCAGGTCACATTTTCATTGTATGGCCGTCATGACAACTCTTTGGAAAAAAAATTGAAAAAAAGTATCTCAGATTGTATGGCAAACAAAAACCATAGACTTCGCTTCAAAGACGAATGGGAAATGACCGATGCTATTTATGACTGGATTACGAAGTTGGCAGAGGTATTTGTATTTGCACATGTTTCTCTGTGCGGCAAGTCCACACAATATCTCCAAAGGTTTTCTATAAATTTCCGTAACATTTTTTGACCAGTGGGCCATAGGTTGAGGAAGTATTCAATATATTTAGGGTCAGATCCATAATTTTTCAGATTGAGAGATATTTTTCTTTCTCTTTTTTCATATATTTATCTTTATACACTTATGTCCCTGTTTCTCCTCACAATATCTTCAAATCATAATATAGTAAAGAACTAGTGGCTATTTAAAAAACCGATCAAATTTTGGGGCGGATCCAGGATTTTTTCAATTGGGGGATACTTTTTCTACCCTGAGATAACAGTCGAAAAATTGAAAATCGAAACCTACACACTTACCACCTCTGCACCATAGCTCTATATGAACTGATTCTATGTTGTTTTGTGACAATGGCTTTTATACACAACTGATATCATCTGCAGCAGGAAATTCACAATATTCGAACCAGCAACTTTCTCCGTGTGAGGTAGATGGGCTAAACATTACACCATCTAAGAAAACTCAATGGCTTTGGCAGAGGTAAGCTCTCTCTGAATGTTCCCGTGTTCTACTACTTCATCTTCATTTTTATCGTTTCATTTCCTTTGCTGAAATAAACAGTTCTTTTTAGTAAATTGACAAATTGGCGCTTTTGGCTTGTCTTGAAATCATTCAATGATTGCTCTGTCATTAGATTATCGATATTCTGTAACGCTATTGGGGTTAAAGAACTTTTAGTATTTTTTTAGCAATTTTTTTTTGTTTCTTTTAATGAATAGAACACTAAAAAATGTTAGTTCATGTGAGCTTGTATCTACATATGTACGAGGCACTAGTTGCTCGTGTGGTGTGTGTGCGTTTGAAAGCAGAAGTGTTTTCAGATGATTATGTGTATGGAAATATATATTTATGTGTGTGGTTATATGTATGGATGTGTGTGTGTGGGTGTGTGTGTGTGTGTGAGCGTATGCATATGTTTGTAAGTGTGACGTTTTTTAGCCATGAGCCGGTGCTGTTGCCGATTTCGTCTCATTCATTTTTTCGCTGGAATCGATTGGCAAACGTCACTGTGACTAAACATATGCAGAGTGCAACAATTTGCAAGGTGAATGCATCTATTCAACTTCAAGAGTTTTGCTATTGTGATGTTGGGTCTAATTAGTTCTCAGTGGCAAGTGTTATATGTGGCTCATAATGTGTGGGGGAGAGTAGTAATTACTGTTGGTTTCTGTAGCGACGAGATGATATAGTTGTGGAGGACAAAGGATCTCGCCTCCGCGTTTGGTTTTTAGTACCACACGCCGACGTTGAAGAAAATAGGGAGAACGATAGTTGCCATGACAGCATGGAGAATATGTGAGCCATCAAACGGGGATTAAACAAAGAACGGATCATTGCAACGAAGATCCATACGAGTATTTTGACGAACAAATAAAAGCTACTTTAATGAACAGACATTTATAACAATACAAGACTGAAAAGGAATACATATTATGTAACATTTATACGATCGTGATTAGAAGAGGAGAGGAGACTGGAGATAGCTTAAAAGCGAAAGGTAGAAGCTCTGTATCAAGTAGTGGTAGTAAACGCGTGTTAATGAAGCAGAGGTGACTGTAATGCTTTGAATCCATAAGGCTTGAAGAAGACCAAGGTTATGGAGACCTGTTATCGGTGTATATACCCAACTGTTAAGTTGTGAGCGATGTATTTGTGATTGCGTATGAGAAATTTGGGGGTCATTCTCAGACGTTGAAAGATATACGATGGACAGACATTTGAGTCAATGAAAACGTGAGGCTTAGCTCATGTGCGCTTCCCATGGTAAGGGGGATTAGAAGACATAATCGTTTCTGTTGTGTAGTAAAGGCATTCACATGAGTTGGAGTGTTTTGAGCTAAAGAAGAGAACATGATTGAATAGCTGAGCGTATGAGAGATGCCTTAATATGCATAGTATGAAACATGCAATATATAGAACAGTTCTGATTGGTCGTGAGGCCGGCGAAATGATACCGATCCCAGAGAGTCAGAGAGATGGTAACCGACTAATAACGCCGGGGGAAATGAGCGAGTGAACACGTGCATTCAGGGCTTTTATAGGGAAGTGATGTTTTGGATATTTAGCTAAAAGTAGGGTTTCATGCTAGATCTTAGTTCATGACCTTAATGGCCTCTGTCGCCGAAGCAATAATTTTGAATTTTGACTTTTAAAAAAATAAAACAAGCTGATACGATTGATAAATACTGCCATGGACATTTGAATAGGAAATAATAGAATATTATCTTACCAATTTATTCATTGAGAAATTTATTTTACCAAGCAAACAAAAACAAACCATTTATTTAAAAAAAATTGATTAATGCAGCAATTGGTAAGAAGCAGCAGTAAATACCGATTTATTTCATTTTACAGAATAAAATTTTTCGTCTTTTTAATTTACGTTACGATTAACTGCTTTGTGTCTATGAGAAATATGAATAATTCATTTCTTTGGTTTAAAAAATAAATAAATTTCAATGTTTGCTGGGAAAAGACCCTAAAACTATCTCTGATTTTTTGTAGTAATATTTTTGTTTAAAGAGAAGGAAATTCATGAATATTACGGCTTATTTTTAATCGCGAAGCGATGAAGCATGAAAATTTCCATTGGGAAAAATTTGGCCGTTAGGAAGAATTTGAAGTTTTAATCGATACTGCACACTTTTATCATTTCTTTTTGTTTTGTGACCTCACTTTTAACCATTGTCAGAATCGTTCAAAGGATTTTAAAGGTGATGCACAGATAAAAAGATACAAAAGAATTTATGAAAAAGCAGATTAACGATTATCTACTGGAACCATGATGTATATCAATAAATACAATTCTTATTGTAAAGTATCACACTTTCGTTCAATCGATGATAAAAATGGTGCACAAATATATCACCCCCATCGAAGAAAACACATTTTGTGGGTTAATTTAAAAAAAACGAATTTACTTAAGCTGAATATTCATAGATATTCAATTCCAACTACACTTCAGAAAATAAATAAACAGGTCTGATTTACTCAAGAAATTGAGGATTCTGTTCATCATTCTAACTATAATTCCCTTTAAGACTTAATTATTCTCTATCAAAACTGACAATTTTTCAAATATATTGAAAGCATATATAGTTGAAAGGAAAAAAAACCCAAACTTTATCTTCTTGAATCTGAACAATACTTACTAACTCGGTTATTGAGCTATCATGTTTTTGGAACCTATCAATAAGTACCCCTCCCCCAAACGGTTTTATATATATATATTCATATAGTTTTATCGATCTAACTCTAATAGTTAATGAGAAAATCCCACATAAAAAACTAAACAGTTTTTTTCCTACAGAGCTCGAGTACATTACCTCAAAGAAATGGACACATTTTGCAAAATTCAACCAAAAAATGTGTGTTGTTGGTATGTGGACACCTTCTAATTTCGAACTTGCTTCGTTTTTCCTCTGTGATGCGGAGTCCCCGACATCTTAGAGTATAAACACTTTATAATGTAGAAGCATTCTCAATAATTTATTATTTTTGACAAAGCATTTCTTTCATCTTTTAATTCTAGTAGTATTAGTTGTAGTATAATCTTGATTTATTCATTATTAGATGGAGCATTGTCAACCATTATTAATTTTAAGTATTTTCATTCACCTTACGTTTCTGCTCGTTGATTTTTTATCGCAACTTTCTCAGACCATCAATCAATAGCAGTGAGTAAACAGCAGATCGGGAAAAGAGCGAAGAATAAGCTGGAGATGAGACATGAACTCACATCGTTTTCACTTCAGGCTGCCTATGTCCAATGTTCATTTACTAATGTCATTGCAGCTAACAGAATATCGAATCCACCGTATCAGGAGTGTTCATCGGTACCCTAGCATAAGCTCAACTTGTGACAGTATCTGTTTTTTAGAAGTACCACGAAATAATTTTATAGATTAGAATATGAACATTAAGTGTAAACACTTTTGGGGTTGCAGTACTGCTCCCAGTTGGATAGATCTCTCATTTAAAAGTATGGCCGATATTACAATACTTTAAATGAGCAGTTTTACTTCCTGCCAGTCATTTCCATAATGAAAGTTTCCTGAGTTTGAGGGCTTGAAACATCTGATTGGATAATTTTTTCAAACTTCTTATTTACCAGTGGTATTGTGGTGCTCATGTTCACAACGATTTACAATGATCGCGTGCTTAGTGTCACTAATCTCTAATCGCTGCAACATTTCACCTCTTTGGGGGTAAGTGTTGCAATATTATAAAGCGTGACTCCAAACGTTTAATTAATTGATTCAAACTAGTAACCATATATTTTATTTTTTCTTCATAAGAACTTTACCAAAATTCATAAAGACTATTTTAAAAGAATATATATGGTGCTGTTATTACCTCTACTAGAGAAATCTGATATTAGGGTCACCCTAATATATTTAAAACAATTGATTTATGAATTTGTGTAAAAGCTGCCAAGAAAAAAATATCGAGACAAATACAGTATATGGTTAATAGTTTGAGACATTAAATTCAATTTTCTGAAGTTACACCAATTCTGCAACCCTTACCTTCACTGTTGAATGTTGTGAAAACAGAGGTCCGAGCATTCCCTTAAATGATACCTCGACTTGAATGAATTGAAATCTTTCAAGCCCGCTAACCCAAGAAACTTCAGGTGGCCGGTATGAGGAATAAGTCGATTTTAGCTCCTTTGAATTCATCCTTCATCCTTTCCTGATAGCTCATCACCAATTCATTTATTATTCTTACATACACTTGGTACAGTAGTAGTAGTAGTAGTAGTAGCAGTAGTAGCATATTATTATTATTATTATTATTATTATTATTATTATTATTATTATTATTATTATTATTATTCATCACACTGGTCAAGAAAAAATCTCATTGAGTATATGTTGTATACTCTATGTAGCTTATATCTATATAATCCAGTTTTTTGTTTTGTTTTACACTCTAAGCGGCTGCCTAGTTCAGCCTAATAGAAAGTACCGGCCCTGTGGATGTAAGAGTAGGTAATTCGTCTTGTTGATGACTTTAGATAGTAAAAAAGAAATTGATGCAGGTTGCGTTGTACGTCAGCCTAGTTCGAAAAGAATTGGAAATAATTCCATCACTCAACAATTTCTACTGTGTTTGAAGCATTTTATCAGACTGAATCAATTTTCTTTGATAAGAGTAACTTTGAAATCAGGATCTATCAATGTAACGAAGAACGTGACTCTTTATTTGTCCGTAACAATGAATGTAATTGTAAAAATGTTGCTGATAAAAATATATCCAACTAACCATTAAAACAATGGGCTCTTCCACTTTAAAGAGTTCAGTCCCTTTCAATAAAACCATAGAGGAAATTGATAAGAGGTAATCATCTATTTACATATATAACTGTTTTGGAGTGAATAGTCTAGTTTTAAAGTAAGTAAGAGAATGTGAAGAAACCGCTCCAACTCCCGAGAAACGTGGGTAGATATTTTAAACAAACGCATTATGGCTTCTACGGCTTTATGAGAGTGAAATGACAATATCAGAAAGATTATCCGGACAAATGCTTCTTTATTACGGAGTTTTGTTCAAAGCCAGGTAGGTGTTCTTCTGAGGGCCATGACACATACATCACCACAAAATATTCTTCACACTCAGTCGATCCATACACTACTATCTACCACAACTCACAGACCAATTATATAAAACACCCATATTCTGGAAACTCCCTTTTCTTGTGGCAAAGTTCAGTGTGAGCGAAACGTCGAAATAAAGAATCGTTTGTTTAAAAAATGAAGCCTATTGATATTGTCATTTTACTCTCGTAAATGTCGAATCAATCATAATCCATACAAATGCATTAATCAAATACACACATGCATATACACACATATGAATGTGTGTTATTAAGAAATGGATACATGATCCGACAGAATGATTATTAGTTGCGTTTTATCATATAAAAACTCCACTGAAAATGATCTCCCGTTATTACATGGGGGTCTATCATTTGGTCTAGACAACGTAAATCGAATAAGCAATTAATGAATCGAACCTTCGACCGATAGGGTAGCCGTTTCAACATAGTGTTGCTATCACCATCGAGTTAAACAGCCACTGATAATGCAAAGGCCTTAATAACTGTTCAAACTCCAAATTTCTGTTTTACTTATTCAAGGCCGATATCTGCTCTATTTGTTTCTTTCAATGCAGGCAATTGTATCATTGAGAAATGGATATATGATCTGCCAGAATGTTTATAAATTGCATTATATTACTGTAAAACGCTATTTGAAATGATCCTCCGTTATTACACGATAAATGTAGGTTCGATTCCTGCAGCAGCGTCATTTTCTCTTAGTTTATCTGATTCACGTTGTCAAGGACAAATGATTAGTTTCCAATGTAATAACAGGAAGTCATTTCGAATAGAGTTTCAATACAATATAACGCAATTCATAATCACACACATATATATGCTAAGGATTTTGGAGTGAACTTACTCAACACGTGTTTCATGGTTCAACCGATTGTTTGTCAGATTTTCAAATCAAAATTATTTTTTGAGAAAGTAGTATTTTTGATGAATAAATTGTTCATAGTATATAATCTCAAATTGTAAAAATATAAAAAGAAGAGAGAAAACAATTGTTGTCCTTTGTAGATGTTTAAACACAGCGTTCGATATTTAGTCCAGTAAACAGAGCTATTGATTTATAGAAATAAGAATTAGAGGGATATATACCCAGTGAATATATATATTCTGTGCCAACCACACTCTTCAGCAACCGGTGCGGTAGGCACGATATATCAACATACACTGAGTATATATCATTGTAATTCTTATATATATATATATATATATATATATATATATATATATATATTTGTGTAAGAACCATGTTTCGTCCGACGCAAGAGTGAAACGACTCGCAAATCGAACAGCCCAACATCATCATCATATTCTGTCGGAAATAAATTGTCCATTCTACTGATATATATATATATATATATATATATATATATATATATATATATATATAGTGAGAGAGAGAGAGGGAGGGAGGGGGATGTAGATCGATATAGTTTCTCTCTATATAGTCTCTTTTCTTAAAAGAAACCACCTCATCCCAATTCAAATACATCTATGAATTTTTAACGAGGAAAACCATTCTTAGATATACCACAATACAAGATCGAATTATTGATAAAACCGTTTTAGAATTCACAGCGAATGCCTATTTCATCATATCTGAATACAAATTGAAATACAGAGAGTTCATATCGATCTTGGAAAATGACTAACATTAGAATAATATTGTATTTTAGAAGATGGACAGAGTATCCAATATCTCTGTTGGCTGAAGTTTTGTTGAACCATACGTTCAAAGGAACCTGGCAGCTGTGCAAGTAAAAAATATTTTTGTGAGATTCTTTTCTGAATTCTGCAGCAAACAAACATGAAACATATATGCATGCTTGTATACGCACACAAGCACTTATACAATGCTTGTGAAGACACACAAACACACAGATACACATGCATATATATATATATATATATACATATATATATATATATATATATATATGATCTGACTGAATGATCATGAATGTATAGAAACGTATTTTGAATGATCTCCTGTCATTGTACAATCAATGTATCACACCACATATACAACGTAGATAGAATAAACAATTGAAAAAAAATTGAGCTGCTTCAGGAATCGAACCTTGGGTAGCTACTTCAAAGTTGTGATGCTCTTTCCATTGAGCTACTGCAAAGACCGAAATACCTGTTTTCACTTCTTGTTCCCATCTAGTTTATTCTCAGTCTATTCACTTCTTTCAACGCGACAGTTATGTATTAACTAAATGGGAAGAACATCTCAACGTTAAAGTGGCTACCCTATTGGTGGCAGGTTCGTTTTTTGCTGTTTTGAAAAATCAAAATACCAGTTTTTCTCATTGGGTCAATTCAATTACTATGTTCAAATAAATATTATTAACGGCGTATAATAAGATCCCATTAATACTAAAGAGAAGGGTGTATAACCAATGCATCCTCCCAATAGTCACATATTGAGCTGAAACATGGAACTTAACCAAGAGACAGACCCGTAAACTGAGAACCATGCAACGTGCACATGAAAGAATAATGCTGGGCCTCACATGGAGAGACCACAAAACAGCACAGTACATCCGAGAAAAGGCAAGAGTGAGAGACATCATAGAATCCATAAAAAATCTCAAATGGTGGTGGGCTGGCCATGTTGCGAGAATGGCAGACAATCGATGGACATCACGACTCACAACATGGATTCCCCGAGACCACATGCGCAACCGAGGCCGGCAAAATGTTAGATGGAGAGATGAGCTAGACAAGTTC
This sequence comes from Thysanoteuthis rhombus, assembly GCA_963457665.1. Taxonomy (NCBI): domain Eukaryota; kingdom Metazoa; phylum Mollusca; class Cephalopoda; order Oegopsida; family Thysanoteuthidae; genus Thysanoteuthis; species Thysanoteuthis major. The sequence continues at coordinate 12,001,101 of OY735215.1, forward strand.
AGGAAGTACTGGCTCCGTGACGCCCATGACAGAGAAGTGTGGCAAATCCTGGGGAAGATCTATGTCCAACGACGGACGCTAAAAGACTGATGATGATGATGATGATGATGATGATGATGATGATGAGTTTGTCAATTACAAAATTTTTTTCATCAGTCTCGATAAGTGGACTCTCTACCTTGAGCACCTTCACTTTGAAAAAATATCAAAATACTAAAATTCAACCACATTTCTTTTTATTCTTATTTTTTCAGAAAATACAGTGTTGTGTAAATATATATATATATATATATATATATATATATATATATATATATATATATATATGTGTGTGTGTGTGTGTGTGTGTATTCCACAATACTTCACTTGCGCTATAACTAAGAAGACCTTTAAAATTCACCACAATTGTAAGTGTTCAAGTGAAATGTCATCTCCCAGATTGCATATGCTGCAATATATATAATTAAAGCAGGAGTATCAATTGAATATTTGATTTGATATTTTCAGGCCTAGAATAAGAACATTAAACCATAATAAACTACATCTTGTCGAACCACATTTCCAGTTAGCAGACCATGATCGCATACTTGAATACTTGAAGCCCACGAAGATAGGGGGATATTTTGGCTCGAGATACTATCATTCAAAGGACTAGAAAGCGTTGCAGAAAAATACTTTCTAAGCCGGTCAAGCTCGTCTTGCCGTCTCATATTCTGCCGACCTTGGTCCCGCATTTAGTCTCTGGGAATCCATGTTGTGAGTCATGATGCCCATCTTGCAACATGACCAGCCCATTGCCACTTGAGTTTCCTAATAGATTCCATGATGTTTCGGGCCCCTGTTCCCCCCTATTATACTGTGCTGTCTAGTGTTCTCTCCATGTGATGTTGAGCATTTGTGCTCGTTGCATGGTTTTCAGTTTGAGGGTCAGTCTTTTAGTTATGTTTCAACTATGACTAGTTATTATAAACTAAAAGTGTCTCCCAAAATGGCTAAAATTAGCTGAACCTCTCAATTTACAGCTGACTTTATAGCTAAAAGTGTTATATAGACACATTCAAAGCCCACTTGTCAAATGAAATAACTATACACTGAGACTTCAGATCTAATTATTGATAAAAAAAATACACTTACTTACACTTACTAATTCTTTTTTATTAGCCAGATTTTCGGCTAAACCATGCCCACCTTTCCATTTCTACTCCTGCTTCTACAACTGTCACAAGTAGTATGGCTGCTAATACTTTGTGTGGAATCTCTTCGAAATCGGAAATCACAGATATGGACGTATGAGTAGTATACACATCGTTGAACTTATGGTTTTTGTTTTAATATAAATACTCTATGATAAACATCTCGAGTTTAGAATCGTTATTGAACACTCTACTTAATAGAACTAAATCAATTCAAATTAAATAAACTTGATTTACATTTAATCACTGATTTGAAAATACACACAAGTTGATTTACTTCAAATATTGAGAACAATGGATAAGTCATTCGATCAATGTACAGAATCTGGTGATCGATAACCTTAAAACTTTGATGGCTAACAATTTATTAATTTTTTATGGATAAATTTCCACTGATTAAAATGACCCAGCATAACATTTTCTAATTTCAGTCAGTTGATATTTGCAGAATAAAATAGTTTAGCTTATTTTAGCCATTTTCCAAGACACCTTATTTAATAATAACGAGCTGTACTTGGAACCTTACCAAGAGACTGACCCTCAAACTGAGAACCATGGAACTTGCAGATGTGAGACACTGAACGATATGAATTCAACCATCAAGGACAGTGTATATCACAAATGCACTACAGAGTATTTCTCTCCATTTCTTGCCCTCTCTCGCACACACACATACGCACACACAAATTCACATATTCACACACACTTTGATTCTGTAAATATTTAAATACTGAAACTAGGAAATGTCATGCTTATTTCATTCTTAGGCACAATTTTGCCAATCAACCTCAACAAAATTACCTTTTCGACAGGTAGAATGGTAAAATGGCAACTTTCATCAAATTCATAGAAGAAATAAGGTAAACCAAATATTGCAGAACAAAATGCAACACTCGAAAACTTGATTTTTTTCAGATTATTTCTATTTCCTTAATTTCATGTCTTAATTGTATGTCTAAATTTCATTTCTGAATTTCATGTCTCAATTTTTTCTCTTCATTCACTCATTTTCTCCAACTATGCGTGTCTGTGTATTTAGAAAATGTATTAATTTTTCTACTGCTGCATATATGTGCGTACACCCACATATTTTGCAACCAGCGCACAAAAAATTAATGTGCGTTTAAAACTAGAAATAATGTAGTATTCAGTAATTATACTTATACTTATAATCATAAGTATAATAATGTATCATAATCATAATCACTGGAAAAATCTTTTAGTTGACTGTTGCTATAAATAATATAATCACTTTACTGCATTTATATCGAAATTGCATCAAATGAGATAAGAAATACTCATTGATACTCCATTTTACAGAACAACAAACTGAACAGTAGGTCAAAGTATAAAAAATATGTTATTTCATAGTATGCAATGTTTGTATCTTATTAAACATGTAAATACGGTGAAATAGCCATGAGAGAATAGACTGTATCAAATTGATCTTGAAACGATTTTACATTTGTACAGTAATTCAGTGTGCAAAAATATTCAGTGTGGAAGAAATATGCAAAATATAAAATTGTTGCGTGCACAGACTACTGATTATCAGAAGGAATTTTAGAAAGTTTGAATTCTAATGTATGTAGTTGGGAAAAACTTGTTAAACGTGTCTTTTGTCTCTAGATGTAAATAAATTGAATTTCTGCGTAAATATGGTCTCCCATGAGATACTTATATAAAAAAAGTAAATCAGCAAAGAAAATATAAAGTAGAAATTGAAACTGCAAAAACAGACAAGTACTTGCTTATCAGCTGTTCAGAATACAGGTGTATGGAAACTTTTCAGTAGATTTAAATGTCTACTGATTTATATCATGTTTTCGTGAGGCAAAAATCCCTTTGTCACTATACACCTGCAGTAGAAAAAAGCCCCCACTCAGTCAATGCACCAAGTTGGCATCGGTTTATGTTTTCATTCCTTTTAGTCTATTTATCTACACAATCATTTCCAATGAATTTCAGTGACATTTTGTGAAAGGGCAAGCAATGGGGTCAGGAAAAAATGATCAATTTTAGGGATGGATCCAGATGTTTTCACAGTTACCTCCTTTGCACCATATCCACACAATATTTCAAACGTTTCTCAATGAATTTTTTCTAAAATTTATTGAATCCCCAAGAGCCCTTCTATGTATCTGAGAAGAGGAAGAAAAAAGGATATTGGAATAGAAAAATTATGATTGTTTTAAGAACCTTTCGTGACTATTTCGCCACTCTGTTCTATATTGATAGCCGCTAAATATCAAAAATTCAAATTACAATGCATTAATTAAATGAGCTTGTCCTTGGTCATGAAAATTTCCTTTGCCAATCTTTTCTCTTAATTTTAGCACAATAGAAAGTATTAAACTATCAGAGATTCCGGAAAAATATGCTTTCATATCAGGGATTTTCCTTTTTTAACTTTTTATTCTGATTTATTAATTCAATTTCCCATTTTCCAGTTTGCACTTGGGTAGGCTTACTGTTTCAGACACATTATAGAAGCCCCATAGTGCTTGGCACCCCAACGTTCCAAATAACTTTTGATCTTCTAAACGTTCTTGCATTGTGCTTTGGGGTGTTCATTGATTGCATAGAATAATTAAGGTTTGGTTGCGGTGGATCCTCTGTTTCATTCACGATTTGAATCAACAGGCATCTCCATCCCTTACTGTTTTCTGCATTCATCCTCATCTTCTCCCAATCGGCCATGCTTCTCAGTTTTAGCAGCTTGCAGTAGCTATGGCCTTGCAGTGCTGATGCGATGGAATATAATTTTTCCAAATTACTGTTGAGAGTCACTTAAGGTTCATTCTTGGATAACATCTGAATCCCTTGCCCTTGTTGGTGATGTAGAAGAGTATTGCTCTACAATATCAGAATCTCATTTGAAACCGTCAATGAGAACTGTTAATATAGGTTTCTTTAGTTCATGAGTTGGTCCGGCTGGTTATGAATATATAGCGTTTACAGGCTGCACCGATGGAGTAAGAAGACAGAAAATTTTAACCGTTAAACTTCATCATGTGTAGAAATTTTTTTTTGTTTTTGAAAAGATCCCCCCCTGTAGATATTTTATTGGGGCTTCAATTTGCTGAGTGAGTAAGTATTTGCTAAATAGGTCCCTAGTTTGTGTCCGCTTGTTTTTTGAAGATTCAAGCTTTTTAGTGATCACTGCCCAACAAAATGTGACATTAGTAACTCATTGATTGATCATCCGTTTCTCCATTTTTAATTAATCGCCTGTAACGTGGCATGCAGCCAAAAGACGTTGGTCAAGTGTGGTTCCTATTGAGTAACTAACCAGACCTATTTTAGGAAGCAGCTGGAATATCAAACAATTTCCTTTTTCTCCTAGCTGATATCACATACCCTCGTATACCAAAGATTATTGGAATTATAAGACTGAACTTTGCATTATTGGAATTATAAGACTGAACTTTTCATGTCTGAACTTTGCGTCATCTCAAATTTGTTCTCATGATTTGTGACACACATTCAAAATTATAGATTTTTTATCCTCTGTGAGAAAATGAGGTTCGAATTCTATGAAAACTCGATTGATTTTCAAATCTCGCGTTACAATTCGTTGTGATGAACTCCAAGACAAAGCAGTAGAGCTGAAATATATCAGGAATGGTCAAGCAATGATATTCATCGACTGCTTTTGGCAAGATTTTCGTCATTTCGGCTAATTGAAGGTCGGCCAGATCGTGGTTGAAGGTTGATTACATTTGAAACACTAACACTACTCATACATCTGTTTTATTACTGAAATCTTTTTCCTCGAAAGCTTCTCGAAGAATTACAACAGTTTCAACTGCAGTTCGCCAGCAAAAAAACTGATAAGTGAAAATCTCTAAACAAGCTTACAAACACAAAAAGTCACAGAAAACAAAGCCATTCAGTCCAGAACCATACAGCGTGGCAGAATGGCTAAGAATAGTGTCGACCCGTGACACCAAGTGGTACAATATACAAATACATCCAGTTCACGTGCTGCGTTCAAATTCAATTTCTTCGTTTACTCTTCGTATATTAAGAGTTCCAAGAATTTATGCTATGTGAAAGCTTTGTTCACGTACCTGAAAATGTTTTTAAATTTTGTAACAGCGATGAAAACATATTTTAAATAAAGATAAAGACTGCTCGATTTATCCACAAATGACATAAAGGATATTGCTGCATAAAATATTCAGACTAGCATCCTTATCTTTGTTTTTTTTTTTTGTCATAAGCTTCCGACAGATATATTTTTCTCTCATATTGTATATTGCATCCGGTATTCTTTGAATGCTGCTCAGTACTTTTCTTTTCCCATCTCAGTTCATATTGTGATGAAGAAGCCTTGAGCATGTGAAACAGTCTGAGGAAAGACCAGGAAACAACCCATCCATCTGTAGCACAAATCAGGAAGTTTGTTAATGTCTGATATCATGATGAATAGAAAGTATTCAGAAAGAGAGAGGAAGTGTAAATCTCTGCCATTGTCACTAGACGGTTAATTAAAATTAGTTCATATATATCTACGATGCAGGGAAGGTAACAGGAGAACATTCTAGATCTGCCCTCAAATTTAATTTTTTCCTTAGGATCACGGCCCACCCTTCCACAAGACGTTATTGAAATTAATTGAAAACTTTGGGAAATATTTTGTGGTCAAATATGAGTGAATATTTAAATACGTGAAAATATCCCTCGACCGAAAAAATTCCTGGATCTGCCCCCAAATTGAGACATTGCGTGGGCAGATAGGCAGACAAGCAAAGCAGCAACCAGACAAGAGTGAACACTTATACTTCTTGGAACTTTGTTGGCGGAGATCTCATAACTGTGGCAATCATAAATAATGTCCCTGTTTTCCCCCAAAAGATTAAATATTCATCGAATGTTTGCCAAAATGACTGTGCCTTGATCAAGCAACTTGCAGGATTGACATTTTACTTGAATTTACCAATGAGAATTGAATGGATAGTAAAGTCGTGTTAAAAAATACAGTTTTATTAGGATTCAAGAGAATAATCTGATCAGGAAAGGCTAAAAAAGAAACACAAGGAACTTCAAAAAGTAAATAAAGCCAATGAAATATATTTGAAAGAACTAATTCTTTTTAAAATTCACCTTAAGAGATGTTAAATTTTGAATCCCAGTGAAATATCGACTAATTATGGAAAGTCTTGGAAAAGAATCAAATAATCACTGCGTATTTCCGTTTTCAAATATTGCACAATTACACTTACCCTCACAAAACATACATTGATCCCTAAAAATTCACGCAAAGAACGAAGATGCTTCGAGAAGAAATACTTCATCTAAAAATGATATCGGTAAAAAGTAGAGCAGTTTGAAGTTTTAAGATTTAAGATTTCATCATTATCATAAGTCTCCTAACGTCCGTCGTTGGACATAAACCTTCCCCAGTATTCACCCCACTTCTCTATCATGGGCGTCGCAGAGCCAGTACTTTCTGAATTTATTTCTTCATCTAAAATCTGTCGGCCTCAGTTGCCCATGTGATCCCTGAGGATCCATGTCGTGAGTCGCGATGTCCATCAGTTTTCTGTCATTCTAGCAACATGGCCAGCCCTTTGCCATTTGAGTTTTTGATGGATTTTATGATTTATGATTGTAGTCACTCCATGGGAGGTTGAGCATAATTCTTTCATGTACACGTTGCATGGTTCTCAATTTGCAGGCCTGTCTCTTGGTTAGGTTCCATCTCTCAGCTCCATAACTGACTATTGGGAGGATGCATTGGTTGTATACTCTTCTTTTTAGAATTAATGGGATCTTCTTGATTTTGAAAGTTGAGCTTGCTTTTCCAAAGGCTTGCCATCCTAGAGTGTTTCTTCGCTTGATTTCTTCTTCTGAAGGTCTCGTGGAGATTAGTTGTCCTACGTAAACGTAGTGGTCTACTTTCTCCAGTTCTGTGTCCTCGATTTTGATCTTAGTGTTCTTATTTCCGAGATTGTTGATGCAACAACTTGCTGAAGTTTATGAGTAGGCTGACTTTCTTTCTCTTTTGTTCATCTAGCATTCGTTGGAGGTCGTGTAGGTTCTCTGAGAAAAAGGAAATAACATCTGCAAATCTGAGGTTGCTCATATATTCGTCATCTATTTTGATTCATTTATTCTCCAAGTTTAGTCTTCTGAAGATCATCTCGTGGCGGGCTGTGAAGAGTTTGGTTGAGCAGGTATCACTTTGTCTTACCCCTTTTTGGAACTTAAAGGGCCCCGAGTCTTTATGTAGTTTGATAAAGGAGCTGCTGTGACCGTATGTATATTGCAGTACTCTGATGCATACAGGATCTACACCTTGTAGAATGATGGCCTCCATGACCTTAGGAATTTCCTTTTTGAAGTCGATAAATGCTACGGCGAGTGGTAGCCTATATTCTACCGCTTTTTCTTCTAAAACCAGTTTGCTCTCGTTGTTGGTTTTCATCTAGTGTTTTTGTGTTTTGGTTGGTGATCATTTTGGTGGAAAGTTTGTACATGCAGTTGAGTAGGCTCATAGGTTCTTTATTTATTGAGATATTTTGGGTATCCTTTTTATATAGAAGCATTATGATTGCAGTGTTCCAATCATCTGGGAATTTACTTTGTTTTAGGCACAAGTTGAATAAGACGGCCAGTTTCCTGATTTTCTGAGTGGGTCGATGATGATATTGTCTGGACCAGGGGCTTTCCTTTCTTTGTCTGTTTGCTTGTTTCATCCCCCATGGGGTTACTTCGGTTCATTGTTTTGTAGTCCTTGTTTGGATGAATAGAGCTTTTGGTAAAATTCTTTGGCACGTTCGACAATCCTGTCTCTGTCAGTTGTCAGGTCTCCATTTTCGTCGAGTACGCTGGTTATTTGATTCCCTCCTGAAGTAAAATCTTTGTTTATAGCTTTGAAGCCACGACCTTTTCCAAGAGTGGATTTGATGACTGCCATCATATGTCTTTTTCTGTCTTCCTTTCGTTTCCTCCTGATTATTTGATTTAGTCCAGTCTTTTAATTTTCTCATTCATTGTTGTTGTCACTAGTTTGAGGTATCTGCGTTTTTCATGATACCTTTGCTTTTCGTCTTTCGCACGACTGTCCATCTTTGGAGTCCATCACTTTCTTCAATTGTGAAGTAAATCTCTTTTTTATATTCCGCTACATTTAGATTTGCTTGTCTATCCATATCGAAGTATTTTTTTTTGCTGAATGATATTTTAATCATTTGCAAAATATTTACTAACTGAATTGTAAAGATCTTCCAAATGTTGATGACATTCATTAAGCAGCATCGAAAGATCATTAGCTTTAATGTCAGAATACACTGGGAGTATCTGGGAAGCTGTCATGGTTTTGCATGCAAGTTTTACAAAATTTTTATTTCCCTTAAAAAGCTTGGATTTTCTCTTTTGCTAAAAAAAAAGTATTTTGCTTCCTTTGCAGTGAAAGGTTAACTTCATTAAATTTTGGAAAAAATGTCATTTTGTGTCATGAAAAGATGTTACCGTCTTTTTATTCAGATGATCACATTATAAGCTCCGTCTCTCTCTCATATATTTATATATACGTGAGTGTGTGTGTGTGTGAGATAGAGTAATGTAATCCAAGGTTCCTTTATATATATATATATATATATATATATATATATATATATATATATATATATATATATATATATATATATATATATATATGACATCTTGATACTTAAACTGGAATTTAAATATTCCACGATCGTGGCGTTTTTTCTTACCTTAGACCTAGGAACATCAAAGATATGATAAGCAACAACACAATAATTGATTATAAAGTATTCCACAGAAGAAGCACCCCTAAAACAATCAAATTATCCAACTACACAAGATTAGAAGTAGCCTATTCAGCAACCACCTTAAAACACACGAACAGTTTCATCAGGCCCATAAGGAAAAAGACTTTTGATATTTACCATAGTTCCAACTGCAAAAGTAATAATATTATCTATCTGTTCGGGTGTATACTGTGTTAAATACAGTTCATAGGTAAATCGGAATGACTACTTAGCATCAGACTTAATACACTACAGGCACAGAATAGAATCATCCATCTACAACAGTTTACTCCCAACAGAACAACACTTTCGCCAACCTGGTCACAATTTCAACATTGATGCTAAATTTACTATTATTGAAAAAATAGAGAAGAATGCATGTAATTAGGTCACTAAGATTATTGAATTCCCATAAAGATGAGTGGATGAATTGCTTTGAAACACTCTCACATTATCAAACAAATTACACGAATAAGAATATAAATATCAATATAAACAAAACACAGACCACTTAAAGAGATATTCTCCCCTCACTACAACATCTAAACATCCCGACTCACCAATACTTATATATGTGATCAAAAAACGAAAAAATCCCATTTTACTAACTCAACCTGCTTATTCTAATCATTAGCAGCGAAAGGACCATCACATAGTGCGCATCCAAATGATCATAACTCCTATAGATTTACATTTTTTTTATTGTTCTTTTTCCTCTCTTAGACACATACCTAACTTTCATCTGCTCCTATTGCTCCCATACATACGCCCTGCATTGACCAACATTCAAATACTGCCAGATCTAAGCTGGACAGAGATAGGCTTCCATGGTTACCTATTACTTAGACCCTTTAGGAAAATAGTGGTCAGTTGATGATCAGATTCACAAATATCATCAGCAGCAGCCTTTTGGCATTCGTTGTTGGACATAGGCCTTCTCCAAGATTCACTAGACCTCTCTATTATGAGCATCGCGGAGCCAATACTTCCTGAATTTTTATAGCACGTCATACCATCTTACTTTCTGTTGTCCACAACCTTGAATCTGATCTCTGGGAATCTTGCAAAATGTCTAGCCCATTGCCATTTGAGTTTTCTAACAGTTTCTATGATGTCTCAGATTCTTGTCTCTTTTCTGATATTCTGTGCTATCTTATGGTCTCTCCGTATGAGGATGAGAATGATTCTTTCGTGTGTTCGTTGACTGTTTCTCGGTTTGAGGGTTAATCTTTTTGTTAGGTTCCATGTTTCAGCTTAGTATCTGACCATTGGTTGGAGTCATCAGTTGTATACCTTACTTTTCAGGATTACTGCTCTTGATAGTCCAGCTTGCTCTACCGAAAGCTTGCCAACCTTGCATGATTCTTAGCTTAATTTTTTCTTCTTTTGATGACTTCATGGAGACTTGCTATCCTAGATAGATGTAGTGGTGTAGTTTCTCCAGCTCTGCATTCTCGATTTTGATTATTGTGCCTTTTTCCCCGACATATTTTTCGGACATAAAATTTGTTTTTCTGAAGTTCACGTGGCGGCAAACTTTCTTGCTTGCTTCATTTAGTTCGTCTAAAGTTATTTGGAGATTGCGAAAATTCTCAGCAAAGAGGACTTTATTGTCAGCAAATCTGAGGTAACTCAAGTATTCTCCGTCTATCCTGATCCCTTTGTGTTCCCATTCAAAGTTCCGGAAGATCATCCCGAAGCAGGCTGTGAAGAGTTTTGGTGAGCTGGTATGACCTTGTGTCAAGTTTTTTTTCCAGTTGAAAAGGCTCGGAGTCTTCATGTACCCTGATGAATGCTATGTTGGTAGATATGTTGCAGTACTCTGACAAATACAGATTCTACGCCTTATTGTATAATTGTGTGAATGACATTGGGGATTTCTGCTGAGTCAAAGGCCTTTTCAAAGTCAACAAATGCTACAGTTGATGGCATTCTTTATTCTGCTGCTTTCTCTTTTAGTTGGTTTATCGAATGTAGATAGCCATAGTTGAGTAGCTTTTTCCGAACCCAGCTTGTTCCCATGGTTGATTTTCGTTTAGTCTTTTGCTGATTCGGTTGTTGATCACCTTGATGAAGGGTTTGTAAATGCAGTTGCGTAGGCTTATTGGCCTTTAGTTGTTGAGGTCTTTGGGGGTATTTTTTTGTATTTTTTGTATTTTTTGGTATGACAGCATTATGATTGCAGTGTGACACACCTCTAGGACTTTAGTTTAAGGCATATGTTGAATAGGACGGCTAGTTTTCTCGTGATGACTTTTCCAGCTCTTTTGAGTAGGTCGATAGTGATGTTATCGGGTCCAGGGGCGTTTCCTTTCTTTGTTTGATGGCTTGCTTCACTTCCCACGGAGTAACTTCTGGGAAATCTTCGGACCGACGGCTCGAATTGATTATTCTCAGCTCGTATTTCCTCTTCGTTTTTCTGCATCCTTTGTTTGATGGAATAGAGGTATTTGTAAAATTCCTGGGTACTTTCAACAATTCGTTCTATATCCGTTGTCAGTTTTCCATTTGCTTTGACACTAGTTATTAGCTTTCGTCCTGTACTGAGAAATTTTCCAATAGTTTTGAATCCCCTGCCCTTTTTCGAGAATTCAATCAATGACTGCTGTCGTGTATCTTCTTCTCGTTTCTTTTGGATGGTTTAGCTCTGCTCTGTTGCCTCCATTTTTTCTATTGTTGTTGTTGGTGGTTTGAGGTTCCTGCGTTCTCCCATGAGATCGTTTACTCTTACGATTTAAAATACCTCACAGGATGGCCCTGATATCAGAAAATAGCACATATCTGTGCCTGCACTTTCTAAAAAACGTAGACGTATGAGTGCTGATGATGGAGCTTTGTACCGAAAAGTATGTGTGTGTGTGTGTGTGTGTGTTTGTCCCTGTATGTGTCTCTGTGTGTCCGTGTGTGTCTGCGTGAAAAATAACAATTCATAACTCTATCACTGTGAATTCTGGGTAATAAATTTCCCCTTTTCTAGACAGTGAAATTAACACAAAAGATAGATTATAGATATTAATGAAAATATGTTATTTATATGTAACAGTAATTACAGGAAATCCCCAGTTTCACTATCAGTTTAGTAATGGTTAACAAGCTTGTGATGTTGACTTTTGCTACTCTTTGATCACCTTCAGATGCCCCACTACTGTGGCCTTGAGTCAAACCAACCTGAATATATCCAGTAAATACTCCAGAAGAATATACTTGATATTCACTAAGTTCAGATTTGTTTGACACGAGGCTATATAAGTGAAATCACTAGTTCAACAGTCTTACTGTAACCTGGATAACTGACCATACTGCTGCTGTTGCTGCTGCATTGGGTGTTTTCGTACAGTCAAGTAATTTTTTTCATTCTTTACAAATCGATCATTTGGGAATTTCACCTGAACATTTTTTGCTATCTTACTTCTGCTAAATTGCTTTTTCGATGGAAATGGTAACTTTCACCAAATTCATAGAAAAAATAATGTAAACCTATTGTAGCTTCATTTTTTTTTACAGAGTAATCTCATTTCTGCAACTATGCTTCTCATTCTCCCTCTCATTATAGGAACTATTTTGAACCAACAACCCATATTTTTAGAATTATTATAAATACAGCATTCTATCGGATTAAATATCCATTTCTTTAAATTATAATTATCCGCGTTAGAGGAACAGAAAAAGAGAACGGATATGGACAGTGGATAAACAAAGACAAGATTCGGTTTTTAGCAGATATTTGGGTTCCCCACTTACTGGTAAGAGCGACATTGCATTAACATGGCCTCCTTTGGGACCAGGATCGATTCCTGTAGCAGCAGCCCATTTCTGTAGTTATTTGTCTCTTTAAGCTGTCTATGCCGATTGACATTCGACATTTCGAAACAGGATGTCAGTTCAAAAAGAGTCCCTACTAAAAATAACGTATACATGATTATTCTGTTAGTGTAATCTCCATTTCTTGATTATATATATATATATATATATATATATATATATATATATATATATATATATATATATATAACGGATATAGACATGCACAGTAGCTGAAGGTACCCATCTATATCGGGTTGAATTTCTCACGATTAAAAAAAACCTTCCAAGCTTTCAGACTTGCGAAAAAAAAGTTCTTCACTTTTGCTCCTGCAAAGGACAAAAAATTTCTTTCAGTTTTGTTACCTTGGTGAGTTTTCACCTTTGAGCCCTCAAAGAAGGAAAAAGTTTACCTTCAGTTTTTTCCTGGCCCGGGAGGGAATAAAGTTTCCTCTCTCTTTTGATCTTTTAAAGATGAATAAAATCAACCCCACTTTTACACCTTACAAAAGTTTCACTTGAAAGGGGGGAAATGTTCCCCTCTTTTTTTTTATAGTTTGGATGTTTTCCTTCTCTCTCGACACCTTTTGGGGAAAAGTTTCCTTTCACCTTTGGAAAACCCCCGTAATTATGTATAAACATGTAGTATAAGAAGATATGTATGATTATGTAAGTAAATTGAGTGGAAAGAAAGGGTTGAGTTAAGAATTATACGTACATTGTAAACAGAACCCCCATTTGGAACGTTCAATTTTTCCCCCTCAAAACCTTTTACTTGAAAATCTTCCCATACGTCTATATAGTATACGTGCCTAATTTGGTGGCACCCTATTCGTGTTTACGTGGTTTCTATAGCGTGATCGACAAATAGACAGACGGTGTGACACCATCAATATACACCGATATATATATATATATATATATATATATATATATATATATATATATATATATATATATATTCCTATCACAAATGGAAAGTGAGGGTTCAGTTTCGTTTCATCTCGAGCCAGGCTGTAAAGAGTTTTGGTGAGCTGGTACCACCTTTGTTCACTCCTTTTTGGAGTTTAAAGGTTTCTGAGTCTGATAAAAGAGCTGCTGTGACGGTGTATATGCTGCAGAACTTTGATATATACAGGGCCCACTTCTTGCAGAATGATAGCATCAAGGACCTTGGGAATTTTTACTGAGTAGATTGCCTTCTTGAAATCTCTAAATTCTACTGCGATTTACATTCTATATTCTGCTGCTTTCTCTTGTAGTTGATTAATCGAATGAAGATTGTCCATGGTTGATTAACTTCTTCTGAAAGCCAGCTTGTTCCAATCCTGGGTTTTCGTTTAGCGGTTTGGTTCGTGCTGGGACTTTACTTTGTTGAGTAACACAAGTGCTGCTTAAATATGCATATTACTGAATAAACTCTCTGAAGCAAATAGTTTATCGTGGAGCAATTCGGCTGATATGTGCAATGACTGTGCAAAGGCTATGTTTGGTGAAAGCGACGGTGCTCTTGCACAGATTATGACAATGGCACTTAACTATACAAGTGCTCATTGCATTCTCAACCACCATGCGCTTTCCACTGAAAATGTCTGTTTTGCATGAAAGCACCCTGGAAAAAGCAGCGAAAGTTAATAAATGTGTTCAAACATTGTTGTTACAGTTCACAATTAATGCAATGCATAAGGGAAAACACCTGTAGCCAATCCGAACCCAGACACAGGAAAATAGAAAATCGTAGAAACAGGTAAAAACATTTTTCATGCAATTTTGACCAAAGGATTTTTGTGAAATGATTATTGTTGAGATTTCACCCCATTTTGACTTTGGGTCAAGAATAGCAAAAAAGCAAAAGCTTCATGTCTGGGTTAGCAATATGCATAATAATGTGTTGAAAATGAACACCATAGAATAGTTATTTCAGCCTGGCAGAATCTTAAAGTAGACAAGGTTTGATAAAAATTTTAAAAAAAGAAAAGTGTAGAAAATAAATCAACTTTAACCCATGGACCCCAAATGTACTTCTGGTGCATACTAAAGTACAATGGCTGTCTCGTGAAGAGTACTAGTGCGATTTCTTGGATTAAAAGACGAGCTAGCAGCTTTTCATATAACATAATTTCCAAGAACATACAAAGTGCTTTTGATCAGTCCAGTTCTTTAATGATTTTTTTTCTTGAAATAAAATCATGAATAAAGTTCATCTTTCGCTCCATGGGAAGCAAGTGACAGTTTTTGCAGCTAATGTTAATGTCCAAGGAAATTAAAATTTTGTGAAAGTCTTATACAAACCATAAGCTTGACAGCTTGCCCTTTTTTAAAAAGACATTTCCTGTGAATTTACTGGTGACATAAATGCAAATAATCTTTCAAAACATTTTATGAAATGCATCTGCACTTGGAAGATCTTTATAATTCAGTGAGTAAATACTTTCTAAATGATTGAAATATCACGTCAGAAAATTATGTTCGAATAGAAATCCATTAAATGCACAAGGGAGCCCAGTGAATTTAAATGCTGCGGAATATGAAGGATTAATGGAAATCACTTGAGACTCTGCTTTATATACATCATTCAAAAAACTGGGTTTTTTAAATAATTTTAGTGTACTATAAACGAAAATATACACAGCTATTAGAAACGGCCATTAAATGACCTCTGGCTTTTCTGACTACGCATTAACGGGAAGCAGGATTTTCCGAATAAACAAAAACAAAAAATAATCATCGGAGACTGAATGCAGATATGAGAATCCGACTGTCCACGGTTGAATCAGATAAAAAGATTCTAAATATAAAATGAAATGATGTCATTCACACCACTGACTCTTCTTTCATTTCCCAGCTGTTTTAGAATGTAGAAGACTAGCGAATTTAAAGGCAGCATAATTTTAAAAAAATTATTGACAGTGCTTTAGTAGACTTTGAAAAAATGACACTTCTAACATTTTTCATATACCATAAAAGAAGGATATCCACATTTAGCAGAAAAGGTTATCAACCCGCCAAGAGATAAATGAAATTTCGATCATTGCAGTTCTCTGACTCAATAGCGAATAATAGAAATTTCCATCAATAAATGGGGGAGCTTATTCTGTAAACGTTAGACACTTCCACTTGAAGTTAAAGAGAAGCCTAGAAACAGGCTGAAAATGCCGTATGTTACTTGATGTGAAATAGAGATACCATAACAGAGATATTTACCTAAACCTCCATAATGTAAATGCATCGTTGCTTTCAATTTCCGATGAGAAAGGAACAAATATCAGCCATAACGTTTCTTTTGCTAGCTCACCCCAGTCGAGTGTCTCCTTTCTTTACCTTCTCTTGTTTGTCTTCCTTGTCGGTTTAGCGAGCTAAGAAAAACATGATGGATATTTTCATTATTAACAGTTGAACCATAGGACTACAATCCTTGTTATCTGCATTTAACGGGGTTTTAGCACTTATGGGGACAGGGATCGGACGTAAGTCGGTCGAAAGTAAGGCCATGTATGACTATATTAATGTTTTCTATCATCCTTTTCTCTATGATATTTAATAAACTTGACACAAGGCCAGATTGAATAAAATGGTAGTTTGAAGATTGAGTTGAAACTAATCTTCCCAATGGAGCCCTCATGTCCACTTGTCTTGATAATCACAATTGTGATTTTTGTGATGGTGGTATTGAACGATTATTATCCATAATATTCTCCTGTTTGTTCCTTCCTACATACGGATTTTACGCTCTCAGTGAGGTTTGGTAGAAATGAGAGAGTGGGAGGAGAAGGGACAGAAAAGAAAGTTTGGGACTTTAATATGAGTGTATGGGGGAGGGCGAGAGACTTAGGTAATTTAACAAGAGGCACAAAGTGTGAGGAGAGAAAAAGAAAGATAGGTAGTTTAATAAGGGAATTAGGGAGGGAAATGTGGGAGAAAACAATTGGTGGTTTACTGAGGGAGGGAAGACTTTTGTAAATGAGCATTTAGATAGAAATATGGACGGCCAATAGAGATTAGAATGGATTTGGGGATGGGGTAAAAAGATACAGGCAAAAAGTAATAGGAGAGGAGATGCATGAGATAATCCATAATATTAGTTGTCGGGCCATGAAGATAGGAAAGGATAAGGGAGATGATGAGAAGATAATGACAAACCGTAAGAGAAGAGCGTCAATACCCGTGGAATTTTCACGCTAGTCATTTATTATTATTATTATTATTATTATTATTATTATTATTATTATTATTATTATTATGTTTCACACCAGTCACAGCTGGGGACTGAGTGACAGCAAGTCTCCTAAGGTCTCCAGCCCTCTTCTGTATACTCTCATCGTCCATAGCAGTGCTGTGGTTTACATTTTCATTTACTGGTGATTATCGCTGAAGGCTGAGTGACTGTAAGTTTCCCCAGATCTCCAGGCCTCCTCTCGTATCTCTCTCAACTATCACAGCAGCGCTATAGTTTGTACCTTCACCACCATTTTGGGTGTATTTACCCCTCTACTTTCGTGCAGTCCCCAGCAAAGTCTTCATCCTTCCTTTTATCCCTAGTTTTCCCAGTCTCACTTCTAGTTTCTTTGGTACGGTTCTGAGTGCTCCTATTATTACTGGTACTACCCTGACTTCCATGGTCCATACCTCCAGTTCTCATGCCAGGTCCTAATATTTTCGCAGCTTTTCACTCTCTTTCCTATTTAATCTGTGGTCTGCAGGCATGACCACGTCTATTATTTTGCAGGTGCTCCTCTTCTTGTCCATGATTTATAGGCCCGATCTTCTCACTTGGATAGGTTGGTCAGATTTGATGTTAAAGTCCCGAAGTAATTTTTTATTTCCATTCTCCATGG
Organism: Thysanoteuthis rhombus; assembly: GCA_963457665.1. Lineage (NCBI taxonomy): Eukaryota > Metazoa > Mollusca > Cephalopoda > Oegopsida > Thysanoteuthidae > Thysanoteuthis > Thysanoteuthis major. The sequence continues at coordinate 12,018,714 of OY735215.1, forward strand.
CTGTTTCCGTTTTGAGCTGGCACCACTCTTCCGCATGGTTGAATCCCATTTGTTTGCTCACTTTCCAGTGTACCACTGTCGCTACCCTATTTGTCTGTTTACACTCATTCTGGGCTAATTGACTAAATTCAATAGTTGTGTGGTTTATGGTCCCATGACATTCCCCACGTAGTCGGCATTCACTGTGTCAGTGTTCTGTCGATTTTCGTTTTGATACAGTTAGTTATGAACCTTTTATTTTTGGCTCTCATGATGAGCAATTCTGTTTCTCTTTTCGGGGTTAATTTTCGTAGCCATGTCCATAATTTCTCGTCTGCGACATCCTGTATCTACCTTTTAAATTCACCGTATAGTTTCTTCTGTTCCCATTTTCCTTTCCTTGTTTGCTGTGCTGCTCCTTCGTTTTTCACTTTTCTGTTATTCTGCTGCTGCAGGTGCTCTTTATAATGTTTTCACTGTTTGCCGGCACATACTTTTCTAGGCCTCTTTCTGGCCTCTAGACATAGCCGTCTTTGCCGATGAGTCCTCTGCCGCCTTCTTTTCTCTCCACGTACAGCCTATCAATGTCATCTCTGGGATGTAAGGCCTTGTGCATTGTCATAAGCTTTCTTGTTCGCCGGTCCATTGACTGAAATTCTTCCTTTGTCCATCCAAGGAATGGTCCTGTTAACTTTCTACTGACACAGCTGATGTGTTCATCCCTTTTATCAGATTCCTGCTCTTTAATTTGGTCTCTAATATTTTCCTTATTCTCCTTAGGTATTCTCTCTCTATTTTATCGTATCACATTCGAGACCCCCCAAGTATTTTCATCAGTCTTGTGTGGTCAATACTTAAATCTTTTCGCTGACTGGGAGTTTGATTCTTTCTGTTGCTGCGAGCTTTCCTTTGTGTATTACCGTTATTGCGCATTTTTCTATTCCAAACTCCATCCCAATTTCATCACTCTATTTCTTCACTTTGTTGAACAACGTTCCAATCTCTCCCCTGCTCTTTGCAAATACTTTTATGACATCCATGTATATCAAGTGGTTGACTTTTCCTTTTGCTTACGAGAATTGATATCCTTTGCTATTTTCAGGATTCTGTTGAGTGATATCATATTTAGAACAAATAATAGTGGGGACAGAGAGTCTCCCTGAAAGATTCTCCTCTTCATACTTACCTCTGTTAAGTTTTCTCCTGCAGCTGTCATGTGTACTTTCCTGTTTTTCATAGAGTTGGCTATGAATCTCACCACTGGTTAACAGATCTTGAATATTCTTTGGTATTCGAGTATCCAACTGTGTGGAATCATATCGTATACTTTTGATAGTCTATCCATTCCATCGCAACCTTCTTCTTTCTTTTACTCACTCTTTTGTTGTGGTTGTTTTTCGAGAAGTATGGGTACAGTACTACACAAGTGTACATATATATGCATAGATATAAATACATAGTTATTGTGAAACTTTGAGAATATGGCACATGCAAGTAATCTGATCTCATTAGTGCACCCGACTGATCCTTGATTGATAAAACCACGATGTTTAAAGAGATAGAATTATTGCAAACAAAAAACGTCGACTAACTGAACGATCGACAGTAGATGAAGATTTGTCCCTTCTTGGCTACCATAATATTTAGGCTTGGTGTTCCTGACCAGAACAAATCGCCTCTTTCTCTGTGCAGCTCTTCATGTCTGATGATAAGCAAATCAGGACTCATTTTTTCCTTCTTCTTCACCCTATGCTATCTTCATCGCCGTATGTCTGTTTCCGTCTTAGCAGGTCGTCTTGAAAGTTTCAGGATTATAGCTGATATTCCGTGGCGTTTAATATGGTGTTGTATCCAAGTTCCATTTCCTCCCTCTCGTCGGTGAAAATAGGAAAAGACGTTTGGAAATCAGTATGACTGCAGGGGGGATGTGACCCAGCTAGTTACGGCACAGAATATTACCAGACGATCATCCATCGAGGTACTGACCAGACTCAACGTTGCTTAACTCCCTTGATTGTACGAGAACCCATGTATCTAATACAATTTGGCTGTAACTCGTAATCAGTTCGGGCAACGAAATTTGAACTGGTATATGTACTCATTCTTGCCCGTCCGTATTCCAGACTGTCTACACATGCAATATATAAAAAAAAGTTCCCTATGATTTTTTTATAATCTTTTGTGAAAGGCAGGGCCATTACCTACGGAAGAAGTGATTAAAATTTGAGGTGGATCCAAGAATTTGTTTTGATTAAGTTATATTTTAATATATTTTGCAGAGGTATGCGATCTCCGTATGCTTCCTAGTTACAGTAAGTAGAGATTATAAACATTCTTTGTCCCTGAGAGAGGTTAGCGCGATGAACGACAATATTTTGCTACTTCGCCGTTGTGAAGCAGCAATTGTCTATTCGAAAAGTTTTCCCTTTAGTCCTTCTCTGTTGACAGCGTTGCACTGGATGTCACGATAAGAAGTCACTCGAAGACTACCTGAACGCTCATATAACATATCACTCAGCTTATTCCTACGTACGGCCGTGCTGCTATCTGATTACTATCTATTTTCACACTGTTGTCTTCCCATACAAATAAAACGTGGATTTATTTGTTTTGATATGTTCCTGAGTTTTCTTAATTCTTCCGCCTCATGATGTTTGGTGAAGTAAAGTCATCATATTTTACGTAAAAAGTAAGCAATATTTTTCATAAATCTAAAAAGTAATCGTTGAAATAACTAAACGAATTCCCATAAAAATATGTAAATGATGATCATATTATTTTTTTTAATCAATTTTGATTTAAGATTTCAAATTTCTCCTTGGAAATGGCGCAATAGATCATATTCACAAAAAAAAAAAAAATTTTTTAACTATCAAAGACGTGTTTTAATTGCAAAAAGGTATTTATAACTAACTTTCGGCTTTGTAGTTAAACAAAAAATAGAACTTCAAAGAAGATATATTCATTATATAGGGCGATTTCTTCTCGCCCTATGTCGCTCTTCCGGGAGATGCCTACCACAGTAAAATACAAAGGCAAATAAAACCAATATGTCTGTTATTGATTACTTTTCTCATCCGTCTATATTCTTTTTGTCGATTACTACTACTACTACTACTACTACTACTAGTTTTTTGGTTTCAGTCTTTTGAGAGACAAATAATGAATGATAGTTCGAGAGAAAATTGAGTCACTTTTGTTCCCATCCAAACATAAGGCCCTTCTTCCCTTCATACCCTTCTTAATGACATTGCAAGAATAGACAATGAAAGATTCTAGAAAAATTTAGATTTTATTGCTGTAAGATGCAATAGTTTTTCAGGGAGGTAATGAATGAAAAGAGGATTCTTAAGCGGTCTTGTTTAACGTATCTACGTAATAAAAAAAAGACCTAATGCTATTTAAAATCTCCGGTTCATTAGATTCTCGTACACTTCATGATTCCCGTTCGATATAAACAGTTCTATTAATTAATAAAGTTTCATGATCAAAGATTTTGAACATATTCTAAAACATTTAAGCGTGGAATGATTTTGAAAAGAGGCTCTTTTAAAGATCATATTTTGAGCAATCACTTTTTTTTGCGCTATTTCAGAGTTTTCTACATATTTTATTACAAAAAAGCTAAATTCCAAAACAAAAAAAACAAACAAAACATGTTTTAGTCCTTTTGAATTTCATTTTCCCCGATTAAGGTGATGATGTCTACATCTCGGGCAAAGATTTGAAATATAATTTTCACTAATTTAATCCCTCCACTGACATATCTTTATAGTTTTTATAGGTGTTTTTCTAGGGATAACTTATAGAGATTTCATAAGATTAAATAATGGAGGAGGGATGAGTGACATAAAAAAATAGTTACTCAATTTTTTCAAACGCCCAAAGTATCGAAATCTTTATTGAAATATGATAATTATTCAATTTTTTGGTAGAATTTTGAAATTTACGTGTACTTTGCATACACTGTGTAAATAACTTTTTCAAAGACAAACATCTCCTTTTCTGAAGAGAGAAAAAGTTTTAGTTGAAAAAAGATTTCACCATTTATTCTTCTTACGAATGGGTTAAAAATGTCTTACAATGAGAAATAATTCTTCAGCAAGTTCTGAAATTTTTATATCACGTATCGCTTTTTAATCAGAAGTTATTGAGTTGCCTAAACTATAGTTAATATAGATACACCCCATGGGTAAATAATTGGACCAGCCAGTCTTTCTAAATACTGATCGGCAGTATTCGATTATCAAGTGGTAAATAATGTTACGAGAGATACAGAGAGGATTAGTGTGGAGGAGACGGGTGGGGACAGAGGACAAAGGGGGAAGGAGATAGAGGGTGAGAGATAGAGGAGGGAGAGACAGATACGGTAAGGAGAGAGAGGGGAGTGGGAGCAAAGGAGAAAGAGAGGGAATTAAAGAGGGTGAGGTGTTTAGCAAAGAATCATATTGATCAGTATCGATCTGCTGAATGTGGAATCTGATCAAAGACGAAATCAAGAAGAACCTGGTCAGCCAGCATCCATCATGGAGCCGCAGAGAACAGAGATGAATCTGAGTTCGCTTGGTAGAGCAACACGAAGAGATCCAATTATCGAAGGTCAGCAGATTGATCCACATGAAAAATTCCATGGATCTAATCCAATAATGATTCTTTATTTCATTCTACTATTCTTATGATGCAATTATCGAAGGCCGGCAACGTTGGCACTTCAGTCATCACGTTGACACATTTCTGCATTTTTTCTCACTTTAGGAAGATTTACAAGAAAGAACTAAATATCCACTTGTAGTTGGATCAGTGGTCGGTGTTCGAGATCAGGGAATTATCCCATAGCTTGCACAATCATAAAAGTACTGCGTAAAATTCAAAGACGTTTCGAAGGTTTCCCTAACATTTCTGCAAAAATGCCGCTGAGAATTCAGCGTCTATTTAACACATACGCACACTAATGCATGCGCGCGCATACACTCACACACGCAATCCACACGTACATAGAGACAGACACATACACATATATCTACCCATATGATTAATGAAGTTATTTTTTTTTTTTTTGTTCCCTGTCCGTATTCATGGAATCTCCCATTCAAAGGTAATAATCTTTTTTTACCACCATTTCAAACAATGAACTCTTTCACTGTAATGAGTTTTTAGCTTCTTTCCTAAAACAACCTTCCAATCAAATTCAGGTTCAGCTAAACTCTGCTTTTTGAAAGTTTTTTCCGCTTTTTTGAACAAAGCCGAAAAGCGAAAATAATGTTCAGCTCTTGTTTTGCAGTGATTCACCATAGAGGCAGCATCACTCCCTTCGTCTGTTTTCTATACCAGTCTCCTGCACCAACCTCCGATGGCCCCAGTCTGACATACCATCTCCACCAATGTTGGGGTTGGGGAAACGCTTAACAATTTTCTTATGAAAATTAATGGTATTTGCTCCGTCACTTTGCGGCTTTTGAAAGATTTAATAGGAAAGCTCCTATTCGGGTAGCGGGGAAAACTTTATATCCTTGATTTTTTCGCTGGGACTAACGAGCATATATGTATTCACATTTTATAATTCAAAGCATGTTTGAATAAATCATTGGACAAAGAGGTGAATATGATAAATTTATATTCTTTATTCATAATAACATCAATACGGATATTGTGTATTGTGTGGATTGAATCATGGGATTGAATTAATATTATATTCCGTTCATAGAAGGAAAGTGAATACACGAATACAAAAAGGCAAAGGAATGCTCACATCCGTCAAAGTTGAAGATAGGGAAACAACTTTTTGTCTCTACTGCCTAGGTAGATGATATAGTGGTTTACCCAAATTTTGGCTCACCTATGCTCTTCGTCAACAATTAATACAGAAGATGCAATCGTAGGTCTGCGTATTCATCTTCACGTCGACAGATTTCCGCCTTTTTCTCTTTTTAAGAAGATTTGCAAGGAAGAACATGCTAGCTTGTGGTTATTATCAAAAATATAATCATATTTCAGAGACATATCTTGAAAATACTCCCAGTAAAGTGTATCATACCCCTCGGGTAGAGTGCAGCAATGTTATGAAAGTGACAGTTGAGTAACAGTGCAACAAGAGTAAAGGCTGCACTGAAAACTATCAACCAGGATAAATGCTTATCCCTTGTGGACACTAACATAAAAAGCATTTGTAGTCCCCATATAGTGGTTGTAGATTAAAGATTACATGAAATATGGTTGAAATTTCATTCAGCATCTTCTCAGATACAGCGATTTCATTGTAATCTTTCTCATAGTATCACTGAATTCCCAACTATCTATTCAACGAAACATTCTGTGATGTATATGGCATCATTGTAATCCTTGACCATAAAAATATTGGGGTAAATATCAACTATTCTGTATTACCGTGTTTGGTTCAAGGGGTGCAAAATATATAATTAAGTTATGTAAAATGGCCGCTATAATGCGTTTTCACAGTGGCCCCTTTCCAAGAAGGTTACCAAGTTTTATACTTTTATGAAAAAGTGAACGATTCACCTCAAATTTGGCACATACCACTTGGACTGCAATAGGGATCCGTTAATGCTGAAAGTCTGTTAAATCCGGATGTAATCCAGGAGGCCATTCTTTAAAAGCTTCAATACAATGTATAGCACTGTACGAAATGAAATTATTAAATCATAATAAAGGACACGTAATATTTACCCCCCTTTTCGAAAGTGAAGAGGCTCTTGGACGTTTTAGGCGGACACATAAAATCTTATCCAAAATCTATCATGAAGATCCATGTTCTCATAAACCCAATTCAAAGTATAATTGAAGAAAAAACTGATCAATAAGAAAGAAAAAATGAAAGTTAATTGACAATATTTTGTTAACATACGCACAAATAAATATTTTTTTAATTATTAATACACAGAAATAAAATCGAATATAGGTGGAAAATGTTAGTTAAATCCGAAATCTATTCCGCCGAAATCCATTAAATCGACAAACGGTGATTTAATGGACAGTTTTAATGAATTGTTGGATGATTGAATGAAATTAAAGCATGACACAAGTGAACCTCTAACAACAACAACATTTTTTTAGAAGTGCAACTCTCAAAGAGCTGAGATCATAAGCATCATGAATAAAATCCATAAATGTTAATTCATACTTTTCAGCAATGATAATAATAATTGACAATGTGGAAATGAAAAGATTGAGACTTATTTAGTGCATATCAAACTTAATATATTGTATGATCCAATGCGTAGGGAAAAGGTTTTCATTAGTGGCTCTTGTCAGTTTGTTCCAATCTATCAAATGCCCATGCTCTGGTTGTGTTTTTGTGGGTGATGTTACGCTATTTAGTTATCTCTGATTATGGTCAATCTGTGTATATATGTGTGTGTGTGTGTGTGTGTGTGTGTGTGTGTGTGTGTGGTCTATCGACCATTCTACTGTTTTCCTGTTTTTTGCCTTTGAGACAGCAGGGATACCTTAACGTACTTCCAGAGGCAGAACTCGTAACAGTCCCCCGAATATGTGTAGATGAAAATCGCGTAGGAACCATTGGTTACCCTCCGGAAGGTGTTGATGCCACCTAAAATTAGGCTTTATGAAAGAATTTATCCGAGGTCTATACAAGGAGTTTGTCACTCTGAAGCACTTTTCTAGGGTTTCCGAAGAAAAATTACATAATATCAATGTTCTGATCCCGAAAGAAAAGTTTGAAAGGAATGATAACTATGTTTTATGCCTTTTACACATAATCAATAAGGAGCAAACTCTTATTACCCGTGAACAAAGAGAAAGTAAAAAGGTTGTAAAGTGTTATAAGCATAAAAATCATCATCCAAGAGTCATAAAATTTCCGTCAAACATACGCCTCTCGTTTATGCAGAATATTGCAAAAACTATATTATAGAGTTCCATATATACTGCAATGTACAAAATATGATTATTTAAAACTTTCCAATTTGTATGAAACAATATCAAAAGAATCAGTTGAGGAAACAAAATAAGAATGAGAATGACAGAATGCAACGAAGATCTAAGCAAAAGAATGACAAAAGAAGAAAATCGTAATAAGTTTGATCGAATAGCAACACAAAAGCAACATTATTTGCAGATATAATTTCCATTTTTTTTAATGATTTCAAGCAGCTTCTGTTCATAGAAGAAGTCAGTTTCTCCAGTGATAATGGATCCAAAAACAGATTTATTGTTCATCAAAGTTCATTCGTAGATATGAATTGCTTGCCGCCTTTTGACAATTCTCCACATATTTCTGATTTCATTAACGAATAGTTATGCCACCTAATAAGTCGATCTTTTTTATTTTCCTCACAGTTGCAATAGCAGCGCAGATAGGAATATTGTCATGTGTTCCATGGTCTCGATCTGGTTTGCTAATTTAGATATGATTTTTCAATTTTCAATTCCTGGAAATCATTCTCAAATTACAAAAAAAATTTAAAAAGATAAAAAAACATCTCAATTGATAACACTGGACATTGAAACATGTGGATAAAAAAATGTAGATATTGTCAAAACTTGAGTCACGAATCCGAAAAAAACAAAACAAAACAAAAACACATCTAAATTGGCAATCGTAGTCTTGACGCCTGCTGAAAAGGATGATGTCTGAAGGAATATCCTAAGCCTCTTCCGATCAGACGTCAGCACGGAGACAGAGGAGTTATGTTCGGGACAGGAATTACTCGTGATAAGTTGGTTGACCCCAGGCAAATTGCAAATGGTACCTAAATGAACTTTTCTGTCTACATCAACTTCCTAAAGATCAACTTTCCAATACGGCCCGAGAAAAGGACACTGGCATTCATGAAATGTGGCATTTATGGACATGTATATAATTTCTTCTATCACTTCGAATTGATTCTTTTGGTTTGGTCGCATATAAAAGGGGTCGTTTTAATTGATATTAAATTTGCACAAGATGTCCCAAAAGTAATACCAGTTGTGAGGGAGGCAACCTACTTCACCAGTTATGTAATTTTAGCGAATACTTACACATTCAAATTAGATTGATACTTCTCTTAGAACTGGCGTTACTTTTGGGACAAATCTGGGTTTAGTTTTGGGCATCCTATATATTGCAGTATTAATGAAATTCTATTTTATCAATTCGAAATGTATCAGGTGGCAAAACACCAACTTTTTTATGATAGTTTGGCATTCATTCTTGTTCGTACGAATGACAGCTCAAAGGAAAATAGCTTTTTATCGTCAACATCCATTCATTATGCTTCCGCACAATTTGCACCAACAAAAGAGCCTTCTTTTGTATCATACCGCTTGTATCTGTTTTAAATGATTGTTTGAACCAAGACTATTTCAATGACCACGTGATATTAACAAAGTTTCATCTACTAAGAATATGTGGCAACAATGATGGAGAAAAATGCACGATTAAAAATCTTCAGCTGCAAATAAAGCAGTTGACAAATACTCTCAGTCTGTATCTTTTGTTAATATTCCTTTTGGTTTTGCATCAACGGATGACATCAATTCCATGTAAAGTATTTTATTGATTGCTCCTTTCTTTCTACATCTTTTCTTTGTTCATCAAAAGCTAAAAAGCTGTGATATGTCTATAAGTGTGAATCTGAAACGAAAAGACGTGCGGAAAAGTATATCTGCCTGTCTAGACAATAGATGGATGGATGGTGATATAAGAATTTTGTCTAAATGCTCTACTGTCCATTGTCAAATATGGATGCAAAGTTTCCTATAATGAAAACACTCCCATGTGTTTAGAGGGACTAACTCTTGGGAAGTGCAGACAGATGTATGGTCACTGCTAAGGAAGATGGAATCGGGGGAATGTTCGAGTTTTGACCCAGGTAGTTCACGTTCTCATCACACCAATGCCTCTGCAAAAAGCACGAACCCACTTCTCCCTTCAGCTAGGGGTAAATAGCAGTTGGAGATCTTCAGCCCTGTAGCGAGGTTTCAGAGAATATTTTGATAGAATATGACCTAGAGTTTAGCAATTACCATAGCTGGTCTCAAGCCCGTGTACAGAGGGAGGATTGGTTACAGGGCTAGCAACTCCATCTCGTAAAACCGTTTTTGCTAATGCAGGGTGCTTATGGGTTTATGCTATACGGGGAGATTAAAGATTAAATGACAAACAACTCACAGCCCCATAGCTGAGATCGTTATGTATTTAATAGACATTAGTGCTCTCCTCCACAGGGTGAATCCAAGATTTCTATTTTGTTTGATGAATATCTTTTCAAAGGCTTTATTACTTCATACTTGTTCTGCAACAAACCCGGTACAATTTTCTCCTTATTTGTTTCTTAATATATTTTTAACGTTGATCAGATCGTTCATGGACAACCTGTATATTTTAAATACAATATAAAATATGTTTGACTGCAAATATCAAATATAATTCAATCAAACCAATACAAATAGAAAAAGATAGTTTAACAATAAATTGGGATTTTTGTTTCGTAGATTCGATCAAACCTTGATGAGAATGATTACATCGCTGATTCAGTATTTACCGAATTGGTTTAGAATTGAGGAAAAATTGTGCATATTGTTGCCTTCATGCAAAGCTAAATTCGCAAAGCTAAAGAATTATTAGGATATATATACTTGGTGAAAACAAAAGCAGAAAGAGAAAAATTGTGTGGTTTAATCCACTATTTTGTAAATTGTTTCAATGTAATATTGGCACGTTGTTCTCAGATCCAATTGATTACGATATACACCAAAACCCAAAAATATCTTTTCGTAACAACCCCAGTAAAATCCCAACCACTATCCAGGAATGGGAAATAATAATCACATTAAAAGAATAAAATAAATAAATGGATAGACATAAAAACAAAGTAAAAAGATTTGAAAAAATAGGAGATTGAAACTGATTGCCTTCTCAGTGATGCAAGGATCTTTAATCATTTGCACACTTCCTAATAATATAGTTATTTACTTTATTACCTCAAATGTTTAGTTTTTTTTTTTAAAACCAGGATTCCTAATCATTATTCCTTCTTAGTTGTAAACCCCTTTTTCTATTACATTTTTTCTCTCCCCACCCGAAATATCACCTTGGAGACATGATACAAGCCAGTAACCAATTCTCAAGACAGCCATCACCATCAATTCAGTTACCTGACCCACAACAGCAGGGTGGACTTGAAACGAAAAGTCTTATCACTCTGATTTTACAAAACCATCTAGTTCTCTACCAACACCCTAGATGTCTGACATTTCCGCTGGAGATGAAGTTTTTTCGCTTCGAATCATGTTTAGGATAAATCTATGTAAATAAACAACTCCATGTATGCAACTCACACCGGCTTCGACTCTGTTTCTGCTTCTGTCTGTCTGTCTGTCCGTCTCTCTCAATATATATATATATATATATATATATATATATATATATATATATATATATATATATATAAGAAACTATAATCAATTTGCTACTAAACATCCGGTGAGGAAAGAAAATAAAGTTGAGAACAGGAAAAATAGAATGAAATTTTTATTTCACCAAATAAACAGTTACAAGTTAATTGTAAAACTTTGTTTAATTAATACGATATTGAGCAGGCGAGGGTACAATTCAGACTTAATGCCTCACAAGAGGTACCCATATATATGTTTTATATACGGTATAATTCTTTTTGATTATTTGATTATAGAAATATTTTATTGAAAATTTAAAAGAAATAAATGAATTGAAATAGGAAAATATAGATAATATCAATAATCCAACTCATTGAAAATTTCTAACTTTTGAATTTACAATTAAATTCTGATAGGTTTTAAATCTATCTTTTACTCAAGAGATTAGTGCTTTTAAAATTTGATAATTTAATCAATGTAATCTGTGTTTATAAAATATTAATAGAAGATCCTCGTGAGACAATTTTTACTTGAATTTATAAATTCTATTTTTTGAAAACTTTCGTTGAATTATTCAGAGATAGAATGAGATTTTAAATAAATGGGAATTGAGCAAAAATAAACCTAAGATAAAACTAAAGTAAAAGAAAAGATAGTTGATTTAGTGAGAAGATTGCATATTTTTTTATGTTGCAGAGAAAACGAAGATAATTCGGTTGGTTCATTCACTTACATTCATTGTAAATTATTGGTTAGAATTGTTAGTTTTGAAAAACAATTAAAATTGCTGAAGAGGGCGTTGGGCACGAAATCTTCATGTTCCCCGGGTATATATCCTTGTAATTCTCCATTCCATATGATAATACCTTTATTTACTTTACCACCATGATTAAATGTCACTAACAACGGATAAGATTTGTTTCTTATTTTTATTTTTTTGGTATTCATACAAATTGAAAAAAAAACATTATGAACCATTCATATATATATATATAACAGTAATAAATATACAGCAAGACTGTGTATATGTATCAAATAGATCTCAATTCAAAATAATGTCCAATGCCATCTGTAGAGCTATCATAACACGAGTAAATATTTTTCAATGGTTCATTATAGATCGTACATTCAGTAATAAATTATTGTTAATACTTTGTTGAACCGCTATCATTTTTGATTATCTGAAAAATCCGATTCGGCGCTTTTAACTGAGAGATGAAGGAATTCATAATGCCGTCCACTCCGAGCTGCTGAGATGGCAGTTTTGGGTTGCTGCATTGTATCAAGTTGCCCGTCAACTTTAAAAACGTCCCTTGCCAACCATCCCCATATTTATCAGCAATATTAAAACGGGGCTGTCAGTCTGCCAGACCAGAACTTGTATACTTTGCTCTTGGAGAAATCGTTGGGCGACACTTGCAGTATAAATAGGAGAATTTCCATGCTGTAATATGACGTGGGTCACCGATCCAAACTAAGTCTGCCTTGTTTTTTAGCAAATACAAGCAGCCTGTCGTGTTTAGACGCCTGTCAACAAACTGGAGTGGCATCTTTCCACTATATCCCTGAATCATTAGTCCATGAACTCAACTACCACATTTTGAATAGGTATCCTTCAGGAATCGTTGATCCTGTCAGTAATGCAAAGGCGATTAGGATCATCCAGCTTGAACTCATCTCTGAAGAGAACCCCCCCACCACCACTCCCTCTCACTCGGCTGATGGAGTCTTTCAAATTTCAGCGTCTATCATCTTCAGAGTTGGACGTTGCAATTTTTCTCCGTGGCTGAATCCTGACCGATTAATTGTGTCTAGTGGCCTCTTTGTGAATTTAACGATCGGACATCTTCCACGTCTGTTCTTGGCTCCATTTTTATCTGGATCACGCAAATAATTATTCACAACTTTCTGACTTTGATGAATATGTTCAGCTATTGCACGTTGTAATAGTTCCTGACTCTGAAGTTCAGAAATCCTATCACATTAGAAATCGGACAGCTTTGATCTCCTTCCCATACTATATAGACTTGACACTGTTCCTAATGAAAGCAACCAATAAACTGAATTACGAGCCCTTCCTATCACATGAATTGTCAACAGGTTTAAAGTTTTCGATGATTAAAAGTCCATTAAAACTGCTCAACCAATGAACATTGCTCATATTTTTTTCTTACTATTGGACAGTGCTTACCGTTAAAGTAAAACATTGAAGAAATACGATATTATCTGTTATTGCTAGCGATCATTGAAACTTTTGTGGTGCATTGTATACGTATATATGTGAATGCCTTAGCTTCACGAACAAAGATTTACAGAGGGGTTTCCCACAACGAAAGGATGATAGTCAGTAAGACCTGCATCACGGAATAGCCCTCTGGCCTGGGCAATGGAGTTTTAAGGTGAAGTGCAACGTATGCACAGCCGAACCTCACTATGGCCCACCGAGGTCATCGATATGACAGGAGTATTTATATATATATATATATATATATATATATATATATATATATATATATATATATATATATATATATATACTTTTAATTAATTAATTTATTTATTCATATACATATAGGATAATATGAGTGATGCCACTTTGGATGCTTGTCCCCTCTTTTATTCAGTGCTGTTTTTTTTAAATGTTACACATAGACTTTAATATTATGGTACCGTGAATGAATTTTTCTTGTTGGTATCATCAGTTATTTACCATTTTGAGGATTTGAAAACAGAACAGTTATATCAACATAGCCTCAACGCAGTGTTGCTCAAAAACCACCTCCATCTCAGGTATGATTTTAATCTCATACTACATGTAGTATGTTATTTCATATAGAGTTTTATTATATATATATATATATATATATATATATATATATATATATATATATATATATATATATATATATATATATTAGAAATTGTGAACCAAAACTATCAACAAAACTGTTAACATAGGTTTCTCTAGTTCTTAAGTTGTTCTCGTTCTCGTTTGCAGCAATGGAATCAGAGGACTAAACATTTAAACAATTACTTTTAATGTCCCGAAAAACGTTTTTTCCTTCCTGAGGTTTTTAGGGGATGAAGGTGCACTTTACATCTTAAATGTATGCTAAGTTGGTCTCTCAGTTTGTGCCCAGCAGCATTCACGCTTTTTTTTGTGGGGAAGAAATTCAGACTTTTTTCTCTTAGTAATAAACATCACACAGAAGATGGGAAAAATAACTTATCCATTGATCACTCCTTTTGAATCATTTTGATTGATCATCCCGGACACAACATGTTGCCAAAATATATCTAACAAGAAATTTTATAAGTACGTATATCTAACCAATCGACTCAATATTGTTAGGCACAAAGCTATAATAGGGGAACTGCATGAGAAATTTAAACTTACTTCCAATGGGTTGCAAGAAATACCTGCCGATTTGAACACTACGATATGCGTTCAAACAGCCTTTATAGATGAAATCATTTATCAGTTGATTTATGAGACACAAACATTGGTCCCTTTTCAACTGTGTGTTCGTGGATGCACACACATACACACACTTTTTGTAACCAGCGCACAAAGAGAACTGATGTGCACATAAAAAATAGTGTTGTATTTAACGATTATACTTGTTAACAAGTTAGTCGGTTTTTCAAGTACTACATTTGTACATTCCTGATTTACTGTTACGGTTTTTACATGATGACTGCTGCCATGTTTGTTTGATGGTGATCAAATCGTAAATTTCTTGAAGATGTTTTGCATTCTAAAGATGTCGAATTCAGAAGTACACACATACTTTTGTTACTGCTCCATTCGCCAAATTGTATGATAATTTCCTATATCAAATATTGTCATATCAGATCTTGATGTCGAAGCGATATCTTTTTCGTCTTTAGGGATTTTAAAGTATGCTTAACATTAAATGAGCCTTGCTAAAAATGTAGTCCTCAATTTTTCCAACATTAGCTACTAGCACTACGCATGCGTGAAAATGTATGCGTATATGTGTTTGTTGCAATAAGTTGATACCTGAAATTATGAATTTATTACAATTTTTTTCATTTTTGCTACGTTGAAATTCTGGTCAGAACAGTTGTACCGAACAATTGAAATTCAAGAATTTGTTCAATCCCCTGCCGACCGCGTCGCATCAGCTCAGTTTTTATAATGACCAATTATCGCAATTAAATGATGATTATCAATAGTTAATTGGTAATTTATCACGATGAGGAACGAACAGTTGTATTGTGCTCCGATTTCCCTTGGTCTACATCAGCAAGAGGAGAATTCTGTCGACTGAACATTTCAGAATCTCCATACGCTTCGCCCAGACATGTGCCCTTGAAATTCCACTTCAGTCTTTTCCATTGTCCATCAAAAGTAGAGGAGGACTTCGATCGACATCTGAGCTTATGTAATATGTACTTGTCGGTATTCTGTCGGTGTGTTGGTATCTGTTTTCATTAAGTTGAAAAATCAATCGCAACTCCACATGCAAAAGAAGCAAATAGAAGTTGGCCAATAATAATAATAATAATAATAATAGTAATAATAATAATAATAATAATAATAATAATTTCAACGACACATATCATTCATGTTGCTAGTTGCAGGCGTAGGAGGAGGAAGAAAAATGAGTAGTTTTTCTTACAATTACTTTTATTGCAATATTCTGAGAATATTATTTTCAATAAAAATCGTTAATGCCTTTTTTTTAAACACAAAAATGCCGAACTCGTACATACTATTTCTACATAGTGTTAAGTAACTTCCTTTTTATTTCTGTTGTTTAACAGAAGTGGGACCGACCGACTGACAGACCGAACAACAGACAGACCGACCAACCAACCGACCGACCGAAAACTGTCTAATAGATATGTATGGACACATCTAAAAAAACATCAAGGTTCTATTGGAGAATACACCGTCATTTTACAATTACCAAAATGCCGTAGGACCGACCTGTGACAGAGACGCATGATTTTTTTTTTATCAGCGTTAACATTGAAAAAAAATTGATCTGGATCTAAGTTGAATGAGCATAAAAGACATGATATCCCCAACGTGTTCTGCACAGAGGGACGTAATTAACATTTTTGCAACAAGAACCAGAAGTTCAACGATGTCTCCACCATACTTATGTTCATATTTCTCCATGTGGTTGCCATAATTTTTAGCAACCTACAATTAGTGACGAACTTTCTAATAAAAGACTTCTAACAATGCCCAATAATTAGCAACTATAACAATTTGTGACTTCTGTTTTCGTAGGAATAACTTTCTAGAAGTTCGTACCTTTTTTAAACTTTCATAGTGAAATGATCAAGCAATATCAAGAAGCCAACTTTAACAGAGAGAGAGAGAGAGAGAGAGAGAGAGAGAGAGAGAGAGAGAGAGAGAGAATGGAGCCATTAAGTTATTGTGTCCTATGTCGTTGGCTGTTGACTCCCCTCGGTCACCGTGAACGGAAGGGAGGAGGAAGAGGAATCACCTGAATTCCTTCAGGTCTGTTCTGGATTGTATTTATTTCGAAAAATTACAAATCTTTCCCCACTCTGCAAGGAAAAGGCGGAAATAGAAGAGGAAACGGGGGAGCTGGCTTTAAAAATAGGATCAGAATAGGAGAGGCTGTGCTTGATACAGTTTGCTCATATGAAAATGATTTCCGATTTAAATGGATTCCTAACGAAGTAGTAGTAGTAGTAGGAGGAGGAGGAGGAGGAGGAGGAGGATGAGAGAGATGAGGATGATTCGCCAGAAAGTCTGGACCAAATATCATATCAATGTGACATGATATGGTTTGATTGATATTAAACAAATGAGAGACCGACAGGCCAAAAAGTGACTGATTGAGTTGCGTGGACACAATTAAATGAACAAAGGTTTGCACCGAGGTTTTAAAGATTGATAAAAGTATGATAAGCATAACATTAACATTATAACAGAACTTTCAATCCGAATCAAGAACAGAAATTCAGTCTTTGTTGAGTATGAATGGAATGCAAGAAAAAATTCAAGAGAAAAAAAATTAATAAGAGGACAACGGGTAAGTTAATGGCAAGAGATGATGAGTAGCGATCAACTGAAAGAAGGGTGAGAGAAACAGATGGATGGAATTGAAAGACGAAAGTACGACTTGACGGGAGTTGATTCGAGTGGGTGGCAGAGAAGCCCCATTATTCCACTGTCTGTCTGTCTGTCATAGAAACGATCCATCAAGCAATCGATCACCATCTCCAACTCTCCCATTAGACTTCGCAGTGCCATCTGGCGAATCAAATTGAGAAAAATGTTGAAGGAATGAAAAAGTAAGAAAAAGAGAAAAAACAAAGGGAAACGAAATAATCAGGAATAAAGGAAGGAACATAAGATGGAGAGCACAGGGGAGGGGAGTGTAGGGAAGGGGAGAAATCGAAAAATAATGAAAGGAGTTGAAAATAATTGAGAATGAAAAAGAAACAGAAATCCCAGGCTTTTTATGTTCAATTGGATCGTGTGTGACTTAATCAGTTTTTGCTTAAATCACAGCTGCTCAATGAATGCGCGGATTGAGAATTTTTCTTGCTCCAACACAACTTGTTTTAATTTTTTTACGTAAAATGGTGCAAAATGAGGATTAAACTGAAAATATCAGGACCTTTTCTGGCTACGAGTTGACCGAGTAGGTAACAAGACGGACAATGGAAAAATGCCGAGTTCAACTTTGGTTAAGGCCTCTCATAGTCACTGATACCACGGGGAAGGGCATGTATCTATATAATCTCTCCCAGACCGGATCTCTTAGGCAAACAGTCTTGGAAAAGAACAGCTCTGGTTCTAAATGAGGGATTTGAGCCCCTTAAGGCGATTGGCTCTCACAGTCAAGCTGATACCAGACGCCAACTGCTTTCCTTTTAGACTGTATCGTTAAGGCTGTGAGAAAGATTTTGCTTACTGGGTATCCCAGGATTCCCACACGTTTTGCCTAGGCTTGTATACTGCAAGGGTTTTTGTTCCACTGTCAACTTGGCAGAAAACTGAAATGCTGTGAAATATGAAAGTGGCAATAGTACATCTAATAAGTAAGGCACTTGGAATGGTTTTCGCATAAATCTGGGGAGAACTGGAAACCAGAGGAAGAATTAAGATGACCCAAACAAGGGCATTATTTTAATCAGCAAGAATACCGATGAGTCTTATCGACATTTTGTCTCAACTAAAACTCAGTAAGTTCAGTTCTACAGGTGGAAAATGTACAATGACAAAATTTATTTAAAAATCATCATCAGTTATTTAAGTCAACTGAGTCTTTTAATGTCCTTCAATGACTGAGATGACTGCGCTAATCTCTCCCACGTCTTACCGACAAAGTTTTCTCATTTCTCCATATTGGGTCGAGTCTTTTCCTGCTGTGTGTTGTACCAATTGGTTAGTTGTTTGCTCAAACTGACTTCCCTTCTTCTCATGCGTGCCCTGTCCATCACCATTTTTATTGCTTATTCTCTTGTACGACATTCCTGAACCTGGTTCTCTTTAGGATCCACAGTGATTTTTTCCATTGCCCCCCCCCTCCCCGTGATATTCTGAGTTTGTTCTCGAGTGTTTTGTGAGATCCAGGTTTCACATCTGCATGTCATAACTGGTATTATGCATTACTTTATGCTTTAATCATATTGGCAATTTGCTCTTTCATATGTCTCCATTTATACCGAACGATATCCAGCCAACCGTTATGCACCCTTTTATTTCATTTCGATGGTCTTCCCCTAGCTCTATCACCGACTTTGGTAAATGTATTCTCTCTTCACCCCCTATTCGTATAGTCTTTTTTGAGACTTTATTATTGAAAATTACTTTTGTCTTCGTTCCGCCCTAGTTATTTGCTCTCTCAACTTAGACCACTTAACATGTTTTGTAGATCATCCACAGTGTGTACTATAAATGCGATACCATCGCAATAGATTGGGTTCTCCAATTATTCCCTGTCTATGTTTACTTGCTGTGCAGAGTTTTGGTGCGATTATACGCCCCTGTTTTACTCCTCTTCCAATTTTTATCTTGTTAATATATTTATGAATTTCAATTATTGCAGTGCCATTTGTGTTTATATTTTCTATTGTTTCAATGTAAAGTTAATCTATATGCTGTTCTTGTATTGAGTTGAAAACTGTCGGTTCTATCCAATCATGGGCCAAACAAAGTGTTGTATTCTGATGTCTTTTTGATAAGTTGGTTTATTGTGAGTAGGTATTATCGAATAGCCACCTTTAAAGCTTGTCTGTTCGAACAGTTAGTTTTTGTCTATAGTGTTTGTTGTGAGACTTCTTTGTAAATGTTAGGTAGTAAAGTAATAGGGTGACAATTGCCAAGATATTTCTCGTCTCCACTTTGTGTCAAGGGATCACTATTCTTTGGCAGGAATTAGGGGCAGATATCTTTCAAGTAAATATTTTGCGGATAGTTGCACTAGTCTTTCATGATTGACCTCTCCTGCATTATAAAAGATCTATCATTATGCCATCTTCACGTGGAACTTTCCTGCTTCTCATAATACATAGTGCAAAAAATACTTCGTCCATTGTTACGTCTGGAATATCACTTTTCTATCGGTTGTACAGTTATTTTCGAGGTAAAGAGGTTCTCATAGTATCCTTCCGTCATTCCTAATATCTTTTCACTATTTTTGTTCATTTCGCCTTTTTTGCCTTTTAATGATGGGATCTGATGCTTGCTAGAGTGATCTGCGACTCGAGCACGTTTCAGTTTCTCTCCATTTTGATAACCTCTACTATCCTCTCCATGTTTTCTTCCCTTTTCTTTTTTTCCTCTTTTTCAGCTTTTATTACCATGCCTTTCCTTTTTTAATTAGTTCTAATTTATAATTAATTTCTTTGAGTTTTCCCCTGTATTGTTGTTTCCATTTGTTTCATCTACCATCTCTGCTTTTTCTTTTATGATTACCAGATTTCTACTCCTTTTCTTTATGCTATTTTCATCATTCCACAAATCCTTGAATCTATTCTCTATCACTACCTCAAAATCGGCAATTCACTCTGTTTCACTGGGGCATGTTTTCTTCTTAAGGATCGTTTTCTTTTTCCGTTTTAATTTTTATTCTGTTTGCTACCATTTATATTTACCGTATTTACGGTATATAAGACACACGGCCACATAAGATGCATCTCAGTCTTTTGCAGGCATTGTCTTGAAAAAATACAAATAAACCCCCTCTTCTGGCTCGGCACGATGGGGTTATTTTATCAATCTCTTATCTGTACAAATCTACATTAAACCCTACTGTGGCTGGCTTTTTTCATTATTGGCATATTGCAGTAACATTAGAAAAATTCGTAGGCGTAGACCTTCATGTCATTTGAATTGTTCAATATATAAGTCTTTGTCCTGTTTTGGAGAGTGTATGCGAACGCTCTCTGGTAAATTTCCCTCAGGCACATGTATCAATGCAGTCGAAACTTTAATTGATGATGATGTAATAGGAACAGCACAATGTTTATAAAGTTTTGCTGTCATATGGCATTTTGGGTGGTGGTGGTGAATCTAGCTCACAAATGTTCACTGGTGAGCATTCAGGTTAATGCCACCTTAATCATTATATTTGACAGGTCACTATATCTACAGGCTGTCTATATGGTCCACATCGTTTTGAACAGTACCCTGAATATCTAAGTGACCTTCCCCCATCTGTCACCTGGGAACGTGCTGAGCTGCAGATCTTAGCCTCCATCCTATCGTCATGAGCCTTTGATTGATTGCACCATCTTATTCGATATATCCGGTGGGTCTCTAATCATTCATAATCAGTATTACTATTACTGAGATTTCCTAGGCTATCTCTATTTGGTTGCCGACAATATAGTTAGGGAAACCACTGTTTATGAGCATTTACTTAATGTTAGAAAATTCTTTATAGAATATTGTACGTGAGGAGGAAAATGGCCTCAACAAATTCCATTATAGTAACACTAATAATAAAGGATTTAAGATATTATGGACGAAGCCAGCATATTTGTCTTCGAGACAGACGCCCGTATTAATTCTGTAAGCACGTTCTAAGACACAACTGATTAGATACAAGATTGTGTTTGAGTTACTCATACAGACACGCCTGCAAGCACGTGCATACACACACACACACACACTCACACACACACACTCACACTCTGTGCGCTTACGTACGTATACACTAACACGTATGCATACACATACAGCGACGTTGACAAAAAAGCAAAACAAAAAAGTTTCTGCCAGCGACTTTGCGTAAATCTAAGAATCTACTTTATAAATGAACTGTTTGTGTACAAACATATAAACACATTTATATATGTAATTATATACATATTCCAATGAGGATTGCATCAACAAATATCTATATCAAATTAAGATTGTAGATGAATATGATGATGGCAATGATTGGAAGAAATGCCAATTTGTCTTTTTTCGATCAATATAGATATTCTGGCAGCAATGTTTTCTTGGAAGCTACCAAATACACAATATGACCTCATCTCAATTGAATATATATATTGATGCGTCACTGAATTCTACGACTATCTTCAGTTTATGAACTCTAAACAAAGATGAGATAGGCGATAAATTCCTTGTACCTCGACCTCATTTAACAAATCCATTGTATCCTGGAGAAAAAAAAGAAGTGACAAAAAGACGAAAGAAAGAAGAAAAAGAAGAAAAAAAAAGAAGAAAATTAGAATAATGACAAAAGCAACAACAACAACAAAACAAAAAATCAGTCCTTATCAAAGGAAAAGTACCATGCTCATTAACAATCTTCTCTCCAATAGCTCCTTGTACCACCTGCTGCATTTTGACGTATGTCGAAGACGTGTGTAAGAAGGAAATTGGTCACAGGCAATTCTTTTTGTACCTTTAGAATTCATTTGTTGAACAGAAGTTAAGTTTAAGAATGAAATTATGCATACCATAAGAGTCATTTTGTGATTTTCCAATCAAAAACCAACTTTTCCATTAGGAAAATATTGTTTGCAACAATATATATATATATATATATATATATATATATATATATGTGTGTGTGTGTGTGTGTGTGTGTGTGTGTTCATTCTCTCAATGGATTCTTTTAAAATTAGTAAGTGTATTGACAAATTTCATTCAAAATAGTAAGAACAATAATAACAATGACATCAAAATCAATGCTCTTCCGAAATATCATGTGAAAATGAAAGAAGAAACAACAATGACAATTACAACAATACTGATGATAATAATAATAATAATACTATCATTCATATAACAAAAAGTTTAGGAAAACGTGGATGGTGAAGATGAGCCATCGGGGACTGTGCCAACAACTGTGATTTGACCATGCAAACCGATTGAATATTTTCAGACGAGAAAGTTTATCAAAGACTGAACAAATTGTGGAACGTGAAGGTGAGAGTAGTACCGATCCCTGTAAGCATGCTTGGATCAGCTGCTAAATTACCTCGCTAAGATTAAGCAAGACTTTGGAAAGAAAATCGACATTTTCGGTAAGAATATTGAAGAAATAGAAATATAGGGGAAAATCAAAACTATCCAGACATCAGAATCACTGAAATCTGCAGAAATACTGAGAAGAATGCTGGATCATTTGGGAGACTCGCTGTCACTTGATCTTCAGGGAAAGCCATAAGTCTCTTCCAGTGTGGAAAGGCAGTTGTAATTGGGGCATTGTTTTCCATTATGTAATGCCTTATCTTGGCTAACCCTAATAATTTTAGTAATAAATAGTTTACGACGTACATTTGTAGCTTGAGGACGACCAAAACGCGTTTGCTTAATGAAATAACAAGATAGCTGAAACAGAAATTAATCATGATAATGAATATTTTTTAGTTCACCAAGTGGACGTAGCTCCCGCTTATTTCTTGACTTTACCAACATGAAATAGAAGATCGCCTCTTTTAAAAGAAAATCCATTCGTATGTGGCATTTATATGCGACAATATATCGTCCCTAAGGCTCAACTTTTGACCTCCTTGAGGATGCCTGCTCCAGAGTCAGTAGCTTAAGAGAAAGGCCCATGAGTGATAATAGTTCAAAAGCTGATTTTCACGGGGGCACATCCAACCTGAAGTCAATGAGGCTAATCACTGACGGAGAAAAGTGAAGTAAACCTTTAAGGTTTTAGACCGGGACTCTCTGCTACATCTTTGGAAGAGAATCATCCGACCCCACATAAAGTACTCTTCAATAATCTGGTCTCTGAATTTAGAGGAATGAAATGCTCTTGAACATGTGCAGCGAAGAGCCACCAAACTGGCACAAGGCATCACATACCTTCCCTACGCTGTGAAACCAAGTAGTCTGCAAATGCCTACTTTTGATTTCTACTGCAAGCAAGCTGACCTGATCGAAATATACAAATATTATCGATTGTATTGATGGAGTGTAGTGTGATGGAGGACGTTTGATCCAAGAGAATACATTAAAAAAAGAATTTATTGAATGGATAAGGGGTCAAAGATGGAGGCTACAGGTGCATCACAAACCAGGACCAAGGAAATCATTATTTTGGAACACCCTGAGTCAGGAGACGTACAATCAGTCAATGCATCTAAAGCTTGATTATCGAAAGATTTGCAGTACAGCTGTAGCTTCTCTTACTAAGTACTAAAGGATCTTTACAAGGCATTGCAGTTGCCACATTACAAAAAAGATGATGGGACCATTAGTTTTTATATTAGCAGTACAGCATTCTACCGCTTAACGCTTAACCGTTTTGAACAGATTCATTAAATAATGAATGATAAGAGACAGCATCATATACTGTCTCCTGAATAACTGCATACCGTATACTTTGGTGTGGAGGTAACACATATACATACAATAATTTATGCATAGACATGAAAATATTTCACCAGCTCCAAGAAATAAATATCGGATGAGACACAGTGCTAATACATTCTATCGGAGATAATGTCAAAAAAGTTTCTATGTAATACAACGTAATTTATAATGATTTTTGGATCATACATATTCATTTCTTAATACATAACTGTTGCATTGAAAGAAACAAATAAACCTAGAATATACGAGATAAGAATTTTGTGTGAAAGAGGTTAATTAGGCCTTTGCATTACCGGCGGACGTTAAGCTCAATAGTAAGTGCATCGCTACATTGAAGCAGCTACCCCATAAGTGGCAGGTTCAATTCCAACAGGAACCCCATTCTCTTTAATTCTTTATTCTATTTACGTTATCTAAGGCTAGTGATACATCAATCGCGTAATAACGGGAGATCATCTCAAATAAGTTTCTAACACAATTTATAATCATGCTGTCATATAAATATATATATATATATATTCCTTAACACACACACACACATATATATATATATTCCTTAACACACAAACACATATATATATATATATATATATATATGTATATATTTTCAGACTGAAGATTACTAATGAATAGAAAAAAATATTTTCGCATGAATGTACTTATCATACTGAAATGAATCCCTGGGTATCCTTTAGATAAATATTCGTAGGAATGTAAAATTTGTCAGTTTGTCTGTAAAGGGAGACGGCTGTCAATCACTTTTCCGTGATTTCGAATAAGGGAAAAGGATTGTTAATTTCATAGACGTATGATTTTTTTAGAATATAATCAGCCTTTGCGTATTTCTAATATAAGTTTCGTCGGTACGTAAGACTTATTTAATTAACTCTGTAAGATAACCGCCTATCAATCAGTTAATTTAACGTTATAGGACAGACAAATAGTGAAGAGTCTATTCTCCTAAATTTGATGAGGGTTATTGTTGCTACGGTAGAAAAATAAAATCGACTCCAGACTTGGACTGGAGTTTGGCGATCTAGCCTAATCAGGACAGAGAGGAAATTGGTTGGTTTGTTTAGAAAACATCGTCACCTCCGAACCGAGATTATCAATCGATCGAAGGGATGTTTAGTGTCAGGAGAATACTACAGAACAAAGGATTCATTGATTCTGACTATTTTTACCTCCATCTAAATCGAAAGTTCCAAGATATTAAATGGTTTTACAAATCATGGAGATCTAATGTTTAATCAACCAGAAAAGACGGTTATTCTACTTGTTGGGTTCACTGCAAAAAGTCGCACGAACAATTTGACCTTTTCTAAAAGAGAAATTTATAACCCTGGAATAGTTTACGAACTTATGTAATAAACAGGACGAGTATAAATAATTTTAGAAATGATAAATTCAGGTGATCTGGGATAGAAAATCAATTTACTGGGCAATTTGGGGGGTTATCATGTGAAATATAATCAGAATTTGGGGAAAAATAGAAGTGTCTGGTAAATATTTTTCTGTATTGATGTGCCTGTAAAAGTTTCATACACACTTTTAACCACTTGACTCAGTGTGTATTTTATTGTTGATTACGTTTTTTTGAATATATTTTGAATATTGAGATGCCCATAGAGAGATTGTTTTTTCAAAAAATAGAAAAAATAACGATATTGAGTTGTTTTTATCATAAATTTGTTTCAGACTTGTAGAATACATGTATCAAAAATTAAGATCAAGGTTAAAACTAGTCAAAACTAATAGTAAAACCAACTTTTCAGGATTTTTCATTCGTCTGAAGAAACCCCAAAAGGGCAGAAACAGAAACATGTTTGTGTTGCGAATCCTCTTCCCATTACATATATATATATATATATATATATATATATATATATATATATATATATATATATATATATTGCCAAAAAAAATTGATTAGATGAAAAAACTTCCGTTTAAAGAACTGCTGCCTTTATATCGTGTAAATATGATTCGAGGGTGTAAATATTCAATCACGCGAAATAAAGCAAGAGATCAATTGGTTGATAATATATATATATATATATATATATATATATATATATATATATATATATATATATATATATATATATATATATATATATATATATATATATATATATTTGCAACCAATCAATGCCCAGCATATTCACACGTTTCCAGACAAATAAAAGTATGGAACAGCTCCATAAGCTAAACCTATATTTCACATTAATAAAAATATTGTTTTACAATACTTCATCCAATCATAAGAATAAAACAATAGGATTTCCAGTGGCTTCAAATTTGGATAATGTAGAACGTTATCTTGACTTTCCAGTTGATGCTCACGCTTATTGATGGCTCAGCGTCTTGACATGGTCAGTCAGTTAATTTAGATATTGCATTGTGTTCAGTTCAATAAACGTAAACATGTCTTTTATGTGTCGCAGTTCCCAAGAAGATATTAGGAAATTACGAGTTCACGTCAAACGAAAGATTCCATCTCCTGGGGCTCAGCTTTTACGTGAAAAGGATGTTGACCTTAATTTTTGGGACGGTGATAATCCTATCCCTCATGACGAACTGGTTAAGAAAATGAAGAATAAATACGATGGTCTGTACTGTATGCTTACAGACAGTGTTGACAAAGCTGCGGTCGATGCAGGTGGATCTCGACTAAGAGCAATCTGCACAATTTCAGTGGGATTTGAGCATCTGAACATGAAAGAGATCAACAAGAAAAACATTGTTGCTCTCAACTGTTCCACTGTATCTAGTGATTATGTTTCCAAGTTTGTAAACACTCTAAGACTGGTCCTTGCCCGACGTCTAATCGATTCAACCAAACCTGTGAAAGCCCATGAGTGGACGACCTGGAAACCAATGTGGTTGCTTGGGTTCGAAATCGTTGATAAGTCTGTCGGCATTCTCGGCTTGGTCGAATTGAATTCGGCATTGCACAACGTCTTATGGCTCTTAAAGTGTCAAACATCTACTACAATGATGTGAATCAGATACCCTATTAGAATGATGTTAATGCCATCTATGTGAGCTTCGACGAGATGCTTAAAAAAGCGACATCATCTGCATAGCCTGCAATCTGACCGATACTACACGAGGCAAGTTCAACACGAATACTTTTAGCCAGATGAAAGAGACGGCTGTTCTGGTAAAGGTCAGTCGGAGAGGGATTGTCAGTCACAATGACATCTACGAAGCCCCTAAGAACAAGAAAATCGCAACGGCATCCCTGGACGTGACTGAACCGGAACCAATATCCATAAACCATCCCTCGATGAGCCTTGACAACTGCATGACCACTCTGCATGTGGCCAGCAGCACATGGGAATCTCGAAATGCAATGTCCTTGTTGACAGCTGAAAACATGCTAAGCATTTTAAAGGAGGGATGAGCCAGCTGGAAAGATCCGAGTTTGAATTTTCTTGATTTCATGCATCCAAATACATTGTAAAGTTATTCTTTATTATCAATATTGTAACCTGTAATTTTTAACTAAAGTAGACCTTCACTAATTTGGCTACTTTTAATTGGGTTCCTTCATTAATTCGGCCCTGATTTCGAATTCCCTTAGGCCACTGATAATTTCAAATTTCGCAGGATATAGCACCAACCTGCTGCGCTTTACTCGAGTTGCACTAGATCTACTCGCTTGTGAACGTGCTTTCATAATTCTTTTCCCGCATTTCGTAATATCATATACTCTTATTCAACCCAGCGTATGTCTCGAGTGGCAATTATGACCTTTCCCGTTTTAAAGATGACCGCTGCTCCAGCTCCTAAGCTAGAAAATACCAACTCTGAGAATAACCCCCTAACACTATCATTGAAAAGTAACCCTGCAGTTCGATCGATGCCATTTTGAAACAGGAAAAGTTACTATAGTCTCTTCAGGGATTAATGGAAGTACATCCCGTGCTCTGAAGCGGAAATATTGCTAAACTTTCTTGTTCGAGTTAATTCCTGTACATTTATAATTGAAGATACTTTTTGCTCATTTCCGGTCAGACTCCTCGTGGATCTCCATAGGGCTCCCAAATTTCCAATTCCTCCCAGTGTTTTTGATTTAAATTTCTACCTAGTAAGTGCCAGACAAAATCTCCTTATTCTGCGAACATTGATGTATGTGTTTTGTTTTTTTTTTAAATATCTATTGCCTTTGCTGTAATTTCGTCTACTTGCAGTCCGTGCAAGCATTGGGTAGATTTTCATACGAGTTGTCCTGGGATTTGAGTGGTTTATCGAGTTCTTCTACACACGAATGAAGTCCACAGCTGATCTCTCAAATACCCTTAACCTTAAACATTTCTATCACATTGCCCTGATACGATGATACCTTAACGCTTGTAGTTTCAATGCTAATTGCCTTTCTGATTATGTCAAATCCTTCATATTTAGTAGTTGCTTGGTAGCTTTCTTTTGGACAAACTCCATTTGACCTACATGTTTCATACTATAAGCAAAATACACTGAATTTGCATAGTCAAGGTTACTAATATTGGAAGGTTCACATAAGGTCATATAATATAATATCGCGTGAGAAAAAACGATAAGTATTTTAATTGGACGGGATATAAATAAAGATTATAGAGGATTTTAAAGGTTTTGTTTTCCTGCTGTTAAATCGTCAGTGTGTGTGTGTGTATGCGTTTGTGTGTGTGTGTGTGTGTGTGTGTGTACATTTTTTAATAATAAAATTAGTAGGTGTTTAGCCTATTTCAAATTGATTATGATCATGTTTTCTGACGATCAAAAATAATTTGGGAAATCCTGATGTTTGTTCAATCGTTTTGCATTCTAATATTAATGAAGATTCAATGCATCTACCTATTATTCCATTAATTTATTTCCTGGTTAATTTTTGTGTTCACAGGTCAATTTGTGCCGATGATTACTAAGGGCATTGAGGCTGTCATCCGAGCTCAATACTCTCCGATGTTCGTAGATGTGTTTTCTTTATAGATCTTGATCTCAACAATATACTTCCGATGGCAGTCCTTGAAGGAAACTCCATAAATTTCAGCTTCAGTGGTGTTCTTTTTTGCCTGGCCTCTTGATCATAATTTTAATCAATTTGGAAGATGTTGTCACATTTAAAGTCATTTAAAATTATTACTTTGACAAAGCTGAGAGACAAAGCATGTTAGTATAATAAATCTGATTTAAATACTATTAGCATTTTCCGTATTGTCCACTCAATAATATTGTCATGTATCGTATCCACTCATCTCATACGCAGATACACACACACATACGTATATTTATTCATATTTCAAAACAACACATATGTGTTTTTGAATAAATGCATGAAATGATACGAGCTCACGTACAATTATTAAATTTCCGGTGGCAGAAGTTTTTTCAGACATCAAAGTCAGTGAATGTAATTCGGAAAACACTTTTCAAACATTACATACGTGATTTTTGGAACAATTTCAGTATTACAAAAAACTATGATTGATCTGAAAATGAAAAGAAAAAAAAAGAAATTTTAAACTCTTTTCGAATGGGTTTGGAACTATTGAAATGTAAAGCAAACATGCATTTTACACGAAATTATTCATACAATGAATGGCTTCGTGAACAAACATTTTTGAGTGGGTTTTCCACAGTAGTAGGACCATAGACGGAAGGCCCTGTGTATAGAATAACACGTCGATTCAAGTTATGGAGTTTTAAGAGTGATGTTGGCTTGTCCATGGTTGACCCCATACTTTAAGCCCACGGTTTGTGCCTAATGGACCATTAAATTGACATGGATAAGATCAGGGCCCTAAATCCGAAGCTTTGACTAGTGTATCTTTCTCCTAGCTTTAGGGTTTGCCGTCCCTTGATGGGAGTGATCCGACAGTGGGGCAAACTTGTGGTTAAATCACAGGACGTGAACATTCTGTAGTTGGTAGATGCCTGAGCTGACTACAGGATTTTATCAACTTTTTGAAGGAGAATCAGGACAGTACGGCTCTCTGCAAATTCAAGCGCAGATCCTAAGCGATTGTCTGCAATTTCATGCCCAGACTCTGAACACTCCTACAGGTGCATTTGTGTATTGACTATAGGATCCACAAATCTAAAATTGAATCTGGTATTTATATTAATTTTTGTTGAGATCTTTCTATTTGATCGAGTTTTGACTTTACCAGATTTAAGTTGAATAAAGGATTAAAAACAACTGGGTTGTTTATTTGTCCCGAAAACATACATACACACACGTACACACGTATATAGGATGGCCTCAGAGTCAATTTCCATTTTAAAGGCACGGAAAATTTCCCTTTAGATATACTGACATTTATAGGACATTGGAAATTACTTTTAACTTATTATGGAATATAAGCTCCCGTAAGTGAATTTCATTTTCAGCTTCGCTAATTGATTTTTCGTCGATGAGAAAAGTTGGAGACCTTTAGCCCTCCAAGGCAGTCTATCTTTGGCGTAGTGCTAGCAACTCCTCATTCCTGTAAATCGTATTTGCTACTGAAACCGCAACACAGCCCTTAGCTCCATGAGGAATCAACAGTAATTTAGTCAACATTCATTCTTAGAATTGAAATTCAATGTCAAGATTTAGCTTAGGAAACGAAATAATACGTGAAGATGTATGTTGATGCAAAATGATCATGCTAACAAGTCAGCAACAAACGGGAAAGATTAGCTTCCAAAATTGGTCATCATAAATGTA
Source organism: Thysanoteuthis rhombus (assembly GCA_963457665.1). Classification (NCBI taxonomy): domain Eukaryota; kingdom Metazoa; phylum Mollusca; class Cephalopoda; order Oegopsida; family Thysanoteuthidae; genus Thysanoteuthis; species Thysanoteuthis major. Next base: position 12,049,547 of record OY735215.1, read on the forward strand.
TTTTGATAATAATAAAGTTATCTAAATATTACTTATACCTTCCGATCTCCAAGTGGTTAACGACTCGGATAATGGTCTCGCCAAGTGGAGTTGAAACTGTGTGTAAAAATATTAGGGTGTATCAAAAGTATTTTCGTTTTAACCACTGAATACTTCTGGTGTGTATTTGAAGTTCATGTAATACCTTCCATCTGATATCTGTCTGAAAGTTTTTGTGTACTTGTGTTCGGCTTCTCCTCTACCTCGTGTTTCAAATCATCATAATTTACAACAGATGATCGTCAGCATCTAACCTATCGGGGATTCATTGGTTATAGACCCTTCTTTTTAGCACTACAAGAATTTTCTTGTTCTTGAAGCTTGCGAACGCGGTGTAATTATTTGCTTGGTTTCTTCTTCTTTTGAGGATTTCTCCAGTTCTAGGTCTTCAATTTTGATTATTGCATCTTTGTTCAACATATTCGTTGTACATTACATTTATTTTGCTGAAATTCATGTGGAGGCCAACTTTTTTGCTGTCTACGTTCAGTCTGTCAAGTATCATCTGGAGTCATTGTTCCCAGCTTGAGGGACGATGTCGTCCGCAAATCTGAGGGTGTTTGGGTATTCGTCGTTTATTTTGATTCTTTTGTCTTCCCAGTCTAGGTAGCACATGATCATCTCGAGGCAGACTGTGAAGTGTCTTGGTGAGTTCGTATCTCCTTATCTTACAGGATTTTATATTCTGCTGCTTCTCTCGTAGTTGATTTATCGAATAGAGTTGGTCAGTGGTTGAGTAGCTTTTTCTAAAGCCAAGGTATCCCGGTAGTTGGTTTCCATCTATTGTTTTGGTGATTCGGTAGGTGATCAAGTTTGTTGATGCAGCTGAGTAGGCTTACTGGTATGTGGTTGTTGAGATCTCTTGGATTCTTTTTTTTTTTCAATATAAAAGCATTATAATTGCAGTGCTTTAATCTTCTGAAACTTTGCTTTGTTTGAAGTATAAGTTGAATAGGGTGGCAAGCTTCCCAGTAATGAGTTTATCAGCTTGTTTGAGTTGGTCGATGGTGATGGTATTTAATCCAGAGATCTTCCCTTTCTTCGTTTGTTTGATGGTTTGCTTCATTTCCCACGGAATAACTTCCTGGAAATCTTCAGACTAGCTGTTCGTGTTCTGTATATTTTGTTCATTTTTCTGCGTTACTTATTTAGAGAAATAGAGGTTTTTTTTGTAGAATTCCTGGACACACACGACAATCTGGTCCCTATCCGTTGTTAGGTATCCATCATTTTCAAGCACACTGGATATTTGTTTTCTTCCTGCATTAAGAGGTTTGTTGATGGAAAAGAGAAAAGATAGTCTTTAGAGATGTACATAAAAGAAGCCCTGGAGCAAAGTTTTGGAAAAAAACAAACGAAAATGCCTTTGATATACCCAACTAATCAGGATGCAGATTCATAATAGAGCGGCCAAGTATGACGTCATTGCATACATCCAGTTCTGTATTGAATTGAAATAACAGGAAAAATCACCCTGTTTTTTTCTTTTTCACCAACTCTTTCATTATTTCAACTGAAATCTTGCACATTTTGTTAGTACTGGACAATCAGTTTATACTGTATTGAACATTTTGATAACCTTTTCACATTTAATCGATTTTTTAATTATTTTTTCCTCTAGAGGCAATGTTTACGACTTAAAAAACTAAAACTAATGTAAATAGAGGGATGAGTAAACATGTGTAGAACTCAAAACTCAGGACTCAGAGATGTAAGAAAATAAGTATGAAATAAGAATGAAAATATCTTGAAAGAATCACAGAAGTTTTGGCCGTGAAGCGGTTGGTCTGGAACGTTCGACCTGGAAGAGTTGCACGAAGACATTTTAGCTGCAAATATTTCTAACATAGACAATTTATCCGCGTTTTGTTTTTAAAGGTCAAAATTACCAAGTTTGGGATTTAAAAGACTTTCGCTTCGATAACAGAACTTCGTGTGTTTTTCATACGGCTATGTTCTGATACGGGTATTATTTGAGTTCTTCTTTATTTAATTAAAATAATTTACCTTAAGGATCTTATTAGGTTGAATATTTGATTAAAAAAAGGAGAAGAATGTTTCAAATAGGGTATACTACATACGTTCTGAAAACAATAATCACGTGCGTGATTAGGATTTCCAGCGATAGACGAATTGTTTTCCATGTCGAGAAAAACAAAACACGATATATATTGAAGTCATCCGAACGGCCCAGTAGATGTATTTCCATGAGTTTCTCTGACAAAATACCATTTCCATTGGAAAAACTTATTCATTAAAGAATAAGCACCGAAACTTTCATCAAAATTTGATCATTCGTTCTGGTAAAAGTTTAAATTCTGCATGTGTATTGGGCTGAACAATTGGCTTTTGGAAAGTGCAAATTTTAACTATTGCCTATAGACGCACAATATAGACAAGAGTTGATTGCAATATAGAGTTGGTGCTGTGAGACAAAGGTTTTCATGGGTTTGCAGCGGGCCTTACACCACTTTCTCAGACACTCTGGGGATCCATGTTATGAGTCATGATATCCATCAGATGTCTGCCATTCTTGCAACATGACCAGCCCATCGCAATTTGAGTTTTCTAATGGATTCTATTACGTCTTAGTCTCCCATTTTCTTCCTGAAATATTGTGCTGTCTTGTGATCTCTCCATGTGAGGTTGAGCATGATTCTCTCATGTGCATGCTGCATGCTCTTCAGTTTGGGGGTCTGACTCTTGTTTAGGATCCAATCCATGGAATCTTGAGAGGAGCTTGTTCTGCTGATGATTCTTTGCTTGATTTCTTCTTCTTTTGTGGGTTTCATAGATTCGTTGTCCTAGGTAGATGTAGTGTTCTACTTTCCTCAGTTTTGCATTTTCGATTTTGACAGTTATGTCCTTATTCTCAATGTGATTATTGCACATAACTTTCGTTTTAGTGAAGTTCATGGGTAGACCGACTTTACTTGGCTTTTTTCTTTCTTGAACTTCTTTTATGCATTTGTCCCAGGGGAAAGTAAGCTAAAACACTTGCTTTGTCGCTGTTGACATTAAAACTATGTCTGGTCTGAGTCTGATTGACTCGATGGCTTGTGGGAACTTAAATTGTCGACTCAAGTCAGTCAGGCAGTTCCTATCTCCAGCTGTTGCGAGCAGTCCACCCTGGGTTTTTGCAAGGATTAGGGCTTTTCTCTTTTTTATGGACTACTTCGCTGGCTTCTGATACTGACTGTACCAAAAACTGAAATAATATAAATAAAAAACGAGTAATACAAGATGAATTAATTTGCATTAATCTTGGACAAACTTGCAATCAACTCCTTATCTGCGTTTCTTTTTCCCCTTTTGTGTGCGTCCATAGTCGATTTTGTTCATCGTTCGAATTCCAAATCATGCCATATTTATTTCCTATTTGAAACTTTAATCTAATAAGATCATGAATGTAAAGCACTTCAATTTGATAAAAATATCAAAATAACAGCCATGCGAAAACTTGAGGAAATTAACCAAAAAATAGCCATGAAAGGTTTAAACAAAGATTTAAAAAGCTAAATAAACATGAATAAACTTATCATCATTATTGTAAATTTGAATAAACTCATTTAAAATCCCATTTCGTTTGTAATTTTCGCCTTCAAGAACAAAATGCGGCCAAATTGTTCACGGTAGAATAATTTGCGGCCAAAATGTCCTCGTGCGATCCGTCAAGATTGAACTGACTAGGCTGACCAGTCCACGGGCAAAATGTCTGTCGGCCATTTCAAAAGTCTATGAGGCCATCTTTTGGTGGAGGTTCGTTTAGCATTTTAATCAATTCTCTAAAGTATTGGCGATATTTGTTACCGACAATCATACGTACAAACTTCAAATCAGATCAGAAGAAAGGATATAATTCTTTTTTCTGATAAAAGATTTTAATTTAAGAATCTAAAAAACAAAATTTGCATTTGAACAAAAGAACAAAAACAAAACTAATTAAAAAAAATATGAAAAGAAAAAGATATAAGATTGTTCTTGTCATAGAAGATTTTTTTAAGAAAAAAATATCTATATAGAAAGTGTTGTTAGTTTTGGCGTAGTTGGTTTCATTATTTATATTTTTGTTTTTTGGAGGAGAAAAATAAATCCGAATTTGGGGGGTTTTAAAGTAGGGAGAAATCTTTTTCCTAAAGGAAAAAATCTCTTCCCGAAAGAAAAAAAAATATGTTCTTTGTAAATATAAATTTTTTTGAAAAATCTACCAATAAACTTGGCTTTTTGAGGCAAAGGATAGTCTGATTAATTTTGGAAAATATTCCCATACGTTTATCACACAAAATGCCCATACAAAATTAATTGAAAAATGAAGAATAAATTTTTTTTCTTTGAATCGGCTCATTTCTTTAAAATTTGATCGTGAAAAATTTAATTGAAGGAACTCGTCCCAAAACTCTGTACGTTCACAGCCACTCACGCTGCTTGTTGAGGGGCTATTTTGGGTTTTGCTATTTTATCTGTACCATAAACTGTCTATGATTAGTAAAATTCGACACAAAAGCTGAATCATAAGCAACAAACCTCTTCCAAATTTAATTTCAAAACATTCTACGAATTAATTCTGGAATGTGACGCTATTTTCAAATGGACAAATCTATCTCCAGACGTCAGATATAATGGAAATTAATGTGTATTTATTTATCTTCCGTCGTGCTAAGGAACACAGCTCATCCATATTATCATTAAAATGATAATGTAGAAAGAATATATTTCTATGCTCAGAGGACGTAGTGAAAACGCAGAATTTAAACAAAGATAAAAAAAATATGAAATGTAATGAGAACAAAAAAAAGTAATGATAAATTCCATTTGTAGTCTGAAGAGCGCAATTTTCCAAGTTCAATGCAAATATCTATTATCTACGTCTATAAAATGCAATGTGTATAGAAGGATATTGCCCAAGTTCATTGTGATGCAAATCTCTATTATCCACGTATATGAAATGCAACGTGTATAGGAGGCGATTCTCCAAGCTGACTGCAATGCTAATCTCTATTATCCACAGACATAAAAATGTAACGTGTATAGGAGGCTATTCTCTAAAGTCACTGCAATGCTAATCTCTATCATCAACGTACGTGGAATGTAATTAGTATAGAAAGCTATTCTCCCAGCTCATTGCCATACTTTTATACAAAGTTTCAATGCGCGTCCTTATGTTGTATATCTGCGATCATTTCTGACGATGCTGGAAAACTAGTCGGGAAATATTATAGTACCAGTTGATGATGAGTGCAAGAGACACAAAATGTTAACATTCACCGGTTATATGTCCTTGTAATTCCTATGTTTAAATGGTAATAGCTCTATTTACAGTATTAAATATTGAGCACAGTAATTCAACATCTACAACGGATAGAATGATTATTGATTGCGTTCACTCGATGAAAACCAGCCACGTGAACAGGCTGGCTTTAGAAGAAGCTACTCGACCATGGACCACCTGCACTCGATAAATCAACTGAAAGAAAAAGCAGCAGAGTATAGACTACCACTTGCCGTAGCATTTATCGACTTCAAAAAGGCGTTCGACTCAGTAGAAATCCCTAAGGTCATGGAGGCCATCAGTCGCCAAGGTGTAGATCCAGTATATGTTGAAGTGTTGAAACATATATACAATCACGGCAGCTCATTTATCAGGCTACATAAAGACTCGGACCCCTTCCAGCTCCAGAAAGGAGTAAGACAAGGTGATACCAGCTCACCTAAACTCTTCACAGCCTGCCTCGAGATGATCTTCAGAAGGCTAGACTGGGAGAGTAAAGGAATTAAAATAGACGGCGAGTATCTGAGCAACCTCAGATTCGCAGACGACATAGCCCTTTTCGCAGAGAACCTACATGACCTCCAACTAATGATAGATGAACTAAATGAGGAGAGCAAGAAAGTCGGCCTACACATGAACTTCAGCAAGACGAAGATCATGTGCAACAACCACATTGGAGATAAGAACACTAAGATCGAAATCGAGGACACAGAACTCGAGAAAGTAGACCACTACATCTACCTAGGGCAACGAATCTCCATGAGACCCTCAAAAGAAGAAGAAATCAAGCGAAGAATCACACTAGGATGGCAAGCCTTTGGCAGAGCTAGCTCAACCTTCAAAAATAATAAGATCCCATTAATCCTAAAGAGAAGGGTGTATAACCAATGCATCCTCCCAATAGTCACTTATGGAGCTGAAACATGGAACTTAACCAAGAGACAGACCCGTAAACTGAGAACCATGCAACGTGCACATGAAAGAATAATGCTGGGCCTCACATGGAGAGACCACAAAACAGCACAACACATCCGGGAAAAGACAAGAGTTAGACACATCATAGAATCCATAAAAAATCTCAAATGGCGGTGGGCTGGCCATGTTGCAAGAATGGCTGACAATCGATGGACATCACGACTCACAACATGGATTCCCCGAGACCACATGCGCAACCGAGGCCGGCAAAATGTTAGATGGAGAGACGAGCTAGATAAGTTCAGGAAGTACTGGCTCCGTGACGCCCATGATAGAGAAGTGTGGCAAATCCTGGGGAAGGTCTATGTCCAACGACGGACGCTAAAAGACTGATGATGATGATGATGATGATGATATACAAACTTATTTGAAATAGATTCAAAGACTCGAAGCGGCTACCGTTTAGCCCAATGGCAAGAGCATCGCAATGTTGATGCAGCTACCCTATCGGTGACAGGTTCGATTCCTGGAGCAGCCAGTGTTGGCTTTTGCATCACCGGCGGTTGTTTAGCTGAATGGTAACAGTATTGCTACGTTGAAACTGCCACCAGATGGCAGATTTGATTCTTGCAGCAGCCCTATTTTCTTTAATTGTTTAATCTATTTATGTTGTCTAGGGTGATTGATACATTAACCGTGTAATGACAGGAAATCATCTCAAATAAGTTTCTATCTTATATGATCCAATCTATAATTATATATGTATATATGAATAATAGGGAGTGAGACGGACTCAGAGGAAAGGTTTATGGAGACTTCATTTATTAATTCATAAATGATTTAATAAGTATACTATACATGTATTGTGGGTGGGTCCATCTTCAGTAGCGTATAGTATATATACTTTTCTGTGATTAAAGAGTTTCGGTAGAAAATAAATTCAGCATCAGATGTTTTGTTTTAGGAGGAAAAATGGAATTCAAGAAAGAGGATTCCTTTCAGGTCATCATGATGAGTTTGTTCTGTCTGTGGTGAAGCATGTTTAAGGATATCGTTGTAGCAGTAGTAGCAGTTCTTGGCAGGGTTGCCATGGATGCTAAGGAATTTGCAGTGGTTTAGTATTAGATTCTGGGTGCTTGGTAAGTTGGAGATAGTCCAGATGTAGGGTAATGGTATCAAAAAACATTGTATTATGTATCCTTTATGGTCATTGTGGATATTAGGGAAAGTCTGATGGCTTAGAATGTACAAATGAAAAACATATAAAGATTTTTATAGGTAACGGTCTGTGTGCCTATGTGAAGTTCCTAAAATTGGATATATTTGAAGGTAGGATGTGGATTGTTATTAGTGAGAGTATCAAGATGTTAGAGATCAGTTTGGTTACGATTGTTAAGTTTAGTATTAAGACTGTCTAGGGTGGGACTGAATTTGTCAATCCACATATCTCCGTGTCGTTCTAGAATTTTTGTCGTGTCTGTTGGTGAATTTTTTCAATATTTTCCATAATTGTGAATCCAGCCTATGTGGCAAAATCATGTCTGGGGGTGTAGAAGTGGGGTTCTATTGGGAGTAGTTTTGGATGATTGGGTGATTTGATTCTGTCTCTATAGTTATTAGGTCTAATGTTGGAAGCCGCTCAGACTTGCCTGTGTATCGTAATTACACTATACACTATATCAAACTCTCGGAGGTACATAATATTTCTGCTACGACATTTACTTATGGTTTATGTGGAAAGTGTTTTTTGAAATAGAGCTAGTAAAGATGTTGGTATGCCAAAGGTGATTGCAGCATAGACTATTTCTTTTCTCACACAGTTAGAAGAATTTGATAGTTTCAGTGATGTTGTTATGTGAGACTTTATTTTTTATCATAGTGTGGCTGCTAATCATGTCTGATATTTTTGGGTCTGTGGTAGGCGATGACGCATGGATTTACAATTTTTTCTTTAAGTTCTGTTTTGAGTGTAAGTATATTCCATCTCTTATTGATTGTATGTGCCAAGAGTAGGAGTGTGTCGTTGAAGGTGGTTATAATTGTGATGAAGACAGGTTTATTTTTGTTAGAGAATGTAAAGGTTTCTTCCCTGGGTATTGAAGTGGCCTTTTTTATTTGGTTATTAGTATCTTGCAGTGAATGTCCACGTTTAGTGAAATGCTGTAGTAGGTTATTGTTTGTCTGTTGAGTTCACTATCTGTACAGTAAATTTTCCAAATTCGAAGTGCTTGTGAAAATGGTAGGTTTTTTCAGTTGTCTGAGGTGGGCCGATTTCGAATGAAGGTAGTCATGAGTGTCTGAGGGTTTAGTATAGAGGGTGGATTGGAGCTTTCTATTATTACATATATGCAGTTGTCTAGGAAAGCTATGGAGTCAGTATATATCTCATAATCAAATTAAATCGAGTCATGTTGAGAGTTTATGTGTGAGAAGAATTTCTCTTGTTTGGCTCAAACTCCTGTATAAATAAAAAGAATGTATTTATATATCTGTCAGAAGATGCAATCTTTGTCTATATCCAGGTAACAGTAGGTCTCTTCAAATTTGCCTATGAAGATGTTAGCATAGGAGGGGCCACTATTGTACCCATGCCTTTCATCTGGAAGAAGTATATATCACCGAAGTTGAAGCTATTTAGTGTTAAAATGCTCTTCATAAAGATGGTAATTGCTTCAGATCAGGGTTTTCAGTTGTTCTATGGTTTAGGCCTTCTTTGAGAGCTAAAATGCCTTTATTGATTTTTATATCACATGGGTTATTTGGTTAGTGGATTTTTGGAAGTTGGTAAAACAATATTTAAGTGAATTTAAGTGTATTATGTTCTTTTATTTATTATGTTATGATTGTACATCGCTGTTGGGGTGGAATATCATGTGTTGATATTCATTGAAAGGATGATTAAGGAGTTCTTTGTGCTATTTACTTGTGTGTTTGCTTCTAAGAGATATTCATCCGACACCCAAATGACTGTAGCTTCTTCCTTATCTGCTCTTCTGGTTATCAAGTCTGTATTGTTTCTTATTCTTGTTTAATAATGGTGAGGTTGTCATGTGGTTGAAGTTGATTATTGTAGTTGTTAATGTGAGCGTTAATGTCCCCTCTAACTGCTAATTCGAAAGTTTAGATGATGATGTCTATGTTCTTGGGGTGAAGGATTTATTGGCGTCTTTGAGTCCATCTGGAATATCGTTATCATGATTCGATTTGCCAAAATGGGCTCCTAGTTAAATTCTTCTAAAGAAGTCATTAAAGTCCTTATTTAGTATGCTCCTGTTGAAATATGGGGACAGGGGCAAAAATTTACACCATTATCCAGGAGCACAAAGGTGTTTCTAATAAATCTAAATTTACTTGGATTAATCAATTTGTTTTCTGGATCGTCTTTGATTCTAATGATGTGTGATAACTGTTTATCAAATTTTCTAAAATTTTTATCAAAAATGGTATAATGTTTTCTGACCCCCTTTCCATGTTTAGTAGTTGGGGTTCTTCCTCATTTTTTGGTAGTGTGTATGTGTGTGTTTGTGTGGTAATGGGGAGGTTTCTTTCAAGTCAGGGTGTTGTGTTATGACATTTAAATGTCTTGGATGGGACAATGTGCAGGAGTGAGGAGGAGTATTTTTCTTAGGACTTTTGTTTATGAGAATGATAGAGAGAGTGTCTTTGTGGTGCCTAGTGTTTTTGCTATTTATATTGGAATATATATATATATATTATATATATATATATATATATATATATATATGTATATATATATATATATATATATATATATATATGCTTCTATTGTGAATGTGAAGTGATCCGACAGAATGTAGATGAAAATGATTATAGGAAGGTGAAGAGAAAACCTCGAGAGTAAGGTGTTACATTTCAATTTTTTAACTTATTATTCCATGGAATAACGGAATCAGTGGAATTTCCATGCATTCAACTACGCCAAGGAATAATAAAATAAAATTTTGAGATGTAGCTCCTATCCTTAAGTTTTCCACTTAACCATCTGATTGTCATTTTCATCCACATGCGTGCATACACACATACACACACATATATGTATCTATATATATATATATATATATATATATATATATATATATATATATATATATATATATATATAAATATATATTATTGTGTGACCTTTTCTATTTATTTCTATGTCCGTAACAATAGACTCTTCCTCTTAAAGGTAAGATGCTGACGGAAATATCGTCAACCCAACAATTGAAGCACTTGATACGTTCAATAATAACTATATAATAACTTCCGATAATGACAACTAGATAATAACTTCTGATGAAACTGACAAGATGTAAGAGGTTTTATCATGCAAGTCAATGTTTTCACAGTAGAATTATTATTAGACAATTGTTGGTGAAATCTTCAGGATATATATATATACATAAATGAACAATCTATCATGGGACTTTTAGCTTATAATATTTATCACTATTGAAAATATTTATGGTGATTTGTTCTTGGGATTGTCCGATTTTATAAAGCAAATAAAGTGAAACATGAATATTTATTTGTAAATAAATCAAAAAATATAACCCACAGGGAAATTTATTAGATTAACACAATACCTCAGATACTGTGAATAAGTTTTACAAGTTGTTATGAGCTCATATGCATCTTAAAACCTTTGTCTTTCATCCATTGATTTAGTACAGTCTTCAACTCGGCTATTATCATCATCATCATCATCATCATCATCATCATCATCATCATAATCCTTTTAACGTGCGTCGTTGGACATAGACCTTCCCAAGAATTCACCATATTTTTCTATCATGGGCGACGTGGAGCCAGTACTTTCTGAATTGTCTGAATTTGTTGTCTCTTCATCTGATATTTTGCCTCATTCGCGCATGTGATCTCAGGGGATCCATGTCGTGAGTTGCAATGTCCATCGGTTGTCAGCCCATTGCCATATGAGATTTTTAATGGATTTTATGATGTCCCCGGCTCTTGTCTTTTCCCGGATGTACTGTGCTGTCTTGTGTTCTCTCCATGTAAGGCCAAGCATAATTCTTTCATGTGCACATTGCATGGTTCTCAGTTTGCAGGTCCGTTTCTTGGTTAGGTTCCATGTTTCAGCTCCATAAGTGACTATTGGGAAGATGCATTGGTTACACACCTTTTTTTTTTAGGATTAATGGGATCTTCTTATTTTTGAAGGTTGAACTTGCTCTGCCAAAGGCCTGCCATTCTAGTGTGATTCTTTGCTTAATTTCTTCTTCTTTTGAGGGTCTCGCAGAGATTCGTTGTCCTATGTAGATGTAGTGATTTACTTTCTCCAGTTCTTTGTCCTGTATTTTGATCTTGGTGTTTTTATCTCCGATGTGATTGTTGCACATGATCTTCATCTTGCTGAAGTTCATGTGTGGGCCGACTTTCTTGCTCTCTTCATTTAGTTCATCTATCATTAGTTGGAGGTCATGTAGGTTCTCTGCGAAAAGGGCAATGTCGTCTGCAATTCTGAGTTTGCTCAGATCCTCACCGTCTCTCAAGGTAGGCTATGAAGAGTTAGGGTGAGCTGATATCACCTTGTCTTACTCCTTTCTGAAGCTGAAAGGGGTCTGGGTCTTCATGTAATATGATAAGGGAGATACTTTGATTGTATATATGTTTCAGCACTTCGACATATACTGGATCTACACCTTGTCGAGTAATGGCCTCCATGACCTTGGGGGATTTCTACTGAGTCGCCTTTTTGAAGTTGGTAAATGCTACGGCGATTTATTGAATACATGGTCGAGTAGTTTCTTCTAAAGCCAGCTTGCTCTCGTGGTTGGTTTTCATTGAGTGTTTTTGTGATTCGGTTGGTGATGATCTTTGTGAAAAGTTTGTATATGTAGCTGAGTAGGCTTATAGGCTTGTAGTTGTTGAGGTCTTTCGGGTTTCCTTTTTTATATAAAAGCATTATGATAGCAGTGTTCAATTGCCGGGGACTTTACTGTATTTTAGACACGTGTTGAAAGGGACGGACAGTTTCTTAGTGATGATTTTACCCGCTTTTTGGAGTAGGTCGATGGTGATGTTGTCTGGTCCAGGGCCGTTCCTTTCTTCGCCTGTTTAATAGCTTGCTTCACCTCCCACATGGTTACTTCTGGGAAGTCCTAGAGTTAATTGCTCACGTCTTGCGTATCCTGCTCATTGTTTTGTAGTCATTGTTTGTACGAATAAAGTTTTTGGTAAAATTCTTTGGCACGCTCGACTATCTTGTCTCTGTCCATTGTTGGGTTTTCATTTTCCTCAAGTATGCTGGTTTTTGCTTTTGTCCTGAGTTGAGGCCATTTGTTCATAGCTTTGAAGCCCCGATCTCTTTCAAAAGTTGATTCGATCATTGCTATCATGTATTTTCTTCTCTTTTCCCTTCGTTTTTTTCTTGATCCATTCATTAAGTTCGGTCCCTTCAAATTTCTCTCTTGCTGTTGTCAGTGGCTTGAGGTTTCTGCGTTTTCCCATGAGATTTCTGGTTTCATCTGTGATTTCACTAATGGGTTGTGTGCTAGTGGTGACTTCTTTTATAGATGCTGTCATTTGGTTGTTTAGTTTGTTGATGTTGGTGTCGTCTTGTTCAGTAAGAATTCTAAATCTGTTTCTCAGTTCGGGTTTAAAGGATTGAGCGTGTTCTTTTGGTATGTTTAGAGGTAAATGCCAAATGGGAAATCGTAGGCATTAACGTAGTAAGAAGACCCGGAGAACTAATCAAACCGAGGAGCCGACATCTTCTTTACAGCTACGGAAAAGAGAAAGTAAAACAAAATGGAGAAGTCTTTCTCATCAATAAAGACCTCAAAGACAATGTACCAGGCTTCTCTGACCGTATAGTCAGCGTTACCATACAACTTTCAAAGCGATACAAACTCAATATAATCCAAGTTTATACTCTCAATTTGCAATCAACCCAAGAGGAAACAGACAACTTCTATGATGACTTGAACTCCCCACTCCAAGACACCAGAAAACTCTTCAATGTTATCATTGGAGACTTCAACGCACAGGTAGGACAAGGAAATGAAGATTGCGTTGACAAATTCGGATACAAAGTACGGAACGAGAGAGAAGATCATGTAAACTTAGCAACGGCAAACGGATTCAAAATCATAAACACCATCTTCAAGAAGGGACCCAATAGGAAATGGATTCGAAAAAGTTCCAATTACGAAACAAAGAACGAAATAGACTACATCCTAACGGAAAAAACGATATCATCATGGACATCCAAGTCCTGAATCAAATCAATGTAGGCAGCGACCACAGAATGATAAGATGTAAAATGCAAATAAACACCAACAAAGAACACAGCTAAATGTTCCACACAAAACCAAAACCTCCAAACATACAAAAAGTCTCGGCTTTAATAGTACTTGAAGCAGTTTTAATGTTCCCTAGAAGTCTTTGCTTGAACATAGTTTTCCATTCTCATAAATCTTTCATAAATAACCACTAGTTTTCTATTGGATCAATATCTGGAGATGCTGGGGGCCGTTCCATTAATTTATCGTCTTTGAAAGCTTTTTTTTAGCAGAGTTGACGATGAATAGCTTTGCAGTATGTGAAGGAGCATTGTCTTGCATGAATATACTTTTCAGCTGAAGGTTGTGACATTTACCTTTCAAAAAACACCAAAGAACGTACAACTATTTTCTGCGTTTATCTTTTCATTGTAATCAATTTGGAAAGGAACTATAATTTTACCACCTACAATAATAGCTCGAAAATTACTCCACCTCACTGCTGTTGTCTTGTTTATCGTGTTGGTCGAACATATATACGAAGGACCCAATCTATTAGCCATCCATCCGGTCCATCCAGTGAAGCTGTACATTTATCACTAGAATTTACCCAGGATGTTTCTCTTCGTGATGTTTACTTGAAGTTTGGTTGCTTTGATGTCTTTAGGCATTGTTCTTAATAATCTGCATCTTTTCTCTCGGTCTACGTTTACATTCACAACACCAGCTTCCTCAAGTATTCTTTTACTGGTCAACCAACTTTTTTTGTTAATTAACCATCTAAGTTTTTTCAAATCACTTTTTATCACATTCCCAAAGTGTTTTTAATTTCTTTTTTTATTACTCTGTGACGTCAGTGATCAACCATTTTCGCAATTTCCATCGTTGTGTTCCTATCGCTAAATAACTTTACAATATCTTATATATTTCTTACGACTCATGTCTTATGTATTTATGCAGTTGAAATTGAAAAATAGATATTAATAGCTACGATATTCTATACATTTATTTACTATATATGTTGAATAAATTGCATAATTATATCATATCTTACCAAAAACTTTATGGTAAATATTTCAAATGAGAACAGATAGTATTAGCTGAAATTCACACGGTATATGTATCGAATAAATATGAATATATCCTAAATTTTTACCATCATCCGTTGGCTAATATTAATTTTATTCTAAAATATAATAAGAACTAACATATTATATGTATAATTTAAATGCATTGCATTACATTGAAACTCTGTTATTACACGGTGAATATAACATTTGGCCTAGACAGCGTAAATAAAATATATAATCAAAGAAAATGGGTCTGCTGCAGGTGATCAAACCTGCAACTAGTAGTCTCTTCAACGTAGCATTACTTCTACCGCTGAACAAAACTGTCGCAGGCAATGCTAATCGTCTATTTCAATACATTCATCGTGAAATCATTTCACATAGAGTTTCAAAGTAATATAATGCATTTATGATTATTTCTTTCGGATTATATATCCATTTCATATAGGGAAGATTTATTGTCTTTAAAAATATAGTGCTCAGTATCAATGAATATATATATATATATATATATATATATATATATATATATATATATATATACATATGTATATATACATATATGTATATATATGTATATATATATATATATATATATATATATATATATATATATATATATGTTTATATATATATATATATATATATATATATATATATATATATATATATATATATATATATATATATATATATAATTAAATAATTATATCATCCACAAACAGCTGTTTCGTTGCATTAGAACTCTTCAGTGTGGCTATAAACTATCCATTATCCCATCCAGTACCACGTGGTAGAATCGATACCTTTGCTTCAGAACCAGAGGCTGACATCTTATTTTTGCCCTACTATAAAATTGTACGAAACATTTTTTTGGGGGGGAGGACATCACATGTTTTTATTCTTTTAATTATATATCATCATCAGCCATTATAAGTCCATTTCTGGATGAAATCATTTCCAGGCTCCTTTCATACCGACCGTGATTTTCATCCGATCATCAGTGTCCTGTCCATCTCTATTTTTTGTCTCCTGGTTATATATATGATGTCTTTTTATTTTGATCTGTTCTCAGATCCATGTTGATCATTCTCCGTTTATTAATCTTATTCCCGACTAATGTACACTCGTAAATATCCATGTTCACACAGCAATTGAACTTCTTGGACGAATATCAACAATGCATCACTATGCACGCACGTAGAATCACATACATCAAATCATCACAACACACTACCAGCGCATGCACTTCAACTAAGTTCCCTGTTGTAGCCCCATTCAATTGTTTATTCTATTTGAGTTGTCTACGACAAATGATACATTAACTGTGTAATAACAGGAGATCATTTAAAAATCGCGTTTTGATAGAATATAACGTAATTTATGATTATTCGGTCGGATCACATTTCTGTTTCTTAACATAATTGTCCACGTTGAAAGAAACAAATAGTGCGGATAAAGACCATGAATAAACAAAATGATATTTTGGAGCTGAAGTAATATTTGGGCCTTTGCATTATCGTTGGCTGTTTAGCTCAATGGTAAGAGCAACTCTACGTTAAAAGAGCTACCCCATCAATCGCTTTTGAGGAAATCAGTTCATGAATATTCTGATATATTAACTAAAGTTTTTCACGGGTAATACGTAGTTTGGAACCAACGTATCCAACTTGATTTGGCCATCCGCCAATCAATGAGATTTTCACTCTTTACAATTTGAGATTTTATTTACTTACTGATCATTATTTTTGTGGCTAGATTTTCGATGTTCTCGAATAATTAGAAAGCTATTAATTCAGCACATCTAAGTAAAATATAATTAATCATAACAAAGAAGAATAAGCTATAATGAATTCCCCTCTCTAATCTTGGTAGCCAAATTTAACATTAAAAGAGAATAAAACAACAAAAATATTTTTCCATTTAATTTGTCATCAACTTGACAATTTCGACCAGATATTTTTTTCCATATACTATAAAATTCCTGTGATTTGTTTCAGCGCAATATCAGTTCCTATGTTAATAAAAAATAAAGAAAAGAGTTAATCGCAATGAAAATGTCTGTAAAATAACCAAACATTTGTTGAGGAAAGAAATAATTGAAATTACTGTCCATGAGAAGATGATCTATTTATCTATGAATATGAAGAGAAGGAAAAGTTTACAGCGAGATCGATAGATAGAACTTTTCAGAGATTTCTTTATTGCCAATCACTAAAATTATTACATTGTGTATTGTATCTCGAATCTTTGCAAAAATACCGTGTTGAGTAAAAAGTGATAATTTTCTGTTTGAGTGTATAGGTATACTTTGATTGGAACATTAATTCGTTTCAAAAATTCTCAGCATTGTTAAAAACTACACTGGTCAAGGTCTTTTCATAATTTAAGCTATTTTTGTGTTCAGATAATAAATAATTGCACAAATTTTATGAAACATTTTCTGAACATTTCATTAATTTCAGTAAATCTCTGGTTTCACCGTCAGTTTAGTCAAGGTTAACAGGTTTGCGACACCGACTACTACTACTACTGGGTGCCCCACTACGGTAGCCTTGTGTCAAACCAAGCTGTGTATATTCTTTAAACAGTAAAGTAGAATATACTTGATATTTACTAAGTTTTGTTTTCTTTGACACGAAGTCACAGTGGTGACACACCCTGTGAGGATCGAACTCAACACGGTCACAAGATTGTTGACCATTATTACACTGATTGTAAAACTGGTAATTTCTTTTTTTCCCCCGATATTACTGTAATATTCACCTTGTAAATAATATCTGTGTCAATACCAGTCTCAATGGTTAGGTTGATTTGTTGGACAATAAATGTCTGTTCACAATGCTAACCAGGCAATTACTTACCTCAAATGTAGCTGGAATAAGCTAAGATAATTAAATATCTGTTTATCTACCAGTATGTTTACTTTTGTTCACGTAAATTCTGTCATCATTCATTTTCCTATACTCGCTTTATATTCTGGAATATTCTGCCAATTAGGGGGAATAATTTTCAGCTAGCAAATTGAGGAAATTGCAGACAATGGAGTTGGAACAATGAACATAACCAAGTTGGTTGCATACATTCTGTTGAATGCAACCAGCAGAACAAATAATCGACCAATTTTGTGTTCACATCCCAAGAACAGAGGAAGATCTCGAGAGAATCGAACGATCTCGAAAAAACTGGAAGCTTTGGAAGCAGCGTTCACTGCACGGCAACACGTGAGAAAAATTATGCCATGCAGCAACTTTTTAAAAAATGTTTTGCACTATTTAGAATTAAATGATAATGGATGAATAATAAAGGAAAAACAATACACCGAATAAATCCTTTCTTTTGTTATACACCATTTGTTAAAAGTAACGGACAGTCGTTTCATAAACATTGGACAAGAATTCAATGATCATCTCAAAAGCAGAAACTTTTTTTCTGAAAACTTCACTTATTCAGTTGCCCACATACATTTTAGTCCCCCCCCCCAAGACTTAAAAAAAAAAGAGGAAATATTGATTAGAAATATTCTTAAACTTTATGTTCCTTGATTAGAAAAACTCAGTTCGTTTTAATGATAACGTTTTTAGAAGTAATTAGAGAGAATAAATTTTGAAACATTTAGATATTTATCTGTAAATCAAATTTTGAAAGCAAATTTTCTCGAAATTATCTTTTGAATAAATATCTATGCTTTGTTGCACAACCATGAAGTCTACAATACATTTTCAAACAAAACATTTTAGTTTTATTGTATTTTTTTACGATTTGAGTAAAGTTTTCAAACATATTTTTAGCCGATTGAATTCCTTCGGGGGACTTATCTTTATATTCAATCGAATATTCAATGCAATCAAAATATATCTTGTTGAGATTTTGTAAAATTGAATAAAGGGGGTTGATTGACTGAAAAATATTTTCCTACAAATAACCTTTTTCATAAATCAATGCATTCATGAATTAGGGAAATCTAAGCGAATTTTGCACAATGTTCCATGTGCAAATTATCACATACAGTAGTGTCAGAGTGTAAACAACTTCTTCGGAAATAGAAAAAAATCTCTGGTTCTGAACATTAAACAAATTCATTTTTATTCCGTCTGACACAAAGATTTCTTACAAAAAATAAATTTCTATATAAGTTTTTGATGTTGTTTCATCATATGTCGCCTTTTTGCCAGAAACCATCGCTATTTGAGCCCTCCTTATTCGGACAGATCAAACTAAGCATAGGAATTATCTAAAATATATATTGTCAGAACGTACAACAGTAAACTCTCGTTGTAACGGCTTTTGTTCTAACGGCACCATTTAATGACATGTTAATTAATGACCCATTTGTTTTTGCATTATTGCAAGATTATTGTTTAAAATTAGTTTGCAGCAACAAAACCTGAAGCATTCTGTGTATTTTTGAAATCCAAGATTATTGAATCTCGCAAATAATTCCTTCTAAATTAATTGCTCAAATTATCTTTCTTTCTAATATACTATTCAGTTATTTTTGCATTAAACTTTTGCCTGTCAAAGGTATTATCCAAGATTTACTGATACGTTCAATAAATAATTATTTAGATACCACTGCGTATTTGGTTGAATTTTGGGTCATTCATTCTATTTGCTTATCTATGAACCGAAATCTGCCGGAAATCACTCCAGGTTGGGTACTTCTCGGTTTAGCGAGCTCAACCTTCGAAAACATGAAAATCCTATTAGTCCTGGAAAGAAAGGGCATACAATTAATACATCTTCCTGATAGTTACCTATGGAGATGAAACATGGAACCTAACTCCAATCTGACACTCAAATAGAGAACCATGTAAGGTGAACAGGTGAGAATCATGCTCAATGTCACCTGGAAAGATAACAGTGCATCAAAGAAAAAAATGAGTCAGAGGTATCATGGAATCAAGGAGAAAACCGAAATGGCAATGGGCTGGTCATGTTGCAAAAATATCAAACAAGTGCTGGACACCACGACTTACAACGTGTATCCCAATAGATCATATGTGAAACTATGGCCGACAGAAGATACGATATCGTGATGAAGTCGACGAGTGCAGAAAGTACTGTCCTCACGACTCCCATGATAGAGATGTCTGGCAAATCACGAGGGAGATCTATATCCAACTACGGATGCTAAATATATGCTGCTGTTGATAAACACGTATATGGGACATTAAAAAAACATTTTAAAAATGTCTATACTTCTTTGTTTCCCATTGTTGACAAACTATATGAAAAATCCTTCTGTAACCAATTTTGATCCTTAAAAATAAAACAAAACCTCCTTTCAATTTCGATCACTAAAATTGAAAAATCTTCCCCAAGATTTTGACCTCTAAAATTGAAAAAAATATCTCCCTAGATCCTTACTTCTAAAATTGGAAAAAATCTTTGCCTACATTTTGACCTCTTAAATTAAAAAAATCCTTCTCTAGATTTAAACATCTGAAATTTGAGAGAAAAATTTTTTTTCCTAGTTTATGAACCCTGAAATTAAAAAAGAATCTCCTCGATCTTGTCGATTTGACCCTAAAAGTTTCTCCTATCTATTCTGCATAACTTCCATTCCTCCATTGTTTTTTTTTGTTTTTTTGATAATGATTTATCAATTCGGTGAAGGGTCCAATGGTATGTTTTTATCGTAAATAGAAAACCCCTTTATTCCACTCTAAATTTTGTGTTATGAAAAAATTATCAGTATGTAAAAACAAGTGTCGTCAGTATATAAAGTCATGTAAAAAGAATGAGTGTGAACTGTATAAGTATTATCATATGAAATCACTGGAAACACCAACTGGGGTTCAGTCCAACATTATATCAGTGTAGTAAATAGAATGTCACTTAAAACCCCTTAGAGTATTTCAAATAATCCCGAATTTTTTCACGCTCTAATCCTGCCCATTTTGGGGGTAGCTTGAATCATTGCCTCCGGCTAGATTACACCATTTGAGAGCAGAAGGCAAACATAGTCACAAAAATAAATATATTAGAAAAAGATTAACAAATTGTGACTTTCTTGGAAGCTGATGTTGAGTATTTCTCATCAGTCTCGACATTTAATGTTTGAAACCAAATGAAAAGCAGGGTTTCAAGCACTTCAGAGGGGGTGCAAGAAGATACCCTTTCCTTGGAAAATTGATGCAACACAATCTTCCCACTGCCAATTACTCACTATTTGGCTTTTTGTGGTACTTAGTGTAGTCAATATTATTTAAAAATCTCATCTTATTCTTTACCCCTGCCAACGTAGTTGGAAGAGTTATATGTATTCACGGGTGTTTTTGTCTGCTTTTCTAACCACACAGTATTATAAGGAGTTGTCAATGAGTTTCCATGACATGGGCCACTGGCTAAAGAGGAATCGCTTGATTTTTTTTCGGGGAGAGGGGTCAGAAATCTTTCACAGACCTCCCCTGTATTGTAGCTGTATATGAACTGATTTTCATTCAATTTTTAGTGACACTGGCAGTGGCAGTGGAATGCGTCCTATTTATGCCACATTTTTCCTTTTAAGAAAAAATCGAAAAGTGAGAAATAGTGTTTGTTTTGCAGCAAGTCGTTATAGAAGATGCACGTACCCTCTTCTTCTCTCACCTACACCCCAGTTTCCCCCCCCCTAATCTTCGATGACTCAGCCAACATGCCATCATCACCATTTTTTCGTCTGTGAACACTCAAAATTGTTCCAAATTAATGATAATTGCTTTTCCACTTCACACCATTTCTACCAACGAAAGTTTTTCTCCCATAGGAACGCTCTAATTCCAAATAACAGGGAAACCTGTACACCATCCTGTGCATCACCCATAACTTGGAAAAACGTCATTAATATTTCAAGCTTTGTTCAAACGATTAAATGCCTTTTTCCAAATCGTGAATACCTACCTCTTCATATTGAAAATCAGCATTCGAAGCTGTTGCTTTTATCTAGTTTAGAAAACTGATTATTTCGCCAGTGAGTAATATGCAATTATCTCACTCGCCAATAAGACTCTACTATCAGTAAATACCTGTATCCACTCCAAAATTTAATCAATTCGTCCTTAACCCATGGCTACCCTTAAAAAATCTAACTGGAATTTTTAAGAGAACTGAGAGATACTGTATGAACATACAGCTGAAAAAATCCATGGATAAACCTAAAATATAATCACTTCTTACAAACAAACAGACACGACTTAACTCATATACAGTGAGTGCAAAAGTATCCGATACATTGTAAAAAAAACGTTTGGATATAAGCCTCGAAATTGACAAAATTTGGGCGAAATATTCCTGATTTTGTACATGACCTTTCAATCTTCAAAGCTGTTTTGATATTTATATCATTTATCTAATTAATATTAATCTTTATTTCAAATTCAAGCAATTTTGAAACTTTTGTTAAAAACAAACTTTCGCAATGTATCGGATACTTTTGTACTTGATGTACCATCGAATGAGAAAAAAACCAGATTTCATAAAATATGCAGCGTTTTTAAAACAATACAACTTTGATAGGAACTAGAAACACGTCAACTGAAAATTCATTTATTTTTAATGTTTGGAACGATTACAGCGGTTCCTGCAATGTTAGGTTTCAATGTTTCTTTTTGTGTTAAAAAAGTCGTCAAGTTTGTTTTTTTTTTTGTAAACCGCTGCGAATATTTTTCTCTGAAAAAGAAAGCTGACCCCATTTCGTACATGTCTTCAGAAGGCTGATCTGATTCTGTTTAGAAAACACAATTACATCAGCTATCATACCTCAAACCATAATTAAAAAGTTTGGCTTTCCTTTTTAACACTTTTATCATATATATATGTGTGTGTGTGTGTGTGTGTGTGTGTGTGTGTGTGTGTGTGTCGTATATGTGTGTGTGTATATATGTGCGTGTATATATGTATATATATATATATATATAGAGAGAGAGATATACACACACACATATATACACACATATACGACACAGATACACACACATATATATATATGAATATATATATATATATATATATATATAGAGAGAGAGAGAGAGAGAGAGAGAGACATACACAATAATATTTTGACTTTTTATTGAACATATTTGTCGATATAACGCGTAATGAACATAATATATAAAACAAAACTAATTCAAATAAAGCTGAAATCGTAACCCAAACAAAATGTAAAAAATCTTCATGTCAAATAAAGCATAAGCAGTGTCGTAACAAGGAAAATGTTTTAGGGCAACCAGAAACCAAACAAAACGCAGCTGGGTGTTTAGGGGTGCTGTAAGCCCCTCCCCAATTGCGTCCTCGAGCAAAACCCCGGGAAATTTCGAATTTCCTCGCATCTTAGGAACTAAATTCCTTGCAATGCAGCTGATAATGAAATATTTGGGGATGGGGCAGAAAGTTAGTGAGGGCAGGGTTGGCCTCTTTTTCGTCCTTTTGCTGTCATCATCCAGTGTTGCATATCCTTTATGATATTGTGCAGCACATCGAAAGTCTAGAAATCGATGCACTCTCCATAAATATCGGAACCGTACTTAAATGGTGGTTGGTTTTTCATATCTAAGCTGCTTTTTACACCTGATTTTACGAACTTAATTAAATTTTGAAAATTTTGTCCCTATATTTTTTCTTATTTTGTGAGAAAGAAATAAATCCGAATATTTGTCTCGAGGAAAGATTTTTTTTTCAATAAATAACAAAAAAAAAAAAACAAAAAAAGAAACACCAAAAACAAAAAAGAATCAAAAACAGCGGGTCTTGGAGTTGATGTTTGGCCCTCCATATTTGCAATATTATGAAAGCTTTCATTGAAAAACAAAACCAAACCACCCCCCAATACTCCCAGAGCATTTCTTTTTGATTCAATGATTTTATTTAATTAATCAAAATTGCTGCATTTGAATAACAACATATCAGAGTTGGACGGACAGTGAAAGATTAAAAAGAAACTTTTGAGAAATGATCGAATTAATCGAAAAAGATTATTTTTGAATTTAACAAAATCTATATAAAAATCAATTCTAAGGATTTTATTCTTTTTACTGAAAATAGTCTTAATATATAAGTTAGAAAAAGTGGGGAAAAAGAGACAGTATTTCACTATATTTTTCATTTTATTTAACTTCATAAATGAAGCGTTTTCACAGAACCTCCCCACACTCTTTTCCCCCAAAAGCAAACCTAATTCATATTTTCATGGACTGATCTTTCATATGTGTTTAAATCATGATTGAACAAAAATCATAATCATCAAATAAATCAATGTGGATGGGGTTATAATCCGGAGGAGTTTTTCTTCCAAAATTTGGATAGGAAACTCATTTAAAACAAATTTCACCCTTCATTAGATCCACCTTGGAGATTTTAGTAAAATCCGATAAATAGTTAGTTTTTCACAATTAAGAGAAAATCTCGGTGTTTTTGCGCATGGAAAGTTTGGAAATGCAAATTTCTACCCCTAATGTTTTGTTTATATTGTCACAACATTTACACTGTCTATTTCCTGAACTATCCCCGGTTATATAAGGTGTACACAAATCTCATTTTTTTTCTAGCCTTTTTCCTTATTAATGAAACCAAGAATCTAACGTCAGATTTAATTTTATATGATTTTGACGTTTTTTTTTAGCAAGGTGTCAATTTCCGGCATGTCAACGAAGCCAATTTGTTTGGTTTCACAGTCATTAATCTGACAACCTTGTCATAGTATAAAAAAAGTGTGGACGGGTATATGAGAAACAGGACGGGAAAAGTCGTGTGCACACAGAGTTAGATATGTAATTGTAACATTGAAAAATCAAAAACATTGATAGTAGTATTAAAAAATAATGAAATAGTAATGGTAGCCAGTCCGTGACGGGCACATGTAAAAAGTGGTTGGTCGCTGTGACGCCTACTGACACAGGGTTGGAGACCCCTGCCTTTTGTAAAAATATCGACCAATGAATTAGTGGAGTTTTATTGATTCCTTCTCGTTCACTTACCAACTTGAAGACTCAACAGTTTGCTACTGTCCACGTCTTGATAATTTCAAGATAATGGAATTTTCATTAGAGACAGGAAAACGTGATTAGACACCTTTATTTTCAACAACAACGGAACATCATTCTACTTGCAGACATTGTAAGCATATATTGTGTAAGATCCACTTCACCTTGAATAGAAACCCTACACTTATTAGCGATTCTGTAGAGTGTCATTAACTATTAAAATCATACGATCAAACTTTCCGATCGAAATTCAGCTATTAATCATGTGTAACTTGAAAATCTGCTTTTGAAATGCTGGCTTTTATCCAGCCTTAACCACTGATCCCTGGAGATGCACTTTTCGTTTAGTCAGCAATGGATCGGGTAGGAGAGCCCTACACGTAGCCAATCTGTCGGTGCTGCTTTTCTGGAATCAGGGGTGGGGGCAGAATTCGATTTGGCTGCTGATCATCATCATCAGGTTTTTAACATCCATTGTGGGACTTGGACCTTCCTCAAGTTCCACCCAGGTCTCTCCATCCTTGATGTCATGGCACCAACACCCTCTAAACTTGTCTAAATCTTATTTTTTGCCAGCTTCAATTTCGCAGATGATCTCTGAGGATCCACGATGTGGGCCATGTCAATTTTCTGTAGTTAGTGGGCACAAAAATTTTATGGTGTGCAAACGATTTTTCCTCTGACAAAGATATGTACGCACTTTTGAATTTGACCGAGTGAATCAATATTTTTTTTTCAATAAAAATCCAGTAAGCAATAAACATAATTTGAAATCTTTTGTGCACACACTATTCCCTTTGTGTGCTAGCTGCAAAACGTGTGGTCATGATGTCCAAGGGTTGTCTGATATTCTTGCAACAAGACCTACCCATTATCATAACTAATCATTTTTATATCTCTGACCGCTGTTTGCTCTCTCATACAGTGTACCGTTTTGTGTTTTCTCTCTATGATGTTAAGCATGATCCTATTTTGCGCACGTAGTTTTTGATTTGAGAGCAAAGTTTCTGTTCGTCTATCCATTATGTTATTGCAATTAAAGAAAAATCCTCTGAGCTCAAAATAAAATCATTGCTGAATTTTCTTCCGAATAAAAACGCCGTTCATTAATCCCATTTCATAGAAATATGCAAATTATTGGCGCTTATTCAGCAGTTAACATGATTCAAAACTTGTCTTCTTTTTCTTATTCCTTTTAATTATTTTAATTATCTTTGCTTTCACCTTTTTTTCTTCTATCTCTTTGATTTATTGCTCAGAAAATGCGATGGTTGCTGGTTTCGAATCGGGGATCTGAACGTTTTGTACAAGAATCTTCTTTGATCAGAAATTATTTGCATCAGTTTTTTTTTGGTGGGGGGCTTTAGATTTAAATCCTTTCCCCTTAAGCAAAGAATATTAGAAACCGTCAATCAAGACAGTCACAAAAACTGTCAACATGGGTTTCTTCAGCTTCTAGGTTGGTCTGGATGGCTATGTATGTATGTATGTGTTTATGCATGTATGTATGCATGTATGCATGTATGCATGTATGTATTTGTTCATTTATTTATCAGTCGTACAGGCCACGCCAATGGCGCTAAAGTGCTGAAAATCCATAAAGTTACTCGTCAATATGTGTTTAAATTCACTCCCTAAATATGTTTGTCGATAGGTTTAAATTTGCAATGTACATTTTTGCTTATTTGATCCCTTGGTTAGAGTCCAGCAGTTAGTGATCACTGTCCAACATAAGCCGAGAGAGAAGTAACTTATTCATTGATCAACTTTTTTTCCTAATTTTCTTAATTGATCAACAAAACTTGCTATGAAAAGAGGTGTGTCACTTGGCGGCTTCTTTTTTGAATGATCAACCTGATCTATCTCGTGTTCATTCCTTTATACAAAGCAATCAATACCAATCATCTAAAAAGATGACTGAAATTGATTGTTTTCCATGGGGGAAAGGAAATGAAATATCTTTGGCTTAAAATGAAGAATTTAAATCTACCCCCCCCCCATGATGTAATTAATTTTCAACAAGAGAAAAATAATACTTAAAGTCTGATTCTGTTTATCTGTCTGTAACTAATATAGTACATTGTAACCAGCAATAAAACGCGCTGACTTGAAGAATGCAAAAAAGTCGGAGATATTTGCAGCTGAATAGTGTGGGGTTCGCATCTCCAGTCATCTGATTTCCATTTATCTATTCAAATGTCCGATTCACTTTTCCTGTATTTGACCTCTTTGATATATTTTGCTTAAAATAAATGATTTAAAGCTGAAGCCAAAACAAAGATTGATGCAAGTAATACCTCCTGCCAATTCCAGTTCTCTCTTTCCTCAGGGCCTCACCAAAAGGATTTTGCTTCAAATATTTGAGGTATGTCTCGAAATCTTGTTAAAATGAATAGCATCATGTTGTTGCTGATAATTCGTTCATTTCTTGTCGTTAGCAGCAAGACTAATCAGAGGGTTTGGGGTTCAGGTACAGGCAGGGGGCTTGTGCTATTTAGTTATTGAAGTCAGCCTCCATCTAGAAAGGTTTATTTAAAGGGAGACACCCTACATGATTCCCAGCTGTCAGACATGGAGCATAATTCTAGCAAGTCAACTTTTGGAAATTCAAAACTTTTTTCAGTTTTTAGTGGGGGTCGATTTACAATGTAAATATTAAGCTGAAGTCGGCCCTTTTTTGTACCTGACTGTATCTGCACTTGTGCTTGCATAATTAAAAAACGACTAAAGTTTTCGCCTCCAGATCTTCCGTGGTTACTTACAAGAGACCAGATCTTGTTTTTTAGTATATTGATTATTCAAAATTACCCTTCAAATAAAAATGTGGGACTGCGTTTGCACTCATCCAAATATAAAGATCTAATTTCCATCAATCTTTATAATACATTAAGTCTGATTTAGTTTATCTGTGAGTAACATCTGAGTAGCTGAAATAGTGCATTGTAGCCAGTGTCACGTAATTTAGCCACAACTAAAACGAAAGAGAGCAATTGGATTCATGCCTTTCCAAAGCGTATCAGTGCCAAGGGAATACCAATCGTCTCAAGCAGAGTTTGGATTTGATCAACCGTTTCAATTTTCTATGTTGTTGACTGTTAGAGCACGCATACTTCGCACAAAATCGAATCTAATCAAGTGGCACATAGTCTGGACGTTTTGTTATTGTTCTTTGTGTAACTTTCTTCATCGGTTATTTTGTCCCATATATATAGCATAATTCTGATGGACCACATCTCTGCAGCATCGATTCTTTTCCCATCGCAATTCTGACGGTCCATGACTCACTGCTATACGATCTTAGGCAAAAAATGTGCCAAATACCTTTGACCATATAAAATTTAGCACCATAGGAAACATCTGAACGCATATTGAGACCAAACTAGTTGGGAGAAAATTTCGGAAAACTGCCCATCACAGATGAATGGAACAACATGCTTTAAGCATACTGTAAACAACTATTAGTCAATCTGAGCAAATGACTCAGTTTTCAGAGGTAAAATAGAGGAACACTATCTCTTACTCGAACGAAGTCTGCACACAAACACTGCATGCACTGTCAAATAGTCTTGAGGGATATTTCATCTATGATTGATTGAATGAAAGAATAATTGCAAAAAAAGATTGGCTCATTTCTCTTGTCAGGAAATGTACATCAGTAAAGGAAAGATGTCGCATCTGAGCGTTGCCATTCTCTTGATCGTTGGAATGTTTGTCACTTCTGTAAATGCTTGCCATTTCTATTTGAGATTTTCTGTTTATTTTGCATTTGCCACGCAGCTCAGTTCGTCACATTTGATTGGCAAATGGAAGGGTGAAATTGTCGAAATGATCAAATTATCCCAAGTTACAAATGGGTTTTAGTACTTTCTTCTTTTTTGCAAAGATAAATGTTTTTGTAATCAGAAAGAATCTGACGTTGATTAATCAAATTCTATCTGAAGTACCTAGAGGGCAACGGGAGTTTTACAGGAATGTTATGAAAAATTTGTGATTCAAAACTGTTATCTAAGACCTTCTAGTATCATAAGATTAGTGCACAATCAGGTCAACCAGCTGTTGGAAGTCTACTGGTAGAAAATGCAATGTATTCCGTGATGTAAATCAAACCAGATTGAGTGGAACCTATCACAGAGTTAGAATGTTGAGTGGTTCCTGACAAATCAATGACCAATCTATTATACGTTTTTATGCAAAACTTCCTATTTCGATAATTCAAAAAACAGAATTTCTTGCAGCAAAACTCGTATTTACTTTAATACCAGCTCTGATATTCTGGGTTAACTACAGATTGGCATTTACCGTCAACAAATATGACCCAGCATTGATAGCAGTTGATCAGTAAATAATCCTCCACTCGACCATAACTAAAAAACGAGATGCCTTTCTAATCACTTAACCTAAACTGAATATAAATTACCTATTTGCCAACAAAGTTTGGTATCCATCGTGGTGGCATAGCAGCTATTTTGAATAGATTTGCTGAAGTAAAAATAGTTGTTGCTCTCTAGTGATTTTGAGTCACTGCTGCTCTCACTGCTCTCAAGTGCTGCAGTGTCCTGTACCGTACTGCATTTGGTTGCCAGTTTCTGGCAATTACACCCTATGTAGTATGGAATTCTCTTCTTGGCAAAGTTCTTCTGAAAGCCTTTGACACATCCACATCAAATTGTCTTGTTCGTCAAAAAAAAAAAAAGGCTAGGCTCGCTGTGTAGATGGAAACCAAACTGCATTTTCATCATTGTGAGGCCATTGATGATAACTTTGTCAACTCTTTCATTCTTAACATTGTAGAGAGTGTGGAATATCATCCTGATATCAAATTTCAGATGTGTGGATTCCAGAACAGGAACATCCATGAAAGACTCTTTTGTGAGCACCACGCCCTTCGTCTATTCTTTGAATCCACCACCCAGGTAGAGATGAGCAGGCCTAAGTTGCTCATGATCACAATATTTATTACAGAGAAAGATTTGCTTTTTTCGTGGACACTGTGAAAAACACTTGTGAATTCGGTTGCTTTTGATTGGTATTGTCTGTGTTGTCCCGCTCGGCTGGTTTGACTGCGTACACTGTACCTATCAAAGCAAAAGTGTATGATCTTAGTGCCTATAGACACATCATTGAACAGCAGGTGTTTGTATCGTTCATCAATAGTTCCAAATGTTTTCCTCTTTCTGAAAAGACAAGTTTTGTATGGCATACATAGCATCACTGACTACTGTTGTCGTTCTCTCCTTTTCAGGCAAATCACGGGTACGGGTTATTGATCTCCTCTTTCAGGGGGTCCACTATGATTAACAGGGGTGGGAGCTTATTACTCTTTAGCGTCAATCAATATATAGAATCTATAAACATATCAGTAAACCCTAACTTAAGTTGCGGGGCTAAATTTGCTCTGACACCAAAAACACTATTTCACAGTAAGTGGTGTATTGTTTAGACCCATCTTGCTGATTTTACCGGCTATACACCTACATTGTAATCCTTGAATGTCCTATCATTTCTGGGTCCAAACCTTTTATAGCGTTCCATGTTTGACTTCCAAAAGGAAAGAAAGGTTACCTCATGGGTATCGTGGAAGATTTTTAAAAAAACGTTTGTCCGTAACCATGGAATGATTCAATCATTTTGATGAATCAGAGAATTGATATAACGATTGATAAACAATTCAGCAAGAAGCAAGTAGTACTGTGTCATTGCATTTACAATCTACTTCAATTTCTCAAACGGGTTCATCTGGTGCAGCACTTAAAAATGCAGTCAACAGAATCAGTGAGCTGAGCTCAAAGTCCGGTCGAGGTTATTTCACTTTGCACTGATGCCTTTGGGAAAAGTACGAATCCATCTTTTCTCCTCCAGGTATGGGTTAAACGGCAATGAAGACTAGGTTCTCTAGCTTTGGGAAGGCAACCAGTTCTGGTGGAGAAGAAATTTTAAACCATACTGCTAAAAATGACACCCTCCTGTAGCCAAGCAGATGCCAAGCGAATCGCACCCCACTTTCCTTAGGACTGCAAATGTCATCAAGACTGGGAGAGGGATTCACTGTACTTTCATATATTTTGCCGAGGCTTGCAACCAAGAGAAGTCACTTCACAGTCGTTCAAAAGAAGGCCTTCTCTTTCAACCGTCCAAATAAAGATCCTCTTATTTTGCCTTTTATCTTGAAAGCAAATAGCCAGAACCACAACAAGTATCCCTGCCTGGCGAAGAAGATAAACTTCAACTTCGTGCGGATCAAACTCATTGCAGAAGTAATCGCTTGTGAGATATTTCCAACAACCACATCGGAAATAAAAACACTAAGATCAAAATTAAGGACACAGAACTGGAGAAAGTAGATCACTACATCTACCTAGGACAACGAATCTCCATGAGAACCCCAAAGAAAACAAAATCATGCAAAGAATCACCCGAGGATGGCAAGCCTTTGGCAGAACAAGCTCAACCTTCAAAAATAAGACGATCCTATTAATCTTAAAAAGAAGGGTATACAACCAAAGCATCATCCTAATAGTCGCTTACGGAGCTGAAACATGAAACCTAACCAAGAGACAGACCCGCAAATTGAGAACTAGGCAACTTGCACATGGAAAAACTATGCTCAACCTCACATGGAGAGATCACAAGACAGCACAGTACATCCAGGTGAAGACAGGAGTCAGGGACATCATAGATCCATTAAAAATCTCAAATAGTAATGGGCTGGCCATGTTGCAAGAATGGCAGACAACCGATGGACATCGAGACTCACGACATGGATTCCCAGAAATCACATGCTCAACTGAGGCCGGCAGAGTACAAGATAGAGAGACGAACCAAACAAGTTCAGAAAGAATAGGCTCTGCAATGCCCACGATAGGGAATTGTGGCGAATCCTGGGGAAGGTCTATGTTCAACGACGGACGTTAAAAGACTGATGGTGATGATGATGATGATTCTGGCACACAGCGGTAACAAATAAGGATCAAATTCGTGGAACTTGATACATATACTACTAATCCAGCCTGCTAACCATCGCGCTGATTTTTGTGCATACATCAATTTCCTTTACGCCCTGAATGCAAAATGCATGGGCGTGGGAACATGTGGATTACTAAAAGGGAAGTATTCTCGAAAACAATAGCTAAAACTATTGGCAGATTTCCTGCAAGGAAAAGAAGCAAAACTTCAACGTTGGTATATTCAGCTTATCTTGATATGACGCAAGGCCGCAGGGATAGGTCACCTCGTTCATATCCAACTCATAGAAGTAGTTATTGACTGCGAGGCTCAGCATTCCAGATGATTCTTTTGATCGAAGAGTTGAGTAATAAGATCATTCCAAACTTACAAATGGATTTTATTGCTTCCTTTCTTGTGAATAAAGAATTGTTTGTTTATTTTTTACCGGAAAGAATTCAGCTTTGATAAATCAATTTCTATTCGTCCTATTCAGAACTCGACAACAGCTTGAAGCAAAGGTATTTTCGATTATACACGCGAACAAACACTTTTAATCATCCGACCATATTTCTTGCGTAGGTTTAGTGGATAAAGGTGTTGGTTAAGCAAATTTGGTAATCTGTCTGGCGGTCACGAGTTTAATCCCTAGGTCAGGTAGAGCAGGGAAGTCAAATACTCTACCCTAGTGGGAGAGGCAGAAAAACGACATTGCAAGGACAAATTGGGAGAATTAGCTGATACGAAATATCCTCTGGCATAGACAGCAGATTGAAGACAATCTTGAATCTGTGGTTCAGTTGGAAATTTCCAGAAGGTTACAACTCACGATAGACCCCCGAAGAAGGCTGGAGGGTGCAATGTCCGAAATATTGTGGCTATAAAAACTAAGATGGAGACTAGTAAATCAGTGAATGCAGTAGTCTCTCGTTACTTTCAAGAGTTGTTTCAACGAATTTGTCGTTATTGCAGGTGGATTTTGATAACGAGAAACTAGAATTTACAGATGAAATTTATTCATTACCCTTTCAGAGTCTAATAACATTATCATCATCAGCTTTTGGGCGTCTGTCGTTGGACATAAACCTTCCCTGAGATTTGCCAGAACTCTCTATCGTGGACGTCACAGAGTCAACACTTTCTGAACTTCTCTAGTTCATCTATCAATCTTATTTGTTTTAGCCGCTTATCTCTGGGCATCAACGTTGTGAATCGTTGTATCCACTGGTTGTCTGCAATTCTTGCAACATAACCAGCCCATCGCCGTTTGAGTCTTCTATTGCATTTTATGATATCCCAGATTCCCATTTTTCCTCTAAATATTTGTTGTTTTGTGATCTTTCCATGTGAGGTTGAGCATGAAACCCTTTTGTATATATTGCATGGTTCTCAGTTTAAGGGCCGGTCTTTTGGTTATATTTCATGCTTCAGCTCCACAGGTGCTTACCGGAAGGATGCATTGGTTCTTTTTAACAGTATATGAATTTTCTTGTTCTTGAAAGTTAAGCATGCTCTGCCGAATACTTGTCATTTTTGAGTGATTCTTCGCTTGATTCCTTCTACTTTTGAGGATTCCACCGAAACTTTGCCTCTGTCTTCAACATGTTCGTTGTACATGACATTAGTTTCACTAAAGTTCATGTGGAGGCCAACTTTCTTACTTACTTCGTTCAGTCTGTCCAGCATCATTTAGAAGTCATGAAGATTCTCAGCAAAAAGGACAATGTCGTCTGCAAATCTGAGAGCGCTTAGGTATTCGCAGTCTACTCTGATTCCTCTATTTTCCCAGTCTGCATTCTGAAAATCATCTCGAGAAAGGCTGTGGAGAGTTTTGGTGAGCTAGTATCTCCTTGTCTCACCCTTTTTTTCGAGCTGGAAGGAGTCTAAGTTTTTATGTAGCCGGATGAAGGAGCTGCTGTGTCAGTTGCAATACTCCGACATATACTGGGTCTACGCCATGTTGAATGATAGCATTCTCCTGTGTTCTTTGTTGGTGCTGTGCCGTTAAAGAGAGTGTGTTATTTACGTTGGGGATTTAAACTGAGTTCATACTTCAAATTCTAAAGCGAGTGTCATTTTATATTCTACTGCTTTCTCTTTTAGTTGATTTATAAAGTGGAGGTGGTCAATGGTTAGGTAGCTTCTTCTGAAGCCAGCTTATTCCTACGTTGGTTTTCATCTAGTGTTTCACTGATTCGATCGGTGGTCAATTTGGTAAAAAGTTTGTAAATGAAATTAGCTAGGCTTATAGGCCTGTAGTTGTTGAAGTCTTCGGGTTCTTTTTTTATATATAAAAACATTATAAATGTGGTGTTCCAATCTTCTAAGACTTTGCTTTGTTTGAGGCATAAGTTGAATAGGGTGGTTAGCTTCCTAGTTATGAGTTCACCAGCTTTTTTAAGTAAGTCGATAGTGATAGTATTTGGTTCAGTGGCATTTGCTTTCATTGTTTGTTTAATGGCTTGCTTTACTTCCCACGGAGTAACTTCTTGGAAATCTTCAGACTGCTTGCTCGTGTTTTGTGTATTTCATTCATTTTTCTGTGTTACTTGTTTGGAGGAATATAGATTTTTTGTAGAATTCGTGGGCAAGCTTGACGATTTGGTCCCTGCCCATTGTTAAGTCTCTGTTTTTTCAAGCACACCCGTTATTTGTTTTCTTTAGAGTTTTGATAATAACTTTGAAACCTCTATCGTTTCGAGAATTGCTTTGATGGCTGCTGTCGTGTATCTTTTATCTTCCCTTCATTTCTCTAGAATGATTTTATTTAGTTCAGATGCTTCAAACCTTCTTCTATTCGTAGTCTTTGTTTTCAGATTGTTACTTGTTCAAACATATTGGCGATTTCTACCACAGAGGTCGTTGTTGTTCTCTTCTGGTTCGATGAGAAGTTCATATCTGTTTTCCAGTTCGAACATGAAGGGTCAACTGAGTTCCTTTGGTATGTGCAATGGTTGCACTTTGGCGTGGAACATTTTCCTGCGTTCTTTGTTGATGTTGTACCGTTAAAACACTATTAAATAGCATTGTTATAATGAGTTCCGTTTCAACAAGAATTTACCGCAGTAAGTTTTTTCTTTTATCGGAAAAAATTCTGCAGAGAAGACGAATTCCATTTGTCGTTCTCAGTAATTGGTGACAGTTTGCAATAGAAATATTTTCGGCTATTTGAGCTCGTGGTCTTTTACGGATCTTTGTATTTTTCTCAAGTTCGCAACTACAAGTTTCTCCGCTTTCCTAAATCTGTGCAAATAGTGTGATGGTTAGCACATCTACCTGACAAGCAGAAGGTCCAAGTATCAATTCCCGGTATGGTCGATGAGTGTGGAAAATTAGTATGCATTCCCCTGTGTACTATGTCAAGTACAGCTGATCAAAACAGTTACATCATCATTGTTTTTTCTTCGGCATTCTACCAAGGGGGTGATCATTGAAACTTGTAAGAATAAAATCCTGATCTCGGAGTTAGTCGTCCGAGACTGGGGTGATGTGAAGTACATATGACTGGAATGTAAGAGAGGAAAGAAGAGAGTGCTCGCTGTCTACATATTGGCTCGCTACAAAACAAATGTAGAAGGCTATTCTAGTCCCCCTTTTTTGAAAAGCAGGGGATGTCAATGATGTTATTATTTGAATATCTGCACATGTGTCAGCGTCGTTATGTGTGTGTGTGTGTGTATATGTGTAGATATGCGTGTGTTTAGTATACATGTGTATGAGCATGCATGCTTATATATGTATGTGTTTGTGAATGCGCATGTATGTATATCTATGCGTGCGCATGCGTGTGTCTATGTTAACTTGTATGTATCGAAGATAAATCCATTCTCAGCGAATTTGAGTATTAAGTCTCAGAAAATCTTTCTATTCTGGCAAATCAATTAGAACTATAACTAATTTTGGGTCTGCCTTTCTTTCGTGCTTTTTTTTTTATTATGTTAGCATTGTAATTATTTGCATCAGCTCCAGGTGGAATTCATCAGCTCGATGGAGTCTAAAACATTAAATCAACTTGCTGTTTTACGGCTGTAGATTCCGTATAACTGGGAATAATCGACCATATTGCGGGTAGATTTAGCTGGTGGTAATAAGAAATTGCAGATATATTACGTGCAATGATTAGTAGTTTATAGTAGACACTTCTTATGGAACGTTAATTTCACTGTACAGTTTAATATACTCCATGCAAACTGGAATATAAGAATAAATTCATATTTTAAAAAATCGGTTTTCCTTACTTGCTGCAAGTATTTTTGACAGTAACTTTTGGTGCTTGTAAAAGTAATAATTAAGATTCGGTTTGAACTTATTTTGATGGCAGTGATCTAAAATTTGAATAGTAAATAAGTAATTTCATGTAATTCATGAAGTTAAATAGTAGTTAAAATCTATACATTGGGTCATCGTCAAAAATTGAATTAGTTTACATCGCAGTTTCTGTAAAATGTTTTTCACCTTTTGAGCAACATCATCTGGAAAGTAGAAACAAAATGTGAATGTAAAGAGATATGTAAACGAGAAACGATGAGGATATAACTGTTTTAGGTCCATACTTAAAAACTGTAAACCTTACTTTTACGTATAGTATTAGAAATGGGTTTTAGCTTTAAAAACACGGAACTCTTTGGAAATTACAGTAAATTTCTGAAGCCTAAAACTTTTTTAGAGGATCAAATCTAATTTCCAGGTTAAATAAATCTACATTTCATATGAAGATATGAATTTTTATTTCTGATAAATCCAAATGAGATGGTGGTTGCGTTATTCCATCTGTTCGACAATTTATTATAAGCAACATCCGACACGCTGGGCCCGTCGAAGCTTCACCAAAGCCCTGTTAACCTTCCATTTCAGGAAGATGTTCCCAACTCTGTCCGCAGCCCACCTCACAAAATGTTTGGTTGGAATCTACCAGTTTGAAATTTGTCAGTTTCCTTAACTAAGTCTGCCCTGTTATTTTTTCATGGTTGAGAGATGGAATCATGTCTTTCCCAAGGTTATCATTCCAAAGAGAACGTCATATGTCACAGCCAGGGTTTGAACACTGTATACTGATTCCATTTTGTTTGCTGTTAACCATAAGAGCACCTGTCCCCGACTCTTTTCATTATTCTGAGATATTTTTTCCTTAATTGTTCTTTCATTTTATCCCTTATAATCGAATCTGTTGCTAAGGTTGTAAGATATCTGTGATGTTCATTCTCATCTAATATTACTGATGATTTAATTGTGGGGTAATTGAATTACTTCTATCTCTTCTTGCACACACACACACACACACTCTTTCCCTCTTTCTCTCTCTCTCTCTCTCTCTATATATATATATATATATATATATATATATATACTCAGTCTCTGTCTATGATATACTAGTAATCCTTTATCTCTTTTCTTCTGGTAAATCCTGTTTCTTCTCTACTTCGCCAATATTAGACACTTTTTGATTCCAAATTCCATCACAGCGTTTGGCAAAACATTCTGATTATTTCCGATTGTTTTTACTTAAGGCGAAGAAACTCAGCTCGACTTCAATGATCTTCAAACGATTCAATCTTCCTGATGAAACATGGAATTGATATCCGACTAGATAATTCTGCAAGATGCAATTAACGCTTTTACCATCTGCTTCCATCTCTCAGCAGTGGTGCAAGTGGCGTAATAGTTTACAATGCAATCAATGGAATGGACGAGCCGAGTTCAAACTCCAGTCGAGTGCAGACTTAGCTCTAGGAGTAGAGTTGAAATTATATCGTTGTTTTTTCATTTTTACAATTTGGTAATTATACTTACTACATGTCTTTACAATGTATACTTTGAGAATTGTTTGTTTACTTATTTTTTTTCAATCTGTCAATGGGAGAAACCTTTACAAAATTATTCCAAGCTTTATGCTCGATTTGATTTCTTCAATGTTTTTTCAATGATATGCGGCATAAAAAAAAGAGCCTTTCGTTGACTTTCTAGAATTCAAAGAGCTTTTTCTGCTTGGAGAGTAAATATATTATTAAAACTGATGAAAAGATATACTAGTAAACAATGTTATATTTCAATGTAAAGATTTTCAGAGACTCATGTATCTCAGTGAATAACACTTAGAAAAGCACAACTCTGATTCCGAACCAGGGAATGGAGCTCCCCTTGTGGTGGTTGGATGTCATCTTTAACGTTCTTCAAACAAATCCTGCAGCCAAACAGAAGCCGAACATGTCTAATTTCTTTTGGGATTACGTCAGCATGGTCAAGAATAGGATTCTGTCCTCTGGGTATTCCAAGATCTCCATGCGCTTTGCACATGGCTTGCGACCTGGAGAGGCTACTTCAGTGTTGTTCAAAAGGAGACATTCTTCTTCAATTCCTCATCTTCTAGCCCGTGTTGCCTCTTATCTACAAAACAACCTTCTTTCTAACTCTACAACATTTATTTTAGTTCAGAAAAGAAAATACAAACTGCATATAATTCTTTCCAAGAGATGTTTACTTTTTGATCTTTTCATAACCACGGTGACCAGGCATGTACTCAGTGGTTGAGGTGCAGACTGTCACAACTCTTTTATAGAAGTACGTTGATGTCAAAATAATCGCAATTTTGAAATTTGATGTGTATTTTTTTAACAAACTATTATTTAACTATTTTCAAGGAATATACCGCTTTTCATCATGGGTTTTGATAACTATGCAACGTGCACGGGAGAGAATTATGCTCGACATCACATGAAGAGATAGAAGACAGCACAATATATTAAAGAAAAACAGTAGTACGAGATATCATAGAATCCATTCGAAAACTTAATTAGCAACAGGCTGGTTATGTTGCAAAGATATCAGACAACCACTGGAAATCACGACTCACAACGTTGATCCTCAGATATCACTCGTGAAACCGTGGCTGGCAGAGTGTAAGATGTCGAGACGAACTAGACAAGTTCAGACTAGTTCAGTACTGGCCCTGCGACGCCTACGACCGAGAGTTCTGGCGAATCTTCAACGACTGACGGTTAAAAGCTGTTTCTGCTGCTGTTGCTGATCATGATTTAAGATGTGTGTTTTCTTTCCAATATTTCCTCCGGTTGATTTGAGGCTGTCGAATCCAAGACGGAAAAGGGCTAATTTGGGCCATTTTGTTGCATGAATTCAAAATAGAACGTGAAGCATCTTGTAATTCCAACCAACGAGGAACGTCAACGAACGTGCAGCTCAACATTGGCTCCAAAAATTTCGAAACGAAAACAACAGCCTTAAATATGTGGACTTCCTCCTGTGATGACATTCAATTGAGGGGCGGTATTGTAGTGTACCCACACCAAACAACTCAAGGGGTTGCAGAGGAACTGAATCTTGATCAATTAACAGCTGTTCGATATTTGTACAAAATTGGAAAAGCAAAAGACCTCAACATGTCACGCAAATGACCTTATATAAAAAGTAAAAAAGCTCGTATGTCGTGCGAATGACTCTACAAAAAGAGCTATTTTGTGACATTGTCTCAATATTTTTTGTCTATTTTCAAAAAGATTTAACAGAAAATAGACGTGAGATTTCACTTTGTAAAATTAGATTGTTCAATTTTGCCACTGAATTGATATTTTTTCGTCTATTTAATGTTAAAATATTCTTGTTCGGTGTTTTTTTTTTAGTCTCCAGAAGTATATCAGCACATAATGCAGGTACGCATTTTCGTAGTGGTGTAAGGAATAAGTCCTTGTCTGTATATGAATAAGTGTGCTTAAGCAGCCCTAGTACTCAGTTCACCTTAGCAGCAGCACTGAATATAAATCTGGGAAATTATACACTATTGATTTTTATGATGGCACTATTTTTTTTACCACAATTTACAATATTTCGTTCATACAGTTATCGTGGCATAGATTTATATTTCTTACATTTATCTTCATTAAAAATGAACCACTTCTTTTGACTATAACATCAATCAATCTACGCCCCTCTGATTGATCAAGCTGCGACAAAATTAGATATTACCATTTGCAATTTTAGTTTACATTTTAAAGATATTGTATCCGGTAAATCATTGATGAATGATGAAAATATTACAGGTCCAAATACTGACCCCTGTGGCACATCACTACTTACGCACCTGTAGTCAGATTTAGAACCATTTACACAGAGTCTCTTCCGAAAAAAAAAACTTAGTTTACCACCCATTCCACATCTTTGCAGTTTATAATGAGGAACAGTGTCAAAGGCCTTTTTTTTTAATCTACGTATAACGCCTCAAGAGGGACACCCCCTTCATACAATTTTGTCCACTCAGTATAATAGTTAACAACTTTTTCTTCCATAGGTATGAGGATAATATCCCAAGAGAAGAATCTTCTACCCATCCACTAAATTTAAATGAATCTGCCACAACATCGCCATAGAAACAACGTAATAAGGCATTAAACTCTATTTCACATCTGTCATCCTCAACATTGCAAGACTCAATTTAGTTCTTAGTTTTCAATTCAGTTAGTAATTGTTAATGTTATTTCCTAGCCATCATTTACACCACGAACATCATCTATTTGAAGTTTACGGATTGTTCCTCTCGAGTTGTCTCAGTGCTTACATGCATGAAGAAAACCTTTAGATTTTTCCTCGTTCTTTTGCAAAGATATTTCTCATACTCCTTCTTGGCTTTTCTTAATTCCTTATTTATTACATTCCTCTTTTTTTCAAACTTACGATACCTAACATAGGTGTTACATAATAGATCCCTCCCTCCAAATATTTCTTTTCCACACACGTTCTAACTTATGGTGGATTCATCTTATTATCATACTTAATCTAAACAAGGGAACACACTCTTTGACAACATCATTTAAATACCTCTGAAAAGCTCCCATGCATTATTCATATCAGAAGCGTTTACCACCAGGGACCAGTCTTTGTCCCCAAACAGGGATCTCGACCTAGCATAATCAGCCT
Organism: Thysanoteuthis rhombus; assembly: GCA_963457665.1. Lineage (NCBI taxonomy): Eukaryota > Metazoa > Mollusca > Cephalopoda > Oegopsida > Thysanoteuthidae > Thysanoteuthis > Thysanoteuthis major. The sequence continues at coordinate 12,089,916 of OY735215.1, forward strand.
TATTATAGTTGTATCACTACACATCATTTACACAAGTTGCATTACATTATGAACCACTTTACCAAGGGGGCACAATAACTCGATACCACTTACACCCAGTTCACAAGAAAATATTCACTAAAAGACAGACAGCTTTGCGAGTCTCTCTGGCGAATCAGTTCCTACACGTTGGCAGGATCCTCACTATCCCTTACCAAACTTCATTTCCAATCTATATTCGACAAGTTCGAATCTTTGTTGATCAATATTCTACCCTTGCAACCTCAAACTGGTCTAATATTCCATCATTATGATCAATACATCTCCTTTCTTACACACAACACCAAGCTTATGTTTGTATCAGTCAAAAGGTAACCTTGAAATTTATTTATCTCCTTACATAATTCTAGATCATTACTATTCCTTTATCAGTATTAAAACATTACCTCTAACTTCGATCGTTACTTTCCAAAAATCCAGGTACATTCACAAATATGACGTCAGATTCAAAGTTCCTTTGTATACAGTCTAAATTCCTTCTTTACTTCCCATTAGACTTTCAAAGTTCGTAGCCATACAATTAATAGTAGTAGGCATAAATCTAGTTGTGCAAGTTCCCCTTGTAATAGAAGTATTGCACGCTGAATTCTTATGTGAACATAAACTTTTAATTCCTCGATGAAGTATTGTTTATAAGACCAATTGAATAGTTGACAGAAAAGATCAGCAAAGAGATTTTTTTTATAAATATGCATGTGATATGTTATTATCTAACTACAATTGAAGAAATGTTTGTGCGTGTTTGTGTTTGTGCATTGTGATTAATCGACAACTGGTCATTGTACGGAGTTGACATTTGCTAAATGTATTATGCAGTATCGAGTTTCATGTTTTTTAGATCAGCAGTTCTCGAGAAATATGCTGAAAATGGATAAAAAAAATTTAGATTTATGAATATTTCTCCATAGTTTCTATAAATTATCTCCTTTGATATCTGTCCTTTGGGATTATCAAAAATCAAACTATTGGCTACAATGAAGAGAGGTAAGTGAAATACTTAGTAATTTTGTATGACAGACGGATAATTATTTAAACTAAGACTTATGGCAAGATGCTCCACATACCATTAAGTCCGACTCCTTCCAAAGATGAATATTTCGAAAGGGCAATGCCATAGTACTCAATTATACACGTAACCATAATTGATATTCACTACATTATTTTAAGTAACTAACATTTGGTGTCCACTCTAATTTCCTCTGCCCACTGATTGCAAAACGTCTGTGCATTGGCACACGCACACAGCATGAAAGGGGCTATGCGTAAAAAAACAATAGCTAAAACCATAGCCGTTTACTGTGTGGAGAAGAAGCAAAACTTCAACATACATAAGTATTTTCTCAGCTTATCTTAGTGTGGCACAAAGCCACAAGTGGAGGAGATCATGCTCATATTTTTCGAAATAGTATCTCCATCATTCTTATCACGACTTTTCGGCGAATGAATTGTTCAGCCTCCCTGTTGTGTGTGTGTGTGTGTGTGTGTGTGTCTGTGTGTGTAACATTCAGTGGTCATTTGAAAAGTATTTCTAAGTATTTTTTTTCTATTTCATTTTTACGACGAGAACATCACGGTTTGATACCAATCTGTTAGATATCGAGGTGCTGAATGGCCTAACGGTTAACAGCATAGGAATTGAATGGGTGAGCCAGGTTCAAACTCTATCTGAGACCCTGTGTGTTCTCTTTTCATACACATTATCTTTGATATGTTTACCTTTTACCTATCCTGCAACCCAGTGCAGGGTTGCTAGAGCACTACAGATGATTTCATCATAAGTGGGTCAAAGGCAAGGCAAGCTTGACAAAGCCCATCCCTTTAGGCTGGTTAGGAATCGGTATCCATCTCCTAGGCTGGTTGCCAACCATAGATAGAGAGCTAAGTCTGCTGTACTTTTTACTGGTGGGAGAAATGATGGATTCATGCCTTTTCCGAGGGCATTAGTGCGAAGTGAATACAAACTGTCGACCAGAGTATGAACTCAGCTATTCAAAACCTCCATGCAAAAATATGCATCCATACTTTCTAGAGTCTGTGACAGCGTAGCTGAAAAACTAACCAACATATCCCTATTAAATTTCTGTGAATTGATGGGATTCCTGGGTATGTTTTTAGCAAGTTAGTTTTCGAACAATCTTTTTAAAAAATACAGTTTGTCTGCGTTCGTGGTCATACCTGTAATATTGATGTGATTTTCATCTATCTATTCACCCATCCATTTATCTATCTAACTTTAAATATTTTAGCTTTTGTGGATCACAAGCTACATTTGTGTCTTCTGCAGATACTAGCTCGAAAACTCCGTTAATAGGGCGATTTTTCCAGCTACTTAGAGAAAAATGGATGACAAACCTGTGAAGATATGAATTGATATGAATTGTGTAACAGAACTTATTCAATAAGAAAGAGAAATTACAATGATGGTAAAAGTGAAAAAAAAAACATTTGGAGATATATTTCTGCATAGTAAACAAGAAAACATTCAGAGAGGACTAAACTTCGCCACAGTGGACGCATCGAAAGCAGGGTGGATTTTGTCAAAGGGAATATATTGTCACAAACTCTGGGTATCTGTGTATATGAGTGGATATATGGATAGTGGATATATAATGTATGCTGGTCACTAAAAATTAAAAGATTTCTGTATCTGCTCCAGAATTTAATCATTGGCTCATGGTCCATTCTTCCATGAAATATCATTGAAATTCATTGAGAACCTCTTGAGATATTGTGTGAAGAAAGTGAATAAGATAAAGATAACCGTGGGTGAATGGATAGGCTGCCCGTGTCACAATGTATGAGACAAGTGAGTTGCACGTCTCTCAGAAAGCATCACAATATTTTCTTTTGGCATTGTTTCATTTTCGTTGAAGTGATGACTGGAGTCTTCAACGAATGTTACGCATGAGAATAGGGATAAAGAAAAACACCAGATGAATTGCGATGCTGATTTGGGTATCTATGGAAAGGAAGATTGTCTTTCCCAGCAGAAAAAGCTCTCCTGCGTAGTTAGATAGATAATAAAAAATCCAGCAGATTTCAGGACGAAAAAAAGGGTTGCCGAATGAATCCCAGTATTTAATTCAGTTTTAATAAGATATCTAAAAGTGGCCTAAAATCTCTTTCTAGTCACTTTAAAAAGATTGATGATGATGATGATGATGATGATGATTATAATAATGATGATGGTAATGATAGTCATCTCTCCCAATCTGGCCTCCCTTAAAAATACTACATGCGTAATCTAGCTTCGCTCTCCATATCCATCGCGTCATTTGTGGTCTGGCTCTGAAAAAAGAACTGTCCCATATTTGACCAATATATTACTATTCAGCTCTTTAAACTTTAAGTGAAAACGAAGATATGTACACATAACCATACATCGTCCATTCTGCAACACACACCTTATGTGAAAAAAGATCAACCAGAATTTTACTTTTACCAAATCTATACCTACTCATGTACGCTATTCCTTCACGAGGAGGAGGACGACGACGAAGGAGAAAGTGAGCATGGGTATTGGAAAAAACTATTGATAAGTTTATATTAAACCAAGTGTATAATTTTTATCAATAATCTATTCTGGAGTCTTAGTGTAGGGTTATTTTATTTTATAAGCAGGCTTTTAATGGGTATGCATAATATCTTTTAGCAGTAGAATTAGCTGGAAATTGAAAAGTTTAGCCGATTTTAGCCAATTTTGCAGACAATGTCATTTATAAATAACAAGCCATACTTTGCAACACCGTAAAAAACAAACGCATCATTTATTGGTGACATCACACCTCTAATGACATCATAACAGCTGTTGAAAGAAACACTTAACCCCTCCTTCCTCTTTCTGTTATTTAACACATCTGGGACCGACAGACAGACCGAAAAGCGTTTTATAAAGATGTGTGGACACAACTAAAATCAAAGGATAAAGTTTCCAGTGTAAGTTGTGAGTAAAAGAGAAAAAAATGCAATTAACAAGAAAATATTCTCCTTCTCCCTTTTTGTATCGGCTGTTTTTCCTGTTTGTGGTGCTCCAACAACAAAATTGAAAGGAAGAAAATCTCTTGTGTTCTTGTTTTATCTTCCTTTTCTTCTGTGTCTCGAATTTCCACTCAAATCCCATGACGTCACCTTTTGTCGCGATCGTAATTTTGTCTTGTGGATTTTTCTATTCAAGGCATTTTCACGTTATATATTTACTTTCTGCAGTAACATTCATATTCGAAGATTTTAGAACAGGTATTCTGAATCCTGATCACAGATACTAGATAATGACATTCATAAGAGTTAGTGGTACATGTCAATATGTATGAGACACGCAATATTCAAAATTCAATGTTAAGACCATCTGCTTGAATCTAATGAGCACCGAAATTGAGAATTATGGAGAATTTAGTCTCCAACGCGAACGAAAATGATGACGTTTACAAAGTAAATCAAGAACATCATTATATCTACGCTAAATAGTGATATGTACGTTACGATGGAGAGAGGCGGTTTTATTGTAGGAAGGTACGACCAAATAGGCCGAATGGATCCATCGGCTCTCGTACAATCACCAAAGTTGAGCAACGTCCAACCTGGTCAGTGCTTGGATAGATGACCAACTGAAAGTAACTGTTGCCGTAAGCAGCCGGGAAAAAGTCTGAAGCCATGCTGGTCTCCATGCTGGTTTCCTTTGAAAGTCTTTAGTATGGCTGAGAGAAAGAGCGGCAGAACTTGAGTGCATTGCTTTGTCCTAATTAAGCGCCCAGGCACAGCAGTACTGCAAAAAAACTGAAGCTGCTAATAACGTCTAGCAAGACAATAAGAGCTATATCATTTTGGTAGGGCACATAATTTATTTAGCGTTTCTTATTAAATAATCTTGGGTTGGGTGATTTTTTCCCTTTCGACTAGATATTGTTTTTGTCAATGACATACAGGTTATACTCACTCTATCGATATCAGTAGATACTCATTGGTTACACAGTTTATATATTGTTTTACGTAAAATGGAGGTGCAGTCAAGTTGAGCAAATGACGGCTTTGAGATTGAACTCGGCGAGCCGAGTTCAAAATCCACTTAAGTCTGTTCATTTCGCTCTAACACCTAAAAGGAAAGGCACAAATCTATCTCTCCTCCAGTCATTGGTAAAGTAGCACAGGATGAAGTGATTCACACTACTTCGGGTGCTTGTCGAATAATCCATTCAATAAAACAGGTCACACATCACAAACGGACCGAGTAAATTATAATGTGGTGTGTAGAGCCAAAGAAGGAAGCCAGCCAAAGGGCATTACTTGATTTAATTCTACGCAAAATATAAACTTCGTGTCGATGCATGACTTTGTTCGAGTAATAATTGGTTTCTGTCACACACACACACACACACACACATATATATATATAGCCACTGTATCCCCTTCAACATTGGACCCCAGGAGAAGTTTCAAATCGGAAAACAACGAGAAAATCTTCTAAGGGGTTTTAGAGGTATGGTTCCATTTACAATGTAATTATGATACAAAATTGAACCCCTAATTTCCGTTCAATATACATTCTATTATTTGTTATATATTTTCTCCTTTTATATGAAACAACTGTTTATCGCGACGCCACCCTCTCAAATATTGAAGCAGCCAAATCAAATATGGCTTTCATATGCAATGCTGAAACCAAGGTTATTTTCAGTGTCCAATTGTTATCGAATGTCAGTGAGGGGTTTATCTGAAACCTCCCAAATCGAAATTGAATTCCAAGGTGCTGTCAGGGATTCATGCATTGTCTCACTTGCAAATGATTTTTCGATTCCTTTCTTGAATGCTTGTATCCTTCAAGGCCGATATAGGAGTGTGGATTGAATAATCCATTTAATAAAACAGATCTGGTTAATCCCTCAATCGAAACTGTCACGTGACCGACGTCTTATGCTGTGTTGGGTGATCAATTAAAAAAAATCGAAAAAGGGGTGATCAACGAAGATGTTGATTTTTCGCCTTTTATTGGGCCGTAATCACTAAAAAAATAGTCCAAATAGAAAAAAAAACAAGCATGATTACCACTGGACTAATTCAGCATTAGCATACTGCACATTGCCCCCCCCCCCGATGAAGGTTAAAAAACAATAAAGAGTAAATGTTCAAATTTTCAACTTGGTAGCTTTATTGATGCGACCAGTACACTCGGCACACATCTAGCCAATACACCAGCCAGACAGACAGACCAACTTAAAAGCTGAAGAAACCTGTGTTGACAATGTTGATATTGGTAGTTTTGGTTGACAGTTTTTAGTATTATATTATCTTTAGAGCCAAAGAGAATATTCTGACTTCCAAACTATCAAACATATCAAAAGCATGTTGCCAAAAGCAGCTTCAGTTGATGGCTGCTACTGAGACTATAAGTGTGACTGACACAATATGAAGAGAGAGGATTAGAAAATAATGTTAGGTAGATTTATGATAGGGTTGAAGATAGAAGGGAGCGAATACTCCGGTAGTTTAAAAAGAGGGTAGAAAGAGGGAGGAAGGAAAAAAGATAGGGAGTTTAACAAAAAAGTAGGAAGGGAGAAGACGAAAAATACAGATAATTTAATCAAAGTGTAGGGAAGGATAAGAGAGAAAAAAGATAGTTTGATAATAGGGTGGAGAGCGGATGTGACCCATGTCTGCATCTGATGCAATTAGTTTGACAGACACATTTCATCATATGTATAATTGGCTGACAAATCCCATCGAGACTCAAAAATCTTTTTATTTCGGAGTGTAAAGGTTACACAATAAAGCTACCCTTAAAGTGAGCAGTCGGATGACCGGGACTTCGGTGATAATTAAGTAAGTTGCATACTCCACATTGGTGTTGGTGGTCTGTCTTCGGACCCATATTTCGAATGTTGATTTAGGGGCAAGCAGATACCACCCTTCCTCCATTAGGATATTGCTGCAACATAACACTTCAACTGAAACTCTTCCCTTAATCGCCTTTATGCCGGACTGACGGAAGGGAGAATGTATTAGTCAAAGACCTGTCCTATATCTTGGCAACTATTGAATATAGCAGAACCTGGGTTTTACCATCTTAACATATGTCTTTTAAACATTTCTTTAGATTTTAAAAATCGACTTCAACTGTCCGTCACGCCTTTTGAAGCTTAATCACTTAGAATCTAATGAAGATAGAGACATTAGGTTTCTACCAATCAATAGCTCATTATCTTAAGATTTGTTTTAACCGAGACAATTTTGGCAATCCTTGCTTACACGGATGTAAAATACAGTAGCTAATCGCAGAATACAGACAATGTTATCTGATTTTCTGAACGGGTTTTGGCCAAACGTTAGAGCATCATAGACATTCAGCTGAGAGAACACTGTATCCTGGCTTTTAGAGAGAATTGGTGACTAGTTTTATAAATTGAATCAAAATATATCAAACATAATCCTTCGATTGAATTTCTCGATTCATTTTCGTTTCTTTTCAATCGCCATGCCGAGTGACATACAACTAAAACGTCAAGCTTGAATCCTTTGAAAATTGATTCTTCTTGATAAAATCCTTACTAGAGAAGAAAATAATAATTTGAACTGGTCTGCTTAGTCATTCAAAAGTAACAGTCACATGACCAACGTATTTTGGCAGCATGTCTTGGAGGTGGTATCAACTGGAAAAATGGAAAAGAAGAATGATCATTGGATAAGGTACTTCTTTTGTTGAGCAGTGATCACTAAAGATCCCAAAATTTCAACACTCAAGGTGAACACTATCAGACACAAACTAAGAGAAGAATTTAGTATGTATCTACATTATGAATTGAATCCCCAACAAAAAGAACTGAAGGAATCTGTTTCAACCTAGTTTAGGTCGACAATTCCTGACAATGAGTCAAAATAAATTGATGACCAGATTGCTCTGTGAGACGAGACGGTGTATTCACTTAGAACAATGTTCCCAATGGAAATCAAGTTTCAAACTTTATTATTACTCGAAAGTTGATCTGACACACCGTCCGTATGCGTGGGTGTGTCCCTTTGTCTGTGACGTTATCGAAACCACCTAAAATATGCCCAGCTTAACCAAATTTGATATGCATACTCTGTAGAACTTGGGGAAGGTGAAGTAAAAGGTTTGGAGATTGTTTGAAAGGGTTATAGAGAAGGTTCTATTTGCAATGTGATTAAAATCCTAAAATCGGAACCTACTGTCTGTCCATGCACATAGATACAGAAACGTATCTTCTATAAAGGGTCAAAAGTGATAGGAGACTTTCCCCCCTTTTAGGCGTCAAAAATGACGTGGGTAAAACCAGAGGATCGAAAGTGAAGTGAGATTTTTCTCCCTACTTTAAGAGGCGAAAATTGGAGTGAACCCCCTGCTTTACGGGGCCAAAAGTGAAGTAAGATTTTTCCCCTTCCAAGGATTAAAAGTGAAGGGTGTCTTTTATTTCAACCGGCATAAATGGGTTGAAGTTAGTAATAAAATATTTTCTGTTGTCCAACGCAACACCTTTGTCATCAATTATTTCAACTCATACCCTTATAGTAGTGGCATTCATTCTAACGGCTCCATTTAATTACGCTCCTGTTGTAAGGGCACATTTCTTTTTTACGGCAACATAAAACCTTCATCAGGCTACATAAGGACTCTGAACCGTTCCAGCTCCTAAAAAGGAGTAGGCAAGTTGATATCAGCTCCCCCAAACTCTTCGGAACCTGCCTCGAGATGATCTTCGGAAATCTGGACTGGGAAAATAGAGGAATCAAAATAGACGGTGAATATCAGAGCAATCCAACCTTAGATTTGCTGACGACATCGCCCTTTTCACAGAGAACCTACATGACCTCCAAAAAGAAAGCAAAAAAAAGTCGGCCTATGCATCAGCTTTAGTAAAACAAAAATCCTGTTCAACAATCATATTGCGAATAATAACATAAAAGAAGATGCAAAACTTAACAAGGTAGTCCACTACATCTACCTAGGACAATGAATCTCCATGAGATCCCCAAAAGAGGAGAATATCAAGCGAAGAATCACTTTAGGATGGCAAGCCTTCGACAGAACAAGCACAACCTTTCTCAATAATCCTAAAAAGAAGAGTATATAACCAGCGCATTTTTCTGATAGTCACTTAGGGAGCTGAAAGATGGAGCCGAACCAAGAAACAGACCTGCAAACCGAGAAGGATGCAACGTGTGCATGAGAGAACCATGCACGACCTTTCATGGAGAGACCACAAGACAGCACAGTATATAAGGAAGATTATCATTGAAACTATTAGAAAACAAGATATGTTGCAAGAATGAAAGACAACCAACGGACAGCACGTCTCACAACATGGATCCCCAGAGATCACATGCGAAACCGAGGCCAACAGAGAACAAGATGGAGAGATTTACTTGACTAATTCAGGAAATACTGGCTCCACGGGGCCCATGATGAAGACTTATGGCGAATCCTGGGGAAGGTCTATGTCTATCGACAGACGTTAAAAACTGATGATGATGATGATGATGATGATGATGATGATGATGATGATGATGATGATGAAATCGAAATTTCTAAAAATGGGGAAGATTTCACGTTAGGACTAGATTTTAATTGTTTTGTGTGTTTGCATGCAACTAAGTAAACAAAAGAGAGATAGACAGCGTTCGTAACAAAGGAAGAAAGCTGTTTCCTTGATGAGAGGAGACTAATAATAGAGAGAAAGGAAGAGCAAAAAAAAAAAACGTTTTTTACGTCACACAACATCATACCATCTTTTCTAAAAATCAATTCTCAAAAGTAGAAATAGAATGCAAGAAACGAAGAAAGGAAGAAAGAAGAAAGTAGAAGAAATAGTGTTTATAACGAGTGTATACATCACATTTATAATTATTATCATTATTTCACACCAGTTGCCTCGTAGTTACTGCTGGAGGTTGAGTGACAGCATGTCTCCTCAAGTGTCCAGCCCTCCTCTCCACACTCATAGACCATAATAGCACTGTGGTTTACAGTTTGAAAACAGTTTCCCGGTGGTTATCGCTGAAGGATGAGTGAAAGTAAGTCTCCTCAGGTATTCAGCCCTCCCTTCTCATCTCTCCTTCACCTATCACAGCAGTGGAGTGGTTCGTACCTCCACAACCATTTGGGCGATTTTTCTCCCTCCTGTTAGGCCACTTCTATTAGCTGGGGTCGTAGATCTTATATTTTTAGCGCTTTACTCAGTATTCAGGCAGTTCCCAGTAGTGCCGTGGTCTCAATCCTACGTTTAATCCTGAGTTCCTTCAATCTCGCTTTCAGTGTCATTGGTACAGTTTCGAGTTCACTTAATATAACTGGTACTACCCTGACTTTAACGTTCCAAACCCTCTTCAGTTCTCTTGCCAGATCCTGGTATTTTTCCACTTTTTCACTCACTGCTGCTACTCTATCGTGTCTGTTTATACTCCTTCTTGCCACTTGATTCACTCGTTATGTGGTTAACGGTCTCTTCTCTTTCACCAATGGGGCGGCACTCGCTGTTTGTCTGTGTTCTGTCGATTTTCGTTTCGGTATAGATTGTACTGATGCATTTGTTTTGAGCTGCCATGATGAGAGATTCCGTTTCTCTCTTCAGGTTTCCTTTTCGTAGCCATGTCCATGATCTTTTGTCTGCCACATCCTGTATTTATCTGTTGCATTCTCTGTATGATTGTTTCTTTTTCCATTTTGCTTTCCTTGTTTGCTGTGCTGTTCAATTCTTTTCTACTTTTTTGTTGTTCGTTGCGTTCTTTCGGTCACGCTTTATGATATCTTCAGTTTGTTTGCGCATACTTTTCTAGACCTGCTTTGGACCTTCGGACACAGTCCTCTATGCTGACGAGCCCTCTGCCGTCTTCTTTTCTCTTCATGTAGTCTATCCGTGTCATTTCTGGGGTGTAAGGCTCTATGCATTGTCATAAGCTTCTTTGTTCGCTGGTCCATTGATTGGAGTTCTTCCTTTGTCTATCCAAAGGACGGTTCTGTGTAACTTACTACTAATACAGCCTATGTATTCATTCCTTTTATAAGGTTTTTGCCGTTTAGTTTGTCCTCTTATATTTTCCTAATCCTCCTAAGGTATTCTCTTTTCATTTTCTCCTTCATTTCTTCCCGTTTTATCATGTCACATTCGAGAACTCACAGGTATTTGTATCGGTCTGGTGTTCAAATTTTTCTGTGGTCCGGGAGTTCGATTCCTCCTGCCGTTGCGAGCCTTCCTTTGTGCATTGCCATAATTGCACATTTTTCTATTCAAAACTTTATCCCAATGTCATCTCTGTATTCCTTCTTTATTATTATTATTATTTGGAATCTGACACCGGTTGACAGGAGGTAACCGCTGGAATTTGAGTGACAGCAAGTCTCCTCAAGTCTCCAGCCCTCCTCTCCTAGTACTCATACGTCGCAGTAATTCTGCGATTTATAGTTTCACACCGGTTGCCCAGTGGCTATCGCTGGAGGCTGAGTGACAATAAGTCTCCTCCGGTCTTCAGTTAACGTCTCCTCTCTCTTTCACCTATCATGTCAGGGCTACAATTCGTTGCAGTCCTTATATCTCTAGCACCCTCCTCAGTATCCGTGCAGTTCCCAGTAGTGCTGTGATCTGTACGATGTCAATCCTTCCCCTAATCCCGATCTCCTCCAGTCTCACCCTCAGCGTTTTGGAGACAGTTCCTAGTGCGCCCACTATGACCGGTACTACCCTGGTTTTCATGTTCCACATCTTCCTTAATCCTCTTGCTAGGTCCTGGTATTATTATTATTATTATTATTATTATTATTATTTGGAATCTCACACTAGTTGCCTGGTGGTAACCGCTACAGTTTGAGTGACAGCAAGTCTCCTCAAGTCTCCAGCCCTCCTCTCCTAGTACTTGTAGGTTGCAGTAATTCTGCGATTTACACTTTCACACTGGTTGCCCAGTGGTTATCGCTGAAGGCTGAGTGACAATAAGTCTCCTCAGGTTTTCAGCTAACGTCTCCTCTCTTTTGCATATCATGACAGAGCTACAATTCGTTGCAGTACTTATATCTCCTGCACCTTCCTCAGTATCCGTGCAGTTCCCAGTAGTGCTGTGGTCTGTACAGTCTCTATCCTCCCCCTAATTCCGATCTCCTCCAGTCTCTCCCTCAGCGTTTTGGGGACACTTCCTAGTGCACCCACTATGACCGGTACTACCCTGGTTTTCATGTTCCACATCTTCCTTAACTCCCTTGCTAAGTCCTGGTATTTTTCCCTTTTTTCACCCTCCTTCTTTTTTACTCTATGGACTGCAGGTACAGCAACGTCTACTATTTGGCAGGCCTTCCTTTTTTTGTCTACTATTACTAAGTCGGGTCTTCTTGCCTGGATGAGGTGGTCAGTTTGGATGTCAAAGTCCCAGAGTAGTTTGTGGTTGTCATTCTCCAAAACTGCCTCTGGCTTGTCCTGATACCACTTTTCCACATGGTTGAATCCCATTTGTTTGCTTAGTTCCCAGTGTATCATCGTTGCTACTCTACGTGTCTATGCTTATATTCCTTCTGGGCGAGTTGACTACATTCACTAGTTATGTGGTTTACTGTCTCATCTCTTTCACCGCACATGCGGCGTTCGCTTTTTGTCTGTTTTCTGTCGATTTTTGTTTTTATGTAGTTTGTCCTTATGCTTTTGTTTTGGGCTGCCATGATGAGCGATTCTGTTTCTCTCTTGAGGTTTCCCTTTCGTAACCACGTCCATGATTTCTCGTCTGCTACATCTTGTATCTGTCTTTTAAACTCGCCGTAAAATTTTTTCCCTTCCCATCTTTCTTTTCTTGTTTGCTGTACTATTCCATTGTTTTCTACTTTATTGTTTGTTGCACTATCTCTCGCGCTCTTTATGATTTCTTCACTATTTGTTTGCACATATCTTTCTAGGACTATTTTAGCTCTCTGGACACAATCTTCTATGCTGATGAGCCCCCTGCCACCTTCTTTTCTCTTAACGTATAGTCTATCTGTATCATCTCTAGAGTGTATTATTATTATTATTATTATTATTATTATTTGGAATCTCACACCAGTTGCCTGGTGGTAACCGCTGGAGTTTGAGTGACAGCAAGTCTCTTCAAGTCTCCAGCCCTCCTCTCCTACTACTCATAGGTCGCAGTAATTCTACGATTTACAGTTTCACACCGGTTGCCCAGTGGTTATCGCTGAAGGCTGAGTGACAATAAGTCTCCTCAGGTCTTCAGCTAACGTCTCCTCCCTCTTTCGCATATCATGACAGAGCTACTATTCGTTGCAGTTCTTATATCTCTAGCACCTTCCTCAGTATCCGTGCAGTTCCAAGTAGCGCTGTGGTCTGTACGGTCTCTATCCTTCGCCTAATCCCGATCTCCTCCAGTCTCTCCCTCAGCGTTTTGGGGACAGTTCCTAGTGCGCCCACTATGACCGGTACTACCCTGGTTTTCATGTTCCACATTTTCCTTAACTCCCTTGCTAGGTCCTGGTATTTTTCCCTTTTTTCACCCTCCTTCCTTTTTACTCTATGGTCTGCAGGTACAGCAACGTGTACTATTTGGCAGGCCTTCCTTTTTTTTGTCTACTATTACTAAGTCCGGCCTTGCCTGGATGAGGTGGTCAGTTTGGATGTCAAAGTCCCACAGTAGTTTGTGGTTGTCATTCTCCAAAACTGCCTCTGGCTTGTGCTGATACCACTTTTCCCCATGGTTGAATCCCATTTGTTTACTTAGTTCCCAGTGTATCATCGTTGCTACTCTATCGTGTCTATGCTTATACTCCTTCTGGGCGAGCTGACTACATTCACTAGTTATGTGGTTTACTGTCTCATCTCTTTCACCGCACATGCGGCATTTGCTGTTTGTCTGTGTTCTGTCGATTTTTGCTTTTATGTAGTTTGTCCTTATGCTTTTGTTTTGGGCTGCCATGATGAGCGATTCTGTTTCTCTCTTAAGGTTTCCCTTTCGTAACCACGTCCATGATTTCTCGTCTACTATATCTTTTATCTGTCTTTTAAACTCGCCGTACAATTTTTTCCCTTCCCACTTTTCTTTTCTAGTTTGCTGTACTGTTCCATTGTTTTCTACTTTATTGTTTGTTGCACTATCCCTCGCACTCTTTATGATTTCTTCACTATTTGTTTGCACATATCTATCTAGGACTACTTTAGCTCTCTGGACACAATCTTCTATGCTGATGAGCCCCCTACCACCTTCTTTTCTCTTAACGTATAGCCTATCTGTATCATCCCTAGGGTGCAATGCTTTATGCATCGTCATAAGTTTCCTTGTTCGCCTATCCATTGATTGGAGCTCTTCCTTTGTCCATCCTAGAAATGGTCCTGTATACCTAACTACTGACACAGCCCAGGTGTTCATTCCTTTTATTAGATTTCTGCTATTTAATTTGGTTTCTAATATTTTCCTTATCCTTCTCAGGTATTCTCTCTTAATTTTCTCCTTCATCTCTTCCCGTTTTATCGTGTCACATTCAAGGACACCTAGGTACTTGTATCGGTCTTGTGCAGTCAATGCCCTAATCTTGTTGTTGTCCGGGAGTTCAATTCCCTCAGTCATTGAAAGCCTTCCTTTGTGCATCACCATGATTGCACATTTTTCTATCCCAAACTCCATCCCTATGTCCTCACTATATTCCCTTACTTCGTTGAACAGAGTCTCAAGCTTATTATTATTATTATTATTATTATTATTATTATTATTATTATTATTATTATTATTATTATTATTATTTTGTCCGTTGAAAAATATACCAATGAATATATTAATCACACCTCTGCTTGATTAAAAAAAGTCGTGAGCTGTATGAGACAATTTGTCTCCTGGCTGCATAACCGGGAACTGCAGGTTCATTTGGTAAAGAGTTAGAGAGTTTGTCAAATTTTTGTTTGAATGAGTCTGTGTTGACTTCATATTCGGCAGTGAACCGTTAAAAAGTTCAGGACCACAAATGACAAGGCCATTTTCGCTCAGACTCGTCACTTTGCGAGTGCATCTTTGATTTTTTATAACTTTCTCTCTTGCCAAAGAACCATTTTGCATTTTGGGCGATATTTTCTCTTGGTTTTTGATGCAATGATTGTTAATCTTAATAGGGAGTAACTCCGATAATCAATTGGAAACAAATACTTAAAATATCATTAATATATTTAATACAGAAATAAATGTGGCCAAATGTTGCCAAATGCCGTGAAAAATATTGTATTTACGAAGTTGCTGGTTTTGAACAGGTTCTGTTCTTTTTCTCTTTGTATTCTTGCAAGACTATTGTCTTGTCAGAGATGAGTTTGCTGTAACGGCATATTGCGTTCGATATACCCATAAGATAAAACCGCTCAAAGTAACGGGGGGGCCCAAGTACGTGAAAGGGTAATAAAAAGACATTTTTGTCTATATTTTTTGGTTCTTCATTACAAAAACGCATCGTTTGAAACCCACTCGTCATACAAGCAATTTCGTTATAACGGCCCTCTTAAATACGCGAGGATGCCGTAAAAACGGAAGTCTACTCTAAAGACTTGGTTGATCAAATATTTCATGATGTAAAAATGACTGCTGTGAATGAAAGTGAAATTATTGTTTTAAAAACATTGCAAAATACCGAAACTCAAGGTATTGGCACATATTGTACCATAAGAGGTTCGATTAGTGAACAAAGCGTGGAAATTAACATTAAACGCATAATCCTGAAAAGCATACAAGTTGTCTTTCACGGGGCTTCTCAAAGTAGGGTTCATGAAATGGATTTCGATTTTTTTTTCACGTATTCGTAATTTAAAGGAAAATTCTTTTGTAATAAACACCATAATACTTGTTATAAAATAAAAATATATCCTATTTTTTTTACAGTGATTGTTGTTATTTCTTTCTGTTTACTTACTGTTTGATTACGACGAAAGTAATTATTTATAGTACTCATTTGTTTTATAACCATGAGTGACGGGTTGCGAAAAAATCGTCTCATTAAAAGAGGTCAAGAATGAGAGATGTTTGAGAAGCCCTGGTTTATTACACATTACAGACAAAGAAAGGAACAGATCTACCAAAGACCGGAAAAAACTTTGTAAAGGAAAAGATATCGAAATTCGTCCCCAAAACATTAAATATGAACAACTTATTTGAAAGTCTCATGCTCGAATGCATTTTATGCCAGATAGATTAACAATCCATGGTGTACATTAATGAAATTGGTCTTTACCAACTGAACTGCGTAGTTATTTTTGTTCATCACAAAATCAATCATAATTACTTTTGAATTCTTAAAATGTAATGACTCAGAATAGCAAACTGATTATTTGAATACATTTGGTGCATTGCTAATATTAAATAAAATCCCATATTTGTAATTAATTATCTGTTGTAACTTAAATAGAACACGTGCTTCCCTCCTACTGCACCCATTTCTTGCTAAGCTATATTTGGGAAAGTTTGTGAGTATGTATGTTAATATCCTCCTTCGAATCGATGTATCGCAGCCAGAGGTGTTGATGTAAGGTACATTCAAAATGCATTAAATTTAAGAATGCAGTAGACACCAGACTGTTGGAAACGCTGTGGAAAGCAATTTCATCTCTGACTTTTCACGTAGATCCCAAAAGTGTTTTATTATGCTGATTATGCCTTCATTATCAACAATTTTTGGCCATTTATTGGTAGTATTCAGCCTGAACGACGCTGGGCATTCTGCAATTGATTTTATAAATAAAGCTGTTTGAGAGAATTCTTAGCAGAAAACATTTCTGGTGGGTACTCGTTTCCACTCAAATAGAAAAAAGATCTGGTTATTCATTCAATAGAAACCGTCTAATGACCATTATATTTTAGCAGCACGCCCTGTTGGTGGTGATCAATTAAACAATCGGAAGAAAAGGGTTGAAAAAAGGGAAAATAGATTATGTCTCTTTTTCTGGAGCGATTATCACTAAAGCAATCATATATTCAAAAACAAGTGTTAAACCTATCGTGCACAAATTAAGCGACCAATTCAGCGGAAACTTGCATCGTGAATTGATCCCCCAAAGATCTTATCGAGGAAAGCGGCAAGAAAACAGAAACAAAAAAATATTTCCCTTTTAGACATTATAAGGAGTAACTGAGTGAATTTTCAGCCTTCTAGCTCCATTAGAGCGTTCCGTATGCATGACTCATAGATAGATAGATAGATAGATAAGCAGCCAACCAATCAGCCAGAATCACTTGAAACTGAAGAAACCTTATTTGAAATTTATGTATCATGTTGACAGTTTTTAGTTGACGATTTCTAATCCTTGTAAAAATAACGAACGGAACTTCTGTCAACCATCTTTATCTGCAGTCGTTTAAAGAGAAGCCAGGCCACTTCCGGGTAAATCTTCACTCTTACCTCGACACCCTTGCCTATTTATAACATACATTTTCGTAGATGTGTAGGACTTGTCAGTTCGGCTTTGTTGGTTTGAGAGCCACCTGCCGATCACTTGGTCTCTACTGCAAATCAGGGTAGGAAAAAGCTAATTTTGAACATCAGTTTTGTTCAATATAGTGGAACAGACAAACATTGGAGATTTTACTCCCTTAAATTAGGCTAGGATTGCTTCTGTTGTTGTTGTTATAGTGGAGAACAAAGTCCCCCTCAAATCTCCGACTTGGACAGGAGTTCGATAGAAATCAATATTCTCTCGAACATTTCTCTGCTAAAAAAGTCTTGACTAAGTAAATAAAACCATACAAGTGTAAATCTTTTGTGTTTATGCCAATTGCTAACGACTTTAATTATTAGAATATAAGTAATTCTTATAATGTAGAAGCTCATATCATTTTTTTCTGTCTGTGTAGTTTATGTTACCCTCAGAAGGAGAGGAAATGGGTAAAGCGAAGCTCTACTGTATCTTTTGGTTGGTGTTTACATACTACAGCTAATGTTTCCATAGTCGGACAGAAAACAATTCCATTATACATATATATATATATATATATATATATATATATATATATATATATATATATATATATATATATATGTGTGTGTGTGTGTGTGTGTGAGTGTGTGTGTGTGTGTGTGTGTGTGTGTGTATACAGTCTAGAAGCTTCACAACTTTAAACACTAAACATTTAAGAAACTTATTCAATTTTTTCGTGTCCCTTAAGTCACTTATTTCCCAATACATGTCAATGCAATTTGTGTAATTTCCTCCAATGTTTTCTCTTTTTTTTTTTACATATACTTTGTTATTATGTTACTATGTGTAAATTTTCTCATGTTGGGATGAGCAGTTGGTTACCATGTAACTGTTTCGGGGATTTTAAAAACAACGCAGTTATATCAACATGGCACCAATCCGTGTTGAAGAAAACACTATGATTTTTATATATAGCTTATGTCATGTAGTTTGTTATATATATATATATATATATATATATATATATATATATATATATATATATATATATATATATATATATATATATATATATATATATATCCTATACAAATCAGGAATACAATACAATATGATATATGATACAATATCCGTTATGGGATGAATTTATTTCATTAAGTGCTCGATACATTCAACATGAAACTTTAAGTTGAGTTAGACTAGGGTTTAAAATATGGTGAAGTAAGGATTCGCTCTACGAACATGTTTATATTCCTATCCAGTTTGGGCCTTCTGAAGCGGCGATTCACTTGACGAAGCTCAAACAGAGCCGTGACAACTTAAAGCTAGCCATATTTCAAACGAGCTAAAAAATCCTTTTGATGCTAATCGAATAAAAATCTCAGTCGCCACAATTGTTAATTATCATTTCGTGTGAAGACGAACATAACGGGAATTTACCATTGACAGGGTTGACTTGAATTATGTGCTTTTTTAATCGAATAGGGACAGAGAGAGAGAGAGAGAGAGAGAGAGAGAGAGAGAGAGAGAGACGCCTCTTATAACTTGCTCAGTGGCTGAGGTAGTTTCGGTGTTGGAGCTTAGATTAAGATTCGGAATGTTCTCAAGATATTCAAATAATGTTCTTAAGATATTGTCTAGGTACATGTTACTTGTCTCACAGCTGTTACTTGTAAGAGGTATGGAGCACAGCGGGGGAAACAATCTCGATATCAGATTCGGAGCCTTCTTTTAATTTTCTAATTTGAAACATAGTTTCTTTTTTGAAGAGCAGTGTTTTTTAAGACATTGAAAGACTCTAGATCTATCATCATTTTCCACAAAGGCTATCGTATTCAATTTTTACACCACCAAAAAGTGAATCTTAGAGTTCGTCAACCAAAAGTGCAAACATAGGTTTATTGAATTGTTGTTGGTCTGGCTGGTTGGTTAGCTGGCTGGATGGCAGACTGGAAGGCTATGTACGAATCACACGTGCAAGTCACACCAATGGATCTAGAGAAATTAAACATTTACTGCTTATTAAATTTAGAAAAAAATTTGTTTTGTTGTTTTTACTCCCTACCCCAGGTTTTCTAGAGGGGTTCAATTTACCATGTAAGGGTATGCTGAATTCGCCCCTTAGTTTGTGTCCGGCAGCGTTCATGCTCGTAATCCTTTTTTAGTGAACATTACCCAAAGTAACTTATTCATTGATCATCCATTTTTAAAATTTTTTCAGCTGATTACCCCCAACACAGCATGTTGTACTGGCCACCTGACACTGGTCGCCGACCACATTACGTTATATCGAGAAATCTTATAATTTTATGTTTCGGTTTAAAGAAATAACAACAAAATGAAATATTTCATACATTTGTCTACGTGAGGTAATGAAATCTTAGCTTGAATTATCGAAATCCATATTTTCTCTTTGAATTAAGTTTCAGAATAGTAGAACTAGTTGCAGTCTTCTTCTTCTGATTGAATTGATACAAATGAGCATCGATAAAAGAAGAATTGAATTTAACGTGAATAATTGCTCACTAGACACTTAAACAAAGCTTTCAGTATGGAAGAGAAACAAATAACTAGCATACTTGAAGAAAACAGAGACATAACGACAGAGACAGAATTGTCGAATGCGCCCAAGAATTCAAGCAAAACGCTGGCAGAGAAACTAGGACCAGGATACGCAAGACGCTGACAATCAGTTCGAGGACTTCCCAGGAGTTACACCATGGGAGGTTAAACAAGCCATCATAAAAATTTTCTAATAGTTTCTGTGACGTCTCAGACTCCCGTTTTCTTCGATTGTCAGCATTTTGCTTATCCTGGTCGTTGTTTTGCTGCCTGTGTTTTAAAGAGTATGATTCTTGGTAGAATTCTGATGCACGTTCGACAACTCTGTCTGTGCCTGTTGTTATGTCTCTGTTTTCTTCGAGTATGCTAGTTTCTGCTCTCTACTGAGAGCTCAGTTTATTGCTTTAAAGCCCCGACGTTTCCTGAGAGTGGTTTTGATGATTGCTACCGTTTACCTTATTTTGTCTTCTCCAAGTTTTTTTTTATTGTTTTGTTTGGTGCAGTTTCTTCTATTCTTTCCCTTGTGGCTGTTGGTGTTTTGAGGTTGCTGCACTTTTCAATGAGTTTCCTGGTTTTGTGTGGTGGTCTCAACACCTTTCAGGGATCAACCAGTTGCTCCCACTTGACGTTGTTCATCCTTGCATACAATTCGGGCGGCTGTATCTAGTCTATCCAACGAGTCCTTGTCCAAAACGCAAAGATAATGTGTAGGCTAGAATGTAGCTCGACTGGTGTCCCGTGGGAACTTTTTATCCGAAGCAATGAGAAAGATTTTTATGAATCCTCCAAATAATTATCTAAAATTATGCTACCAATTTTCTATGGCCTGGTTAGTATATTTTTCAAGATGTGTCCATCTTGGACGTCAAATACTTATAAAAGGGATGGAAAATATTAAATATTTGACGGGTGACTTGGACACTATCTTTGAAGTTATACGCACCAACCCGAAGAAAATATTGGCACCATATTTTTTTTAAAGTATTCATATAAGGGTTCATAAAAAACAAATTATTTCTTATTTTTCAAAGGAGTTACAAATCAGCGTGCACTAATAGCAGATCACTCAGGAGGAGAAAGCAGATCTAGACAGCTTAGTCAGCTTCCATGGCAATCTCAAGGCCTAAAACTATGTGGAGCTGGTTGAGATTATGGTGAAGGATTACCGTAAAATAGATTACAGACTGTCCCTCAGAATCCATATCCTTGTCATTTATCTTGATAAAATTCATGTAAAACATCGGAGTGAATCTCGAAAAACTAATCACTTCTAAATATTCTCTTTCACAGTAGTGCAAATACACGTGGGTAATTTCAAAAGCATTTCTATCCATCCATTTTAGTCTATTTCAATCTACCAATCAGGTAATAGATGATACATATATCACACTGACGGACATTGGGATATTTTTTAAAAAAATATGCTAAGTGTTCAAAGCTGTAAAGCTTTCTAGTGTGTGTGTATATATATATTTATATATATATATATGTTTCGTTGTATGACAATTCCTCATAGTGGCTATAGACTATCCATTATCCCGTCCAGTATGATCGAAACCTTAGCTTCAGATCCAGAGATCTGCGCTACAGAACTGGACGGTCAGTCAAGTTGAATCTAAGCGATATATTTTATTGATGCATAGATTCCTCATCCACCAGAGTGCTCAATTCCATGTTGGAAGAGCATATATATATATATATATATATATATATATATATATATATATATATATACTTAAAAATCTAATTTATTTTGATCAGGAAATAGAATTCTCTCCACCGGCAGCAATTATTATTCTATCGTCTGCTTCCGGGTATATCAGGTCAGAAAAGCTAAATGTGAACCTCTCATGTCATCAAAAGTCGGAGTCAAAAATAATTAAGTTTGTTTGTCAAATACGAATCAATTCCCTAAATTAAATACCAGATTTTTTCTTCGAATTCTGTTTGGCTGAAATTGAACAGGGGGAAATAGAAAGCATATAGTTCGTGCATACTGATGCAAACGCCGTTCCCAATAAAAACTGACGAAAAATCAATTCATATTTAGCTAATATGCTGGGGAGGTAAATGCTAAAAAGTCATCGAACCATCCTAAAATTCATTTGATTGTTACACCAAATGTCTTTGAAATTCATCGAGAATTCTCGGAGATATTGTGTGAACAAACATGAGAGAATACATAAAAGTATAAAGAAAGTGTGATATTAAATACATAACAAATTAGAAAACTTTAAATAAACAGATATTGAGTTACCTCCCTTGAAATGTTATGCTAGCATCTTTATTAACTGTTCATTTTGGGGGGGGGGGTATTTTCATGGACTACTGTTCAATAATGGAATATCTCTCAACTGAAAAAATGATTCTTGGATTGCCCTTAAATCTAATCAACTCTCCTGTAGACTGACATTCCTCAAAATTGCATTGAAATTCAGAGAACGTTTGGATATATTGTGTGGACAGACTGTCAGACGGATCATGATCATCAGTCTTCCAACATCTGTCGTTGGACATACACCTTCCCCAGGATTCACCACACTTCTCCATCATGGGTCAGACAGATACAAAGAGACAAAACCAAGTAAACAATTGAATAAATTTTAGGATGGATCCAGGATTTTTTTAAATTTACTTCCCCAGCATCATAGCTATATATGAACTATGTTCACATATATCTCTTTCAACTTTACAAAGTTAAATAATCATAATCGGGGTTTTGAAGAATGATTATTTCAACTGCAACAGATAAAACAATATTCCAAGATAACCAATAGGCAAATTGAGGAAGATCTTTTCCCAGACCAAATTATCCCTGGACATTGCAGACCATAATTGAGTCAAGAGCAATACGCATACACGAAATTATATATATATATATATATATATATATATATATATATATATATGTGTGTGTGTGTGTGTGTGTGTGTGTTAGAGGAAGATTATTCCTTTCTTAAATAATAGAACATAGGCCTGTTTTTGTCTATAATTTCGAGAAGAGCCATTAACATTCCAAGTTTTGTCCAGACAATTGAATCTTTTCTCCGTTCTTCCTTTCGTAAGCGAACTGCATTTCATAAAAGCTTCTGTATTGTATTCAATAAAATAAACTTGTAAAATCTTCCACATCCAGACTCTTTTCCTTTACTACTGTTCATCGCTTTGCCTACTACTCTTGCAACCTTTTACCAAAATAGGCGAATCCCAGAAACCACCTTTACCAATGTACGTGTAAAATCCTCGTCTGTCTTTTAGTGTCTATCGTCGAACATTGATTTCCCCCCGGATACGCCTAACTTAAATGTGGTATTACTTTAACTTGCTTAGTTCGTCATGCCATCTTATATTCTGCCGGCCACAGTTTTGCATATGATCTCTGGGGATTCATTTCCTGAGTCATAACGTCTATCGGTTGTCTGACAATCTTTCAACATAACCAGCCCATCGACGTTTGAGTTTTCTGATGGATTGTATGATATATTTTACTGCCCTATTTTCTCTGATAAAGTGTGCTGTCTTGTGATTTCTCCAGGTGATGCTGGGCATAATTCTCTCAAGTGAACGTTGGATGCTTCTCATTTTATGGGGCAATCTTTTGGTTAGGTTCCATGATTCAGCTCCACAGGTGACTATCAGGAGAATGCATTGGTTGTAGACCCTTCTTTTTAAGACTAACGGGATTTTCCTGCGCTCATAAGTGGGACTTGCTCTACTGGAGTGATTTTTCGCTTTATTTCTTCCTCTTTTAAAGAGATTTGTTTTCCAGGATAGATGTAGTCATCGTTTTCAGGTCAGCGTTTTCTATTTGGATGTTTGTTGTGCAATGCATTTGTTTTACTGAAGTTCATGTGAAGACCTCTTTCTTGCTATTTTCAATCATTTCGTCTGGCATTACTTGGAGAAGCTTTTTTTAACAAGAACGACGATGTCGTCTGCAAATCTGAGTTTACTTCAGTATTCGCCGTCCATTCTGATTCTTTTTATGCCTGTGTATGTTGCAGAAGATCATCTGGCTGTCACGGTTTTGGATGAGCTGGTATCACCTTGTCTTACTCCCCTTTCGAGCTGGAAGGGCTCCGAGTCTTTATGTAGTCTAATAAATAAACTGTTTTGTCGGTATATACGTTGCAAGCCCCTGACATATACAGGATCTACGCCTTGTTGTATGATAGCATCGATGATTTCTATTGAATCAGTCATTTTAAAGTCGAAAAACGCTATAGCAAGTGACATCTTATGCTGCTTCCTCTTTCCGTTTATTTACTCGGCAGGAGATTACTTTGGTAAAAGAATTGTAGATGCAGTTGAAAAGGCTTATTGGCGTGTAGTAGTTGAGATCTTTCAGGTTCACTTTCTTATGTAATATAACTATCATTGCAGTGTTCTCCGAGAAATTCATTCCGTCAGACCTGAGTTGAATAAGATGGCTAGTTCCCTGATGATGACGTTAGCAGCTTTTTCATGTAGGTTGATGGTTATGCTATTTGGTCCAGGGGCTGTTCTTATTTCGTTTGTTTGATGATTCTTTTGACCTCCCACGGAGTAACTTCTGGGATTACTTCATACTGGTTTCTCATAACTCGTACGCTCTGTTTGTTGTCTTTTGTCTCTTGTTTGGGGAAAGGTGTGGTGTAATTATGATTTGGTCAGTCAAGCCATAACACGGCCCAGGTATGAGACAAGAAACGCTTTTCACTCTCCACATCTAAATTCGAAATTGCCTCATCTTCACCCAATCAGAATTACTGAGCTAAATCCTGTCTTCTCTCTTGGATACGCCGCACTAACACATGATCTAATATGATTCATCCAAATAAAGTGAGTAATGTCACCTAGGATTATGTTATCAGCAGAATTAGATTGTGGAGACATATTGAGTTCCTTCATCTTCAATTATCATAATAAACTCTTTCTGCTCTAAGCATGAACTGCGAACATGCAATCAAAAGTTGATGCGTATCACTCTTGGCGATCAATTATTGATGTGAATTGTCCTTGCACTGAGATAAGTAGTCAACAGACAGAAAAAAACTGAATTAGCATAATGGCTGTTAGGGTCTTCTATACTTGATATTGTTATGAAATAATGGTTAAGGTTTCCCAATATTGTCATACCACGGGCGCGTGCACACACAAACGTAGAGGAATACGTACTGTTATCTTCATACGTAAGCGAGAAGAGTACGTATATATATATATATATATATATATATATATATATATATATATATATATATAATGTGTACTTTAGAGAGTGAGACAGACTCGGGAGTGAAGTTTTTGGTGGTAAGGTTTATTAATCCTTATATGTCAATAGTCCATACATGTTTCGGGATTCTTCCCATCGTCAGTGGTGTGTGCTGTGTGAGTGTGTATTAAAATGTACCATGTGGAACCAGAGTCCACTGCCAGGGGCTATGCATTGTGGGTAAGTTTTGTTGTCAGGGCTACAAGAGCCCTCCTGCTGAATGGAAGAATGAAAGAATGACCAGCAGGTATCAGGCCTTTGGTAAAGCAGCAGCAGTTGGTCTTGGGGAGGGCAGAGTGTGTCAAGGTAGGGGGTAGTGATGTGGAGTTGGATTTTTTGGTATGTTTGGGGTAGTGTAGAAGGAGGGGTGGTGAGGTCAAGGAGCTACAGAGGTATCAACCTTAAAAGTTACTGAAGATGTTTAGGCTATGATTTGAACAGGGGTTATAACAGGCTAAGGTGAAGTTTTTCCTATGAGTCTCGGTGACTTTGAAGCTTCCATTATTTAATGTGTCTTGTTGATCCACATGTCTTCGTGTTTTTTCTATGGTTAATATATATATATATATATATATATATATATATTAACCATATACATAGAGAGAGAGACAAAGAGACATCCAACCCCTGGTTATGCAAGGTAAGGTAACATCTTCATGGGCAGTTTCAAGGAGACATGCATCTACCCAGAGATAGACAAAGACTGAATCCTTTGTGTCAGCCATATAGATGATATTCTTTTAATATTTACAGATGAAGGCAAATAAGAGGAATTCTCCTCACAATGACTTTACACACGAGTCGATTAAATTTGTCTACAAGAAATTCACTGACTCCATAGACTACCTAGATGCCTGCATATATATAAACAATCAAAACCTCCCAACCACCCTGTTACTAAGCTTACAGACACAATTGTCTTCACTCTAAATTGGACCACTCCTAACACCTGATAAAATCTGTATCATTTTCACAAACATTTAGAATTAGAATTCGCTCTACAGTCAACTTAACCAACACCACTACTACAACATTCCTCTAAACGAGGATATTCACAAGAAGATACAAATAACCAAATATAAAAAAGCCACTGATACCCAGAGAAAAACCCGTACACTCTCTAACAAAAATAAACCCGACTGCATACCACTCATAACCACCTTCCACAACACACTCCCACCTCTGTCACATGTAATTAATAAGAGATAGAATAACCTTACACCTGAAACAAAACCCAAAGAAATATTCCGGGAATCATGTGTCATCACCTACCGCAGACCCCAAACATCATGGCATGATCAGTAGTGACACCATGAAAACAAGTAAGTCTCACATAACACCATCCCTAAAACCGTTAAATTTCACCAACCGTGCAACAAAAGAAATAGTCTATGCTGCAACATCTTAAACATACCAACATTTTCACCAGCTTTACCGCTAACAAGACTTCCTGAATCTACCATACCTCTATCTTTAGAAGCAAAAACGTCGCCTGCTTCCTGGAATATAATAGATGTAAATTGCAATACATAGGCAAGTCCGATGGCAATTCAACAATAGACTTGATAATTATAGGCTCAGACTTGAATAACCTAATCATTCCAACCTACCCCTACAATTATGGCACGGACACTACATTCACAATCTTTGGGAAAAGTGAAAAAACACACCTCCCAAGATGACTAAAATTCTAGAACTGTATGAAGATATGTGGATTAACAAACTTGAAACTCTCTTCCCCAACGGACTTGGCATTAAAATTAACAACCGTAAGCACACCGATCTCTAACAACATAATCCTCTTGCTCCTGATCACTTTACACTCACCAACTCACTATATTTAGACACTTCTTTAAACCATACTTTTACCCAGGCCCAAACAACCCTTAATATCAGTGTACTCTCATTCCCCACAACCCCACATTTAAAACTTAGATTCCCACCTACATGTAATTAATGTCACAAACTTAATTTTCTTTACCTATACCTGATTCTCCTTTATGTATATCCAATATTTGGAACTTTGCACAGTCACACAGACCCCTATCGTTAGACACCTATGTATGGCCTATTTCACCTGTACTACTCAAAGCCATCTGACTTTTCAGAACATATAAAATGACTATTAAGGATATACGCTATGCATTTCCTTAAGAATACCCCACTATCTTGATTAACATTAGAGATAGCCTCATCCCCAACTAACAAGTACCCGGTCTAATACTAATTTACTGTTCAGCTCCCCAGTATTCATAATAATTGATGCTTAAGTATGCCCACCCCCTCAGGGAATCACAGTCAATAGAAATACTCATAACTGCTGCTACTACTTCTAACTTAATATCCAACCACACCACCACGGATTTCTTCGTAGACAAAACATTACCTGGACTCACCATCATGACTTCCAAGGAAATCTCATTCATGAGTCCCATTTTTGGTTTCAAAACAAAGTATCTGATCGATACAAAAGTTGTCTTCTAAGGACACCTTTTAACAATTAAATGGAACGCACACGCTACTTGAGATGGGAACCTTTCCAGGAACGTGTATAGCATACTAATCAATTTATTTGTGAATCAATTGGTAAATAAAATCTCCATATACTTTTACTCCTGGGTATATTTCATCCCCTATATATACATACATATATATATATATATATATATATATATATATATATATATATATATATATATATATATATATATATATATATATATATATATATATGATGATGATGATGATGATGATTGGAAGTTGAAGTGAAACACTCAGGAGATATTGTGTTACATATTGAATTTTTTCATTTTTAGTATGTTGGCAATGCAGCGGTTTCACAGAGAAAAATATGCTGTTTACATTTTGATGCTTAGGAGGTGAACTTGAATATTCCTGGCTGGTTGTTTGGTAGGAGCGGGAGGGGAGGTATGTAATTGAGGGTGACATTTGGTATGAAATGAAATGGGTCTATGTGAGGCAGGGATCAAGGGATCTATTTTGGCTGTCTCTGTGGATACTTGGTTTGTCTTCGATAAGAAAGGCACTGATAGGCTAGAGTATTCATCTCTCTGGGAAAGGTGGATTTTATTATTTCCATTTCAAAGTGGAGTTGTGGTATCTAGCAATTATTAGAAACATTTCAAAAAACGATACAAGCATACATATACCACCCCTTTAAGAAAAGTAAAAGAGGTCTCACCCACCATCAACCAAAATGACTAAAACAACACACCTTCATTCACCCTACCCCACTTATACCAACACCTATCCATTAATGTACATTCTGTTGGATCACCTCACATCAACAATACAATCATACATATGTATATATGTATATATATATATATATATATATATATATATATATATATATATATATATATATATATATATATTTGCTTGCATTGCTCAGTTTTAGCGTTTTAAATACAACGCACATGCGTGGACAAGCACACACACACACACACACACACACACACACACACACATACATATATGTTGCCCTACTGACCGTCTATTTCTGCGTAGGGTCGGGGTAAGATACTACCCTCTGGGACTGAAGCAAAAGTAGTGGATTTTTTGTTTCAATCTAATCAATCGATTAATACTAAACTTTCAGTATATTGCTTTATATTATTGCTTTATATCATACGATTGTCATATTGAAAACTCTATATTTCAAAAAAATGAAAATGCTTAAATTTCAAAATTGAACTGCTCCACTCTGTATTACAATTATTGACATATATAATTATACACATATATATGTGTGTGTGTGTGTGTGTGTGTGTGTGTGTGTGTGTGTGTGTGTATGTATGTGCCTGCGTGTGTTTGGTTGTGTATGTATGTATGTATGTATGTTTAAAATGAATTAAAAATACACTTGTGTCTTGTTGTAGTAGACAATATCAAATACAAAATACCAACATAACTAGCAACGAATTTGAATTAGTTTCGTGTGAAAACACTCATTCAGACTGGCATGGTATCCAACTAGTTTTTTTTTAACTTTATAGGTATTCGAAAATCAATTTTTGAAGAGTTAACGTTACGATTTAAAAAGTAATTAATGAGAATCAGCTTTAATGAATGTTTCACACGAAACGAAACTTCATTTTTTTTATTTTTTGCTGATCATGTTTTATATTTTGCATCGACCAAGAGAGAGAATTTA
Source organism: Thysanoteuthis rhombus (assembly GCA_963457665.1). Taxonomy (NCBI): domain Eukaryota; kingdom Metazoa; phylum Mollusca; class Cephalopoda; order Oegopsida; family Thysanoteuthidae; genus Thysanoteuthis; species Thysanoteuthis major. The sequence continues at coordinate 12,119,305 of OY735215.1, forward strand.
CGGTAATATTACTTAAAGGAGTACACATAATGTCCTATACGTTTATGGTTTACAAAAGAGTGTATTTATTATTAGTAGTCCGTGGTTATTAACAGCAGTCCACAAAACTAAAAAATTTTGTTGATGATTGATTGACTATTGATGATAAAATTGCGTAAGCAACGCAAATCTCGGATCGATTGTAATTAATTCCAATTCTATTTGATAAGAATGGCTTGATTTTTTTAATGGAATCTGACCACACTTTTAGCTGTTCCATTTGAATAAGATAATGCTTTTTGAATTTGACAACGGCTGTCTTACTACTATTTAAACTGTTGTTGATTTTCTGTGGAAAACCGATAAAAACAAATTAGAAATCAATGTTAATGGAAGAAATGTTTGTGTCATTCATGAGAAGAATGATCAACGAAAATTTTGGTATGGAAAGTATTTGTTTTCAACGTTTAGAACCAAAGATTACCACAGAATAACCTCTGGTTACCTCCAATGATCTCCAAGCTTAGCCAATGTGGGTAGTCAATCTTTATTGATTCTCCAGGCCAAATATTAGGTCAATAGGCTTTATAGTTTTAGCGTGAAAGAGGCATAGAGAAACGAGCAAAAAACTCAAATATTAGTATATATATATATATATATATATATAGAGAGAGAGAGAGAGAGAGAGAGAGAGAGAGAGAACAAGAGAGAGAGAGGGGTAACTAAGAATCACGAAACCTCCCTAAATTTATGATAAAGATTCTTTTTTACCTGCTGGTAAATTATAGAATCTGCCACTGATTTTCTCTTTTGATATATATGATGAAAATGACAACTGGAAAGTGTAGTGAAAAACCGTGAAATTCTCGATACCTCTCATTTTTCATCATTCTGTGGGCATATTTCGATGCATTTTGACGGGAGCCAGCCATATTTTTCGAAGAAAATATTTTCAGTGGTTCACTTAAAATTTTGCAGTTTACATGTTTTGATACTGGAGGGAGAAATGAAGATATTTCTGCATTGTTTATTTTTCAGTGGAAGGGGAGGTATTCTATCTGTGTAGATGAGAAGAAAAATTCTGTTTGAAGTGAGATTGGTCTGTGAGAGACAGAGTCAGAGGGTCTTTGTTTCCTGTCTCTGTAGGTGTTTGGCTTGTTTTAGATAAGAAAATGAGAAGAGAGGGGCTAAAATGGGCATTTCCTAGGAAAAAAGTTCTATAGCATTTAATGGTTGTTGGTATGTGTGAAGCAGGGTGGAAGTAGGTTGTTTTTATTCAATCTTTTCACCCCTCTGAGAGGGATGGTATATGTACGCTTGTACCGTTTCTCAAATGAACTGTTGGCTGTTAGCCACTGCGTTGTATGTTGATGTTGTAATGTGTTGTATCCATGTGATTCTGTTTTAAAATTAATGCATTCAGAGGATTTTCAATCTGAAAGCGATCGTACCTCTATGTTACTGTATTGTGCTCGGATATTAAGACTGCTTCGGTGTATCTGCATGTCGAGGAATCCTGAGTATTCTTGATGAGATGGGTTTGGTGAAGGTTGAAACTGTGGTTGTGTATGTTTCTATTTTCGACCAGGGCGTTTGTCCTTTTATCCAGTTTAAAGGCTCTCATGCTTGTACATCCTATCCTTGAGAGGTCACTTTATTGTAGATTCTGTTGCAGTCTTCGCACAGAATTGCGTAAACGTCGGCTTCAGGTGATGGGGGATCGTATGGTGGTTTGTTTACTGAATCTTTGATGGTTGTCTAGGTGTTAGTGGCGATGTCTATTTCCATCTTGCTCAGGTTTATGGTGGTTGTGTTGGTGGCTGATATGATGCATTTAGTGGTGGTCTTTTTCTTTTTGTCTTGTTTCATGTTTTTGAGTCTTATATGCAATCCTCCTTCAGTGGTATATAAAATGTTGAGGGTATTGGAGTGAACAGAGGAAATTTTTTAATGTTTTCTTCTTCGTCAACAAAATATTTGGGGCTACATATTCTGAGGGCCCTGAACCTATGATTAACCTTGATTTAATTTTTGGAGTGTGGTGGGTGAGTAAAAATGTATGTGGTTGTTCTTTTTTGTGGTTTTACGTAAGATGCTGTGTTTGATGGTATTGTTGGACTCCTTTTCTTATGCGAATTTAATTGTCTTCAGTTTTGCTACCAAGTTGTCTAGATCTATATGTTGAGGGTATATTGTTAGGACATCGTCGATATTGCGAAAGTAGAAGGTTGTTTTCAATAAGATACATCTGAAAGGGCCTGATTCTAGAAACCCTCCCCACCACCAAAAAAAAAACAAGTTAAAACTTCACTTTTTGAAGACCCCATCAGTAATTTAATTTTTTATTCGGAGAAATTTCCATTGGAACTGAAGAAGCATTGGTTGTGAGTGCATATTTTCATGATTTTTCTACTGGGTAGGGATAGTTTATTCTTGGATTTTTCGAGGTGCTTATCTTGAGCCGTAGGCAACTTCAACTGGGATGTTTGTATAAGATGATGTTACATCAAGGCTGGTCATCAGTTTGTTTTTCATATCCACGTTTTTCATTTTATGTATGAGATCTGCTGAGTTTTTCAAGGTTTATGGGGCTGATAGTGCCGAGTAATGGATTTAGGAGTTTAACTAATGCTTTAGTTATCTTATGGGGTGCACTGCAATTATAGGTCGTGAGGGAAAGTTGGGGTGAGTGAGTTTAGGTGAGGCCATAGAGTCTTGGTATATTCTATGAGTTTGGTCCATGTTTTATTTTTGCCTCGTAATATTTTTCGAAGGGATTTGCTGAACTTGTATGTTTCTTCGTCAAAGGGCATTTTTTTCTAATGTGTTAATGTCGTTGAGGGGGAGGGGGTATTTTGTTGTGGTAGGTGTGTGTGTGTGTGTGTGTGTGTGTGTCTATGATGACGACGCCTCCTCCTGTGTCTGAAGTGGGGATGTGTATTTTGTCACCCTGGTAAATTTTTCTCTTGTTTGGATCATCAGTTGTTTACCGTGTGACACTTTTAGTGATTTTAAAAAACAAAACAGTAACATAAACATGGTACCCCTGCAGTGATGATCAAACTCCATCTCAATTTCAGCCTTGATTTTGATATATAATTTATGTCATACTTGTAGTTTGTAATATGATATTGGGTATCAACATTATGCATCGTGCGTGGATGTTATTTCATACTACTCATCATGTACTTTTTAAAACAGGGCTTACATACGTAGGTCACCCAGTAAAACGAATTCAACGATGAAGGATCAGTAAGTATTACAACAGACGTGACTCTCAGTTCGTGTCACTTCCATTGAATGTTCACCCATGTCGATATTAAATCCGCTGTGACGGTTTTAATTGCAAACATCTGTGTATTTGTGATGCATTTTATTTTATAGAAAATACTACTTTACTCTACTCTACAATTTTGATACGAAGTAGAGCAGTTGAATTTTAAAATTTAATCATAGTCATTAAATTAAGATAAAAAGTCTTCAATCTATTAATCAGAAAATATAGAGCAATATACTAAAAAATTGGAGAGAAATAGCCCGACACATTACACCCAAATCATCAACATTTGTTTCTTCAGTTTCAAGGTGTCCTAGCTGGCTACGTATGTGTCACGCGTACAAGCACTGCCAATGGAGCGAGAGGACTGAATTTTTAATATTCATTCCTTATTAGAAAAATGTTTTTGTTTTGTTTTCTACCTCCCCCTTGATTGTTTGTTAATGGTGTTCGATTTGTAATGTAGTTTATGCTAAATTGAACCCTTAGTTTGTATCCGGTGGCGATCATGCTCGGTTTTTGTTGCTTTTTTTTTTGTTTGTTTATTTGTTGTCGAAAATTCGAACTTTTTAAAGATCACGGTCCAGCAGAAGGCAAAAATCCATTCATTGATCGCCCCTTTTCTCCATTTTCATTTTATCACCACAAACATGGCATGGTGCCAAAAGACATCAGTCACGTGATGGTTTCTACTGAGTGACTAAACAGACCTGTTTGTTTCTATTTTCCAAGATCTACCTGTCTAGGCTGTTATCTATTTTCATGTACTGCCCCTTTTCCCTAATACATACAATCTAACTGATATACTTAATGCTTAAAATTTCAACATTATGTTATCAGTGTACCCTTTGCCTTTTGGTGAGTCTTCAGGTTGTTAAATTCAAGTTGCAGCTGTTCTTCTTGATTTTAAACATCGT
>OY735215.1:12128477-12190977 GCA_963457665.1 Thysanoteuthis rhombus
GACACATCTGGTGTCCACGCTTGAACATCCCTAGATAAAACTAAAATGAATATTTATAAAAAAAGACACCTCTTCGTTCATTTTGCAGCAGAAGTGAAATATACAATGCAGCAAGTTGACTATTAGACGGAAACTAAAAGAATCTGGACTGATAAGTGCTTGTAAGGTTCAGAAACTTTTCCTTACAAAAAAGTACATATAAATGCAGGATTAAACTTTTGTAAGGAATACAAATTGTGGAATGTAAAGAATTGAAGGAAACTAATTTTTTGCGATGAATGGAACATCCAATATGACCCAAGCGGTGGAAACCATAATATTTGAAGATGGTGAAAATATGAAAGATTTGCAAACTTTGCATTAAAACACGGTGAAATGTTCTCAGTCAATTATGGTATGGGGCTGCTTATTACCAGGAAGCCAGGGTGACCAATATATCGAAGGCCGAATGAATAAAATGATTTACGTTTTAGAGAGTGAACTGTTGCCCTTTAAACACACGCTACTATACTCAAGCTAATGCCCCCTGCAATGTTGCACATCCCGTTTCCAATTAGTTTTCCAGCAAGCTATTCTGCATTTTAAACCAAACAAGAAGCTCTCCCGATTTAAATATAATAGTTTGGGAGAAGCTCAAGATGGCTTCAGACGAAGAATTGAAAAAAAAAATGTCTCCAGACGTTTTGATTACCTGAGAAAATACAATAACACCTGATTTCATATATTCCTTATTAGAGCTACATTATTCGCAAAAAGAAGGCGCACAAAATATTGACGACATCAATTTTTGTCGCCAAAATAAGGGATATTTGCACAACTAATGTAGTTTTTTTCCACCAAAATATGATAAATTTTTTTGAACAGTCCATGATTAAAATCAGTATAGTACATGCTACTAAAACCTCATTTTTCACTTAACATATATTTTATCAATTGAAAATGACTGTAGGCTGACAATCAGATAATGTACCTAGGTAGTAGTACTGGATTTACGACCACTACATTGCAAATTGTTTTCTTTTTTTTCAAATTCAAGTTAATTATGATGTTTTGCTGTCTCCCATGATGGATATGATATGATTTCGAATCGTGCTGTAAGTATCTTCTATGTATCTGGAATTATGTCTTAGCTTTAAAGTTCACATTATTCTTTGTATCTGGACTTGGCATAGACAGGGGCAGATACTATCTATCCATGTATCAGCTTTTGGCGCAGGACACACTGTTCATGTTAAACACTTTAGTTTTTGGATACATGCCCCTCTCAGGTACCATAGAGATTTTTTCCTTTCTTCCCCACTCCCGACTAAGTTCTTAGGGGAGGTTTGATCCATAGTAATAGTTTATCTTAAATTTATGCATAGAACTCACTGTAGAGCCTTGAAAATTGGTGTACATTTCAGGGTCTATGGAAAATGCTTTTTCAATTAAAATCCTCCCTTGCATAGGTTTTTAGATAGGGGCTCTATCTATAAGTTTATCCTAAATTGATCCCTTACTTTGTTTCCAACAGAATTCAGGCTCGTCTATCTTCAAGGTTAAGTGGCCAAATCAAATCTTCCAAAAAGTTCTCAACCTGGGGTCCACAAACCCTTAGCAGTTCACAAAACGACAGTGGGGAGAGGTTATCATTTCTGAATTTCTTAACGGATGATATTGCCAATGTTGCCAATTTAGCGCTTATCGTTGAGTTCATTTCTTGTTTTGGCAGTGCAAAAAATGTTGTTTTTTTTTGTGGACGCACTGTGAAATCGGAATATGGCACAGGCGGCTGTTGGACAAATATTTTTCAGAGCGCTATGAACTATTCTTTTGACAAAGACTTGATTTTCGCTGCTAGACACTGAGTAGTGGTGATTCATAAATTTCCTTGGAACACTTATTTGTTGATGTTTTCCACATCAATTTTTGTTAATCGTATCCAATCTAAAATAAATGTTTCAATATTCGTTAGTGTGTGTTTATTGAGATTATTCTCATGTTGGCTTTGATTTTAGTTCATGTAAATCACCAACCGGGTGTTAACCAGAGACCTAAACCTAGCAACCTTGTAAGTTATGACAGTCTGAGTTTTAGAGAGAGAAAGAAATTAAAAGTGGGGACAGGGCAGGGCTTTCACGTATACAGACAAAACAACACTTTCCCAAACATACTTTTATATATATATATATATATATATATATATATATATATATATATATATATATATATATATATTGTGTGTGATGTATGTTGGATGTAGTTTACACATTCACGTAGACAAGAACCTACTAATTATGTGTGATGTGGCGGTAAAAGCTATTTGCTGTACTTCAAATATGCCTGGCTTTCCAGGTATGCCCTATTAACCGAAGTCGAAAGAGCGTCGGGACAAGCCTGACACGTCCCTCTTAGTACAATGGGATAGTATCACTGGGAGGAGAACTACTTCTTGACGACTGGGCCGAGTAATAATGTGAGGACGTAGGACGAATCCAAAGGTTTTCAATGCGCTTAGCAATGTCGAACCTCAGTAGCCTTTATTGGCTACAAAATAGCACTCGCGCCCTCGGTCTGAATACACTCGTCAAACCCGTTGCATGTCTAGTATCAGTGCCTATACCTTGTGCACAGCCATGGTGAAGATACTACACTTTGATCAGAGCCAACAGGTCAGAAAAAAGCTTTCATGGAATGCCCTATTTACTCGCACTCCCACGAAGAGCAAGATGTGTCACAAAGTTGAGTTCAACGTGGGATGGAGCACCCTCAAAAATAGCTCCAGCCGCCACCGCAACGAAAGTTGTGTAGGCTTCAAGACTAGCCTGATTTGTCTCTCTTAGTGAAATGGGACAGCACTCACCCGATACAAACTGCTTCCCCGGAGCTGGGCCGAATAATAATTGGAGAAACCAAGGACGAATACAAAAGTTCCCAATGCGCTTAGTGATATGCAGTCTGTGTCCCGTCATTGGCAGAGGCATTGCACCTGCACCTTGAACACACCTGCAAACCAGTGTCCGGCCCATTTGGATGTCAAGTGTCAGTACCGACACCTTTGGCGAGGTCGTGATGCTGATACTACACTATGACACTTTGATCAGAGAAAAAAGGGCAGAAAAAGAATCTGTAAGTATCCTTTTTCGACTGATCTGAGGGCTCCAACAACAATCGATATCATTTTAGTTCTGAGTTGCCACTTTCTACTGATTCATATTCAAGATCTTCATAATTTGAGAGGTTCTCCAACTTCTTGACATCAATTTTTTATCTGAGACAGTCATATCTACAAGGAGGCACGTTTTTCCTTCAAATTCTTTCTCTGTAATATCTGGCCTGTTCGTATTTAGAGTTCTATCAGTATGTATTGTAAGGACCCATAATATGGCTACATCTTTTACCACTGTGACTGTTTCGTAACACATAGGGTCTTATAATATTTGCAGATGATGGGCGTAGATACTACCCAATTCTGTTATATCTCATCTTATATTCATTTACTGCAAGGACCGAGAACCTCGCTACTATGTGGCCAATTGTGTTGGTCTTATCCCCATGTGGTCTATACTCAGGATCAGTATCATTTCTTTGTATGTTAGCCTGGTAATTTCGTATTTCTAGGCTCTGTTCCTTGACTGCCAGTGTGAAATCCTCCGTTTCGACCAGCACTTTGCAGCCTCTGCTGGGTTTCCATCACCTCAATTCATACGAAGGAGAATATTGTCCATGGAGTGGTTTCTCTTGCCAACACTCGTGTAGTATTTTCATTCACTCCTCTTCAGCCTTGTCTTTAACTTCCTTAGTTATTTCAGATGGTGAGTCAGTGTTACTTTCTTTTCTCCTTATGAACAGTACTGATGGAGAAAGTATTGTTCATAAGTATTTGGACAAGCACAAAATCTGTTCTCATTTCCTGAGATTGCAGGGCCTTTCTTGATTTTAAGCAGGGGTTGGGATTAAAATTAGTTCACTCAATTGGCAACTTTTCCATGTAGCGATGTGAAATCACTTTTTAAATTACCTTGATTAATTCTGCAAGAGGATGACCTGGGATTCTCTGCCATAGAATAAGGGTTGGAAATACTTTACAGAGAAGATCGACTGTGTTTTGGCTGGTCTTAAGAGGTGCACTGCGGAGAAAGTATCGATAAATGTAATAGCTATACGGACTGAGTTTTTTTGTTTTTTTTTAGTGGAAAAGGCTTTCCTGTCGGTCATGTACCCGGGTTGGCAATTCAGATTGCTGCAGTCTTCACAGACCGTTTTGAGAAATTTTGAAATCATAATTACATTCGGTGATTAAGAGAGCAGTTGTCGTCTACTTTCCACAGTCCAAATTCTTGAATGACATCGAAAGAAAATAATGAGATGCAGGGCAGACCTATTTTCGATCCACCCTGTCCGAATGAAGATAACTTTGAGACAAAACGAAAAAGGTGGGGGAAGACAGAAGTAAAAAAAAATTGACTCTAAAATATACAGGTCAGAAACCCCACACGACAAAAAAACCCCTGTCATCATCACCCCGGGTACGAAAAAACATTAGCGGTCGATCGTTTGGCTTTCCCCACGACAAGGAAAGGAATTGATGTGATCTCAGCCTCTTCACCCTTCTCTAAAAATTAGGGGGTTTTTTTCTAACTTTTTCCCGCTTTCAAAAACGAAGCAAAGAGACTTCCCCTTTTATTTTTGCAAGACTTTCATTGCTAGAAACATGATGTGAGTTCCTATCAAAAAAATCGACCACCGTCAGTTGCATTATGGCTGCATCAAGAGGAAACTTAAGCAACAACGACAACAATGGAAGACAACCAAGTAAGTGGCCTTTGAATTCTTACTTAGTGCGTATTGGTCTGAATATTTAGAAAGGAAAAATAAGATGGATGGTATGTGCATTGACTGACCATTGAGATAAAAAGAAATCGTTGCAAATTCTATAAAAAAAACAAAACATTACGCACTTGGTAGAGGAGGCAGTTGAGGGAAACGGAAAGATTTTTCGACGTTAGCGTTCACAGCTGAAGAGGAACAGTGTCAAACAGCCTTACAAGTAAAAAGGGGCTCATGGGTATTTATATACATAGACTAATATCTTCGTGATTGGACATGAAGTAAATATTAGATGAATTTTGCGAGGTGGAAACCGACCCTCATTCAGTTTCATACATTAGTGAATATTAGACAAGATAATATGCCTAGCAGAGAGTGCCCAGTGGGAGAGCCTCTAATCAAGCGAAGGAAATTTTTATGGAGGGTTTAATGAACAGAGATTAAAATTTTGGTACTCAAAGTTGAGCCACATAAAGCCCTCGAAAATTTGTCTCAAAGCAAACTGCACGTTGGCCTCGAACCTATGAAGGTGTTAAGTTGAAAATGGGCGAACCCTCAAGGGAAAGAAGAGGTAAGGATAGATATCGGGGTGGCTGCGCATAAATGGAAAGAAACAACTACAAAAGGAGTGATAGGTATGGATAGAGAGGGAATCACGTAAAATGGAATGGGAGGTACAACAGAAACATAAATGGGTCACCTAACGCCATTATTGGTTAAGAATGCGGAGGGAGCAGGCCACATATAGAGGTTTTATGTACGGCAAGCTCCCGGGAAACGGAGTAGGTCCAATATCGAGCGGCTCGGCAAACGAAGGAAAGGTTAATCAATATATGTAATTGGTGATACTGGATGAATAAAGTCAGTCACAATTAGGTTAGGGCTTAGAATATATAGGGTCTTATTAGAAACAGGTGAAGAAGTGTCTGTAATAAATGTAATAGTATATAGTGCGCCACATCTGAGACTTGAATCAATTCACAGACAGCTAATGGGCCCCATTCACAAATCGACAAACAAGCTCGACTGCAGGTTAGAACAGGGGGTCAGTCCGCCCCTCACGACTTTTTTTTTATTGTGAACTCTTGAAAAAAAGGAACATTATATTGGTCTCAACTGGTTAAGGATTTATTTTGATTCAAGGGCCCTAAGAATCAATAATGGGTAGGTAGCATTTAAATAAGTTATACTTCTATAGCTGACTCAGAAGATAAAATTGAAGCCTCAGCATACGCACAGATGCATGGCAGGGGCTATTTTTAAAAAATAGGCAAGGAGACACAGAGAGAGAGAGAGGGGGAGAGGGAGAGAGAGAGAATTATCAAGTTCAGGTTTATGTAAATAAGTTGGGTGATAAATCGGTAGCTAATAATAGGGTCCAACTAATTATATCAAATAACACCAATCACAGTGAAGGGAGTTGCCTGATAGCTTGGCTTAGCAGGGTATTTGATGTCAATGAAATTTTCCAGTCTGATAGAAAAAGATAGGATTCATGCAGATTGAAGTACCCAGAGAATTTAAGGCGGAAATAGATAAGCTTCAAAGGAAGAATAGAGTCTTGTTCGCTGGCGAGGATAGAGACTAAGGTAGGAAAGACACGGTCAGAATGTGAATCGGCACAGAAGGGCAAGGACACATAAAAAAACAATCATAGTGCACATTGCTCAAACAAAGAAAACTAATGAACTAAGCAATTAATGAGATGATCCATACAGGTATTACAGAAAGGTATTGGGACCCATTTGGCTTTCCAATATGCTAATGGAGAAAGAAGACAGTAGTAAACCTCTACAATTAACAAAATTAGAAAAAATAACTCCCATCCACGCCCAGCTATGGAAAACATCTTGCGTCACTGAAGATGGCAGGGAGAAAACAACATTCATTCGTCACTAAAAACTGATGTATATCGTATTACAGGGACAAGAATAAATACGCCCTGGCATATTTGGACAATATCTCAGTGTTCTCTGATACAGTAAAATATATGTTAAAAGAAAGCATTACTTTAAATTGAAACCCATATAGTGATCGACCATAACCCTTTGCAGTTAAAGGACGATACTGGTATTGCTTTAAGCACAATGGGCTACGATTGCTGGATAGAATACCTTCAGAGTAAGAATATTGTGTGTTGGTTTATTGAAACTTCCATTAAACGCTCCGAAGACCAACGACAATAACCAGTTCAGTTAACAAGGGACACACTAACAGGGAAGAATGCATTATTCCAAATGTCGACTAACAATTACACAAAGCCACCCAGTCGACTCCGATAAACCTGATGATTCGTATACCAAAGGAGATAATTGACCAACAGATGTAAACGTCAGTGCAAGAATAAATCAACTTGGAGAATGAATCCAATATTTTGTTAATGGAGGGTCACATCGCAATGCACCGTAGTTGGGCAGATATTAACGCTGGGAAAAAGATGGGAGGGATAAATGATGATAGGGCCCCAGGGGATTTTTTTACCACTCATCTTGAATATCTTAGCCAAGATATTTTGTTACATTAAAGATTCCTTAAACACGTCCAATTGGTTTCATTAGTCAACTCAAAAATTCCTACAGGACCCCATTACAGCGCCACGACTAATTTGATTAATTACTCATATTGTGCCAAATCGATGCTTGCATAGATAGTTTACACGATACTGATAACATAGAAAATTGAGGTATGCGTGAATAAGAGGTAGAATGACACTAAGGAATATCAGATTTATTAGTTAATTTAGGACAATAATGACGAAGGATATATTAGGGACTTACGTAAGGCAATTAAAGGAAACCCCCAAATAATAAGTATAAAACATGTTTATAGCATAGATTTAAGTACATGTAGGGCACCTGATTGAGTTTGGAAGCAAACACCCTCTACGACGGAAGTATTGACAGTTCAGTGCAATTGAATACAGAAAGACTAAAATAAAAATAAAAATTCCAGCAACATGAGGGTGTGGTGGTGCAACAAATTATCAAAATTAGAAAAACAAGAATTAATGAAAAAAATAAATATTCACTCTTCACGGGTAGATACGGAGTGAATGATAAAACCAGAATACTCGTAGTTAATTTGTTGAAAAGTGCTCAGCCAATGAGAACCACAAAATGCAGCTACGTGATATTAGCACCATGTTCGAATCTCTCTCTTACTACTTTGAAATGGTTCGTTAGGGACTGGTGAATACTGCTCTCTGTTCATGGTTCACCGCCATGGATGGGAGGGCAAAATCGTTATTCAAAATGTAAGTACTTCGTTCGAAGTTTATTCTGCAATTCACAACGAAATTTATTTTACACTTTGAACGAAAATATATGAGTCCCAGTTTAATCACACACTTTTAGAAGAAGTTATAACAATATGCACGTATTCATCCATTACCGTAGCAAGAACTAAGAAAGAACTCACATAGAATTCATAGAAGGCACATGCATCAACACATTTTCCCTTCTTATTCGTTGGTTGAATGAAAATACGTTTTTACTCAAAGTTTGCTTCATCTTTCTTTTATTGTTACTCTGTTTTTGTATTAATTTCTTATTACGTGGGCACGAGTTGATTTCTTCAATAAATCAACTCCTGTTCTCTATTTTATACTATGGGTATGACAAGTAAAAATTGAGTCGGATGAATGTATAATCTTTTCTTCGTGTAGCCATAAGTTGACACCTTTGTAGCCTGCTAAAAGGTATGAATACCATTCTTTTCCTCACGGTAGCACACAAACGAAAAATATCGTAGCAGCTTCTTTCCTACGTAATTCGAGGGAGCGCATAACCTTCCTATCCAAAAATACAAAGGCATTTGGCCGCCCTGAGGAAATCCACCAAGGGACTCAAGAAAGGACAAAATAGCGAAACAGAAAATATAGTTTGTGGTAGAGAAAAGAAAATAGGAGAAAAGCAAAAGAAGCATTTAACTGACTGACCAGCGTTTCAGAGAAAATTTTAAAAAATGGTAGCTAGCGGACAATTAAAACAGTTTCCTTATATTCACTTGTATCAAGTTAACAGCTGCGGTAAATAGTCACGTACCCGCACACTTCACAGACAGATAAGTGTAAGCCCTGTGCAGGAGTCTTTTGTTTCAAGGGTGATAAGTAAATCAGGGTGTTTTTTGCGGATAATGCATGTTTGTTTGACCTCAATATTTGACGATTATTTCAAGAAAAAAGGACGAAACAACGAATAAAAACACAAGCAGAGGCGATCGAAAGTCATTGATCTGATTCCAAATGATGTCAGGGTGTGGTTATCACCATTGATCTAACGATTATATATCAGAAATTGCTTCAACCGCTGTAATGCAGAGGCTGGAAGGAGCATGGGAGTGAATTTTGGTTTAATGATGATAAAACACTTTTTCGTCTTTCTGTTTCATTCTTTCATTTCTATTTGATATTCTTCTCCCAGTGGGGAAAAGGAAGAACACAACATGAGCGAAAGAGAATGAAAACACGGAAGAAGAGGCACTCTTGTGATACTAGTATTCATTTTAGACTCTCCTTACCTTTTCAAACGAAAGTAGAAACATGAGAAATATGTGTACAAATATACACACGTCATACAAAACAATTGATTGATATATGTATGGAACATACATAAAAATACATGTGAATTGATGATGTGAAAAAGAATTGTACATACTATGTACACACTTGCACATGAAAAAAGAATTACAAGCACAAAAAAATGGACGGAAAAAAGCGTAAGATGGACGCGTATAGAATATCTGTATAGTTAAGGCTGTTTTCCACTGTAATATATCGAACATTTCAGCTAAGAGTAAGAAAAAAAGATGAAGAGAAGAAAGCTAAAAAGACTTTCGCAGAACTTTTATTGCGCTCACTTTCATGTAGCTGTAACCTATCTAGGTGGGTGAGTTGCTGTTGTCATTTTCTTGGGTTTTTCTTTGCATTTTCTCATCTCTTTACCCAGTTTTTTTTTTACTCTACGTTATTATTTTTTCTCTTTGGATTTGTAATTTCAGTTTTTGTACTTTTTGTATGGAATCAGAGTGAAGAAAAAATGCCTTGTACAATATTTGTAAGATGCTAGAGAATTTTTTGTTTGAAAACTACATCTATGATAAATAATAAAGGATATGATTCATTTTTTTCTTTTCTGGGGGATTACAAGTATTTGATTATTTCAAATATATCATTTTCCTCCCCTTTTCAAAGAAAAACTATTATATATTTTATGGAAATGGGGAAAGAAATGTTATAAACGTAGAAAATTTTGGAGAATTAAGTTTGTCAATTTGCGTATCTTTTATGGAATAGAAATCACAATTTTCAATACAGAATATTTCAAAAATGTTTGTCTATGCGATTATATGTAAGCACTGGTGTGTAGACCATATGTATGCTCTCCCATGGACAATTAGGTTGTTGGGGTGTAGGTGTCTTTGTATGCATATGGATACATGAGCGTGAGAGATGCTTTAAACATATGTATGTATGTATGTATGTATGTATGTATGTGTGAGAATGGATATGTATGTCTGTATGTGAATATTGGAAAATGTGAAGGAATGATCTGGTATTCTAGGCCGGAGAGCTGTCGTCAACAAGTGATTTTAGTGACAATGATTTTAAGGTCATTAACAGGAAACTTAGTGTCAGATTGACTGAGTTTCGGCTCGTCATAAGGGGATCCATGTGGAAAAAGTTTCGATAAAAACTTGCTTGACGGATCGAACGATTACTTTTGATGAACAGCTTTTTACGTGATAAAGACGTTCGTATCGGTCAGATGACTAGGTTGGCCAATCAGATCGCTGAAGTGTTTACTGACAGCCTTAAAAAGTTTTAGAGTTGAAGTCAGAATAGAATAGAGTGAGCAAGGGAGAAGTCGTTTCTTTTCCACAATCAACATTCTTAAGTCACATTGAGAGAAAAAGACAAGGAAAAGAGCACAGCAATTTTCCATCCACTAAAGTGAACAAATAAACAAGAAATAAACCAAATTAAAGTACAAAAAAAATACAAGAAAAGGATAAGCCGAATTCCACTTGACACTGCATCATACAGGTCAGTAATCCCACACGATGAATAAACCTGTCACCATTGCCAGCGACACGTGATCACATTAGCAGGCTTTCTTCTGTAGGTCTGTCCGTCTCTGTCTCTGTCTCTCTCAGTATAAGTTGTTCTCTCACTGGTATTTCTAACGATTACTATTGTACTTTCTTTGACAACGCAACCAACAAGCTTTTGAAAGAAAAATACTGTTCAAAAACGAAGGAAAGTGATTTCTTTCTTTCATTCTTGCCTCACATGCATGTCTGCACAGGGTATTATACAACATTGCTTTTTCATTCTCTTTTCATTTCGTCCTTTTTTATTTTCTTTCCTTTCTTCAATGTCTTTTCCTTCTTCCTATATTTTGTTCTTTCAATCTTCCTTTCATTCGGTTTTTTCTTTTCTTCTCTTTTTTCTTTATCTAATTATTTTTTTTTATCTTGTTCCTTTTCTTGCTTTCATCCTCTTTTTCTTTCTTCTTTCTTGGCCACCCTTTCCGACCATTTGAAGATAGCGAACATTTTTACTGATTTTTCGTCTTGTTTACATTTTGTTACCCTGTTTTCAAAAAGATTCAAGATGTCAGCTTAATCATTCTTGACAATCTTGACAAGAGAGGATCCCAAATTGACTCACATAAAGACAATTTATACGCTCTAATTCGATCAACAAAAATGTTTTGCTATGTAGGCTCAATGGAAAAAAGTGCAGAAGACCTTTAGTCACAAACATATCATACATACATTGTAATGAGCCAAGGGTAAGCATAAAGATGGATCCACCTCAAAATGTCAGCAATTATTCCTTATCCCATTGCCTACCCTTCCACAAGATTACATTGAAATACAGGGAAAACTTTTAGAGATATTGTTCTGTGTTGATGTTGCTACGATGCCAGGGGTGGGGATGACCATGTGAAATTATCAGATCCCACCCTAAAATGTAAGGATCTATTCATTGGCCAATGGTCCGCCCTTCATGGGGAACTTTTGGAAATATTATGCTGCATACGTATAGCTACGATGCAGGGAGAGTAACTGTAAAAAGTCTTGGATCCGTCCCAAAATGAAGGCATTCTATCCTTTGACTATTCTTCACCCTTCCACAAAATTTCATTGAAATTCATTTGGAAGTTTTAGAGATATACTGTGGATCAAAAGTAAGGGTTCAGTTTAGCATTATAGTTACATATAAAACTCCCTCATCTAAAATCTTGAACTCCTCTTCAAAACTGTATGTAAGCGCAATACATGGCATTTAAGAGTATAATTTAAGGCTTGAATGACGTTGATAGCTGGAAAAATGTAAGAAGAGAAGCGAGGCCAAAATCAGAATAGGGTAGATAAATAAAACACAAAGAAGAACAATAGTTTGATTCACTAACGTGCAATTTAAAATGTTCAACGGGTCCTTCAAGATGCTAAACTCCCCGAGTCTCCAAATCTGTAGCTTCGTCCCCGGGCCAGAGAAAACATCAGCCGAAACTTTGTGATAAAAAAGATAAAGATAGCAGCCTGAACAGTAAACAAAATAATGATAATGGCCCTGTCAGAAGTTTAGACAACATTTATCTCGCAATTTTTTTTCCCAGAAGATGGACATTATCAAACAGAAAACATTTGCAATGTTACTCACAGAATGACAAATATCCATCAATCGAATGTCTTTTTGTGTTATTCCAAGTTTTTGTGATCGTCAATGTTTATTTATTTCTAATGTAAACGAAATGTCTTCCTAAATACAGGTTGTTTACAAAAGGAACAGACGGTTTCAAAAGTGTAAATTACCCAAACTATTCAAGATATTGATGCACATTTTATAGTGAAACATATGAATTTTATTACTGTTCAGTTTTACACCCAAAATTGTTTCCCCGTACTCCTGAAACAAGATTAAAAGTTTGTATTTTTAATTCCATTAAAACAATTCTTCAAAGCTTTCAAAAAAAAAAAAACAAAAAAAAGAAATCTTCCAATGGAGTACTCATTCGATTTTGTACGGATCTAGGGCAAATCTTGCGTCCAGTAGCGCTGACGTAAGATTTTGGAAGGTAAAAAACGAAAAGAATTTATTTTCAAATGTCCAATCGTCAGAAAAAAAATTTAGATGTCCAATAGAGTTCTCATGTGAATTTGCAAGATTTGAGGTCACATGGTGTGTCCAATTGTGCTAACGTAAGATTGAAACAACCCCTCCCCCCGAAATTCCATCATTTAAGTAGAAAATGCTCACATAAGTTGCAGAAATAAACTTTGAATGCTTTAACATTTTTTCAAAACTGTCTATTACCTTTGGAAACACCTTATGTATACGCAATAACAGAGAAATTCTCCAAAATGAATAATAATTTTCATTCCTCTTGAGCATCACAAGTAGATTTCTATCGATTATGAAAGAAAGCTCTTCTTTTTGATCTAAGTAAAGATCAAAATGAAACGCTTGATACAACATCTATTGATGACATCACACCTCTTGATAGAAGCTGATAATTAAAATAAAACCCCCTTCATCCTCTTTCTGTTGATTAATATGATTGGGACAGACCGACCGACCGACGGACATTGCATAGAGATGTGTGGACATACAAAGTCTAAAACAATAATCATAATAATCAACCAAATCAAGGTTTCTCTTACTTCTCCATGATAATATTCATAGTAATAAATTTGGCCTTAATAGGAATAAAAATTTGGCCTCGGTAAGGGTGCAAAAGCAGCTTTCAGACAAGGAAAACTGGCAACAACAAAGGATATCCTCTTAGACCTGCACACAACCATTCATGAACAACAGGAAGGTACCTATAAATACCTCGAAATTGATGATGGTAATGGAATCCAACATGCATTCAAGAAAGAATGAATGAAAAACGAGTACTGCAGAAGGGTTTGAGCTATCTTTAAAATAGAGCTGAATTCTAAGAACCACACCAAAGCCATCAACACCTTGGCAATAGCTGTAATGCAGTGCAGCTTCAACATCATTAATTGAAATACACAGAATGGACACGAAAACAAGGAAACTCTTAACCAACAATAGAATGCACCACGTAAAAGCAGACGTAGATCGTCTCTACCTCCCCAGAAATGAAGGCAGTAGAATGATCCACTTAAAACTGTCATACAAAAGCACAACTATTGGCCCATACACTTACCTGTAGGTAAGCGACGACTGGTTGTTGACTTTGGTGGAAAACCACGAGGCAGCAAAAAAGGAAATCCAGGGCATCCCGACATGAACTAAACATGACCGATATAATAAAACAAGCCCATAAACAAGTAGAAACTAGGGTTGCAAAAATCCCAAAACCACAGCGACAAAAACTACCAATGTTGAAAGAATATTGGGAACAGAAAGCCTTGCACAGCCAGTACCCACTTTGCAACCAAGATGCTGATGTAGATAATACCAAAACCAATTAGTTGCAACGAAGCTCAGTGTTAAATGCCGAAAAAGAGGGCTTCATTCTTGCTGCTAAAAACCAGAGTCTTCCAAACAGAAACTACTTAGCACACGTCATCAAAACGTTCTGTGACATCACAGCTGAGACTATTGACCACATCATATTTGGATGTTCTGTTGAAGTTCCCAATGAATAAAGGGAGACACAATTGGGTGGGTCAGTACAAATCATGGATAGCCAGTAAGCACTATAACGCACGACACATACTACATTGGTATCACAATGCACCAAACTGATTTATAAAATTACGACGAAGATCTGGCATGATTTGAAGCTGCATCTACTATATCGATTGTTGGATAAGGTAACCATTACACCAATTTATCAGTTACGGAAGAAGCGTGATAGACAAATCATAATTGGTTGGATGAACTATTGTCAAGTATAGGAAAAAATTGTAACTATTGGAATGAGTCATGTTAATTTCTTTCACATAAATTCCTTCTATAATACGAGAGTTCATCGAAGGAAAGTAATGAAAATAAGACTCATATTTGAATTCCTGTTCTAATCTAAAGATACTCTTACATAAGAAAATAGGATGTCTTTCTATCTTTGCCTCGTCAATGATTAGACGAGAAATTCAAATAAATTCTATTTCAAATTAACTTCATAATTTATCCATGCTTAAATAACCCTCTCATTTTTTACAGGTAATATGCTAGTATACACTCTGGAATGGATTTCTTTGGTGGATGGGGAATTATGCGTAAGAAAATATACCGCTTGATTCGGTCCTACTGGCTGGCAGGGGTAAAATCTCTGCCTCTGGGTCCGAAGCGAAGGTTTGGATCCTGGAAGGGGTGTTGGATCGTCTATAGCCACACTGGAGAGTTGTAATACTAAGAAACACCTGTCTTTTGATAACAATTATCAATTATACACACACACACACACACACACATATATATAAATGATTTCTGTTGATAATGAAAAAACACGTGACTTGGTGGAACATACGGCAGTCCGAAAGCCAATGTGAGAGTAAGGTTTGAAACTGGGGGAAAATTGGGAAGATTTGAATCAGTTAATTTTCGATTAACTGATAACATTGGAACAATCTGAGAAGATGCTGATTGCTCTTAGTGGTTAACAATCAATAGAACTAACACAAAGTAAGGACAACGTCTGGACGACGAGGATTAGAATAGATCAAATATTTACAGGTCTATAATACATTCATCTGAGTTAGTTGATAAAGTTCGACTTCATAACAATTGGTTGGAAAGCATCAAACAAACATAAACACATATTGAAAATCACGTTGGGATTATGCTCGAAACATATGGAGTACAATGGATGTTTAATGCAAGTTCTGGCGTACAGGTGGGAAACCTCAAGAGAAAGATACCCTTTCAAAACGAACTCTGAATCACACAAAGCAACAGTAGGAATAACTTTGAGCAATAGAAATAAGCCAGCGTGCATCTGAAAGCAGACCAAGACAAGAATAGGATTAACTGTGTGACAAAAATAGAGAGGGACTGAACACAAAGCAAAACAAATGGATACAAAAAGTTAGTCGATTAGTGTCCAAGGAATAGTAAACGCAGTTGAAGGAGGCCAAATGTAATATAGACAGAAGTGGTAAGAAGGTTTGCCGATCATCATCAATCTTTTAACGTCCGTCATTGGATATAGACCTCCCTCAGGATTCCCAAGACATGTTTATCGTGGGCGTTGTGGAGGCAATATATCTTAATCTGTCCAGTTTGTCCTGCTATCTCATATTCTGCCAGCCTCGGTTTCTTGGGATCTTTATGTCCAGCTTGATGACTGCCATCCTTGCAACGTGACCAGCCCATTTTTTAATCTCTCCATGGGATGTTGAGCATGATTCTCTCATGTGCACGTTGCATGGTTTAAGGGTCAGCTTCTTGGTTATGTTCCATATTCCAGCTCCGTAGGTGACAATATGGAGGATCAGTTTGTTGTATACCTTTCTTTTTAGGGTTAATGGGATTTTTTTGTTCTTGAAGTTAAGCTTGCTCTACCGAATGCTTGCCATCCTGGATTGATTCTTCATTTGATTTCTTCTTCTCTTGAGGATTCCCTAGAGATTCGTTGTCCAAGGTAAATGTAGTGGTTTACTTTCTACAACATTGTGTTTTTTGTATCTTGATCGTTGTGTGTTCATTTCTGACATGTTTGGGCCACATGACTTTTGTTTTGCTGAAGTTCGTATGATGGTCAAAATTCTTCCTCTCTTCATTTAGTTCGTCCAGCCTTAGCTGGAGGTCCTGAAGGTTCTTTGCATGCAGATAAGTGAGAAGTGACAAAGAAATACGTGTGTGTGTGTATTAGTGTGCGTATATATATATATATATATATATATATATATAGAGAGAGAGAGAGAGAGAGAGAGAGAGAGAGAGAGAGAGAGAGAGATTAGTCATAAACTTTACACTTTAGCTAAAAAAAAAGAATTTTGGTTTAGAAATGTTATAATTATAATACCAACAGTCCTCCAAATCATCCAACGATGTCCGAACGTGCAATCCAGTTACTTTTTGATCGCTGTTAATGTACTTTATTCAGATTTTTATGTTAGACACAGAACATTAAATTTTATTATTGCTGTTTACATTTCAATTTTAATGCTGTATGTTGAATATTACAGTGAGGATCATCAGCTGTTTAACCACTGGCCTGATTCTTTGTGTGTCAGTGTGTGTGTGTGTGCGTACCCACACACACACACACACACACACACACACACTCACATATATATATATATATATATATATCAAAGTTTCACTCTGGTGTGGTCTTCAGATCATGTGCCACTCCAGATAGGGCACCCTCTCTCTCTCTCTCTCTCTCTATATATATATATATATATATTGGGTCACCTTAGGGAGAAGGTTGATGGGAAATATTGGGAGACTTTTATATTTTTAGCCAAATGATTATTATTTTTTTGTTTATTAACTGCTGAATTCTGATTTAACCGTCTCAAATTCTAAAAATAGGTTTAAGCTTTTTATAGGAGTTTGTATTTCTTTTTAAATAGGATATTTTTTTTAATTTCAGGACTAATTACTTGAATTGATTTTGGCACTGATGATTGTTCAATTATTTTTTTGGAACGATTGTGGTTTCTTATATTCTGAAGTTAGGTTTATGCTTATTGGAAAATGATTTTTATGAAGAAGATCTATATGAAATAAAGAAATTCATAGGGAACTCACAAACTCATGCTGTAACGCTGTACTTGGTACAATGGTAATAGTTAGATCCAGACATAATATGCGTAAAAGACTAGTTATTTCTCTTGCAAGATTATTCTTTGAATTTGAAAACAGGATATACACAAATAAATCGCTAACAAAATATACTATAACTATGTCAATATGAACTTCAGAAAACAATAAATTATTTTAAATGAAAAGAATTTAATCATAGTGCGATATACAATTAGTTAAATTCAGTTATTTAATAATCCATTTTTTTAGTCTTTTTTGATAAAATGAATAATTTCATTCACATGAATTAATGTAATAATCTGAAAAAATCGTTTTTATTTGTTGTTGATTTAAATTGAATTTAGATTTTTATTTGATTTTTAAAACAGAAAGCAAACATAAAAGTGTAAGGTAGATATCCACATTATGTGCCATTATGTTTTCATGGGTCTCTCTACCGAACATCTAAAACGGAAATTCATCAAAATGTTCAAACCTATTCAATATATAGAGACCTTTTCTCAGCAAAAGTTGATTGTCGGTGTATTTCTACCAGGACACAGTTTTATGCGCCATCGTTGCCTTCCATTGTTATTGTTTCCCTGTTTATCCTTTTTTATCCATGCAGGGGAGAGTTGATATTCCTTTTTCATAATTGCGCATATATATATATATATATATATATATATATATATATATATATATATATATATATATATATATATATATATACATACATATATATATATATATATATATATATATATATATGTATATATATATATATATATATATATATATATATATGTATATATATATATATATATATATATATATCAACTCAAATTAAACCATATACATTATAGAAGACAGCAACATTATAATTTTTTTTTAACAATTTAGGTATGACTACCTAAGTACATCCCCTGATTGTCAGACTAGGGCCTCCTTTTAATCAATAAAATATATAGTTATTGAAAAGAGGGTTATACTTTTAATTATGGATTATTCAAAAATATAACATATTCTAGTAGAAACTGCATTAGTAGTACAAATGTCCTTTATTTTGACCATAATTTGATATAGTCAATACTTTGAACTTCCTAATTTGCGAGTGATATTGTTTAAATCGTTTTAGATATCGACTCAGATAAGTATTGTATCTATTTAAGTGTTATTGTATTTTCCCAGGTCGACTGAATAGCTGCTTTAATAGCTTCTCGAAGCAGTTGTTCTTTTTCAATTCTTCACGTAAAACATTCCTGTGTTTCCCCAAGACGTGTCCTATTAAATTCCAATCAGGAAATTTTGCTGATCAGTTTGGAATGCAGAATTGCTTGCCAATGTGCAACACTGCAGAGAGAATTCTTTTGCTGAAATATCCGATTTCTGGAGTTCGGTAGCGAGTATGTGAACAGCAACAGATTACTCTGCAAAACATCTGAGTAAGTTATTGGATTCATCCAACCTTCAATGATACGTAGGTCACTCTTGCTTTCTGTTAACATGCAACCCCATACAATTATTGACAGAGGAATTTCTACAGTAGTTCAACGCAGTTGGGAAATCTTTCAGATTTTTGCCCTCATAATATCATGGTTCCCACCAGCGGGAGTATATTGGATGCTGTGTTCATCGCTAAAAATCACTTTCCTCCATTTTTGACATTCAACAACTTTCTTGAATAAGTCCAATCTGGCTTGTATGTGTATTTTTTTTTGTTTTTTGTAAGAAGTTACTTGACCCCACGAGTTTTTACCAGTCCAGATTCTTTTAGTTTTTGTTTAATAGACGACTTACTGCACTGTATACTCTACTTATGTTTCAAAATGGAAGAATAGGTGTCTTTGACTTTTGTGTAATATTTGACAGGTTTAGTATAACATTTACGAACACGACTTACTCACGTGTTACAAAAGTTCTTAAAATGTTGTTGTCTTCTACAATGGATATGATATAATTTTGAATCAAGCTATCTATATATGATGAATAATTGGATAAGGTTTATCTGACATAATGAAGAATTTAGTTGGCAATATTGGGAATTCGAATAAAGAAAATAATCATTTTATTTCCGTGACATACTTCGAGTTTTTGTGTTTGTTCAAATACTATAGGAAGTGTTGCTCATAAGTCTTCGAACAAATAAACAGTATTTGTTCATTTTCATCAATACTTTTACAAAAATACCATAGAAAAGACACGACAAAAGGTCAACATTGGCATGTAAGAAAAGCATTGGTATTCTGTAGCCAAACTGCATATTAACTCGTTGCCTTCACTCACTTAGTAATTTTTAATCGTTCTTTTTGCAATAACAACGCATTTATTCTGAAAATTTTCAACACTCCTCAATCGCTTAAGAAACACTCTAAAAATTCTATCTAACCCATATTAATAATTTCGGAGAATGTGCGGATCAAAACGTAGAGAAAGAACACCCAGCAAAGATTACCTGAATAACCCATCTAGTAATGAAAATTATCCAGATGATATTCTTATTTATCAAGTAGAATCCTTGTAAAATATGCAACGACCAATTATAATTATTCCTGTTGGGTTTTTTTCCTTTTTTTTTTTTTAATTTCCGGATGGGAACCTACCCAAACATTCTCTTGCAAGAGAAATACGAAATTTTCTGTGAAAGGTCATTCCTAATGTTGAGTTCCATTCAAATGTCAACAATAAAAGTTACTGCAAGTGAAAGGAGACCATTAAAATATTTCATGAATTCTTTTTTATCCCGGGTATACTCACGGTTATTCTCATTTAATGGAGAGAAACTATAAATCCGGAGAATTCTTGTAGGAATTTTCATTAGATTGGATATTTAAATCATCGTATCTGGTCTAGTCCAATTATATTGCTATTCTCTGTTGTTCTTTCACAGGTTTCGGTCACGTTCTTTCTGATGTTCTTCCTATGCCTGTTTTGTTTTAGAACAGATCAAAACAGACTCCTGGCGAAGGCCAGAGAGAAAGCGGTCGAAACGTTGCGACAAATGAACAGTAAAAACAAGGAAAACAGTCGGGCCAGTCTGCATAAATTACATCTAGAGGAATTTTTTTATTCACCAAGATATCCGAAAATTTATTCACCAAGATATCCGAAAATCTCCATGTTGAGATACAAAATTGGAAAAAAAGAGAGGAAAATTCAAAATTGAGGAAAAAAAACTCAGATAAGAATTATTTTTTCCAGAGACCAAAACTCTCATTAAAACTACTTGAACGACTTTGTATCAGGTAACCTTTAGACGCAAAAGCGAGTTTCCATGTTGGCTTCAGAACTATCCATTCATTTTTTAATGTGAATAAAAAAATATATACATAAATCGTTTATATATTCATCAATTTTCTGTTTGTTTTGCTTTTTTCATCAGAAAATAATCTCAAAAGTAATTTTTCTGGGTAATGTGGTAAAATATTTTTTTGATATATTTTTACTTATTCTTTCTTTCTGCAAAGAATCAACTTATTTCACTCAGACGTATACCAACATTGGAAGCATACCAGCTGGATATCAGATCTAGCTAAAAGACAGGCGACCGGAATTCGCTGGCATAATAATTTTGCGACCAGATGAAGCTGACAATACCACACATATGATGGGTGACCAAATTTGTTTATCTGAAAGCCCCATATGATAAAGTTATGATATATCATAGCCACAAAAAATATACAAAATTTGCACGCACGTTTCTTTTGTCACAAATGGAAGTTGTCACAAAAGTTTCACATAAATATTAACAAACGCAAGCACGCAACAGTACGTACTCATACATGTAGTTTTTTTTTTAAACAGTGAATTTGTATCCCAGTTTTTTAAATTGTAAATTTTTCCGTTTTTTTTTAGAAGAAGAAGAAACATTATAAATCATTATTATTTGTATGACTTATCAGTCTGAGCAAAAATTGCGATAAAAAGCAACCAATAAAATTTAGATGAAGGTAAAGTGTAGTCATCAAAATTTAAAACAATGACTATAATACTCCCACTGATAATTTAAAAAAAAAGTATTAAATACTGTAACTGCCAGAATATAAACAAATAATTGCAAGTAAGGATGAGTTCAAAGGTGTTATTTGAGCTTCTACTCCAGTTTGAAGTCTCGGTGGCTTAATTGGTAAAGCAGGGGCAGCTAAACCGTGCTTCTCCTCTCACCTGAGGTTTATTCTTCATTTCTGTTCAACGCTATACGCTCACTAATTAATGTAACCACCCTGAGTGAAAAATTGTGATAAAAAGCAACTAATGAAATTATTATGAAGGTAAGGTTTTGGAAAATCTAAATGTTTCTTGATGTGTTCTACACTATTTATGCGTGTCTGGGGTGGTAAAACCAACAAGAAATACATGAAAATGAACTCTCCAAAGCCATAGTATACCCATCCCCCTAGACATTGCCAAATCCTGGGTTGTATAACAACGTTACCTACGACTTCCACCAGCACTGCCTCCGCATCAGCCTCAAGGTGAATTCAAGAGACTCCATCGCTAATAACGAGATTATCAAGGGCCACAACCATCAAGGCTTCGCAGCAAAAGACCCTGCTGCATCAGACGGAAGATATAGCAAGGTTTGGGGAACTAGTCCATGACTAGCACAGGAGCTGAGCCCTGCAAAAGTGGTATAGGGACTCCTTGAAGAAGACCCCCATCTCTTGCAGCATCAACTCCAAACAGTGGACAAAAGATGTATCCGAAAGAAATGTGTAACGACATAAGGTCTACCAAGCAAACTCCTGAGTCAATAATATGCGTAGAGCAAAAGCGAATGAAAAAAGGCTGCAAAGCGGTGGCTCAGTTTAACTACAAACACTGCGTTGAGGTCTGCCTCTATCGCGCCGGCATCAGCCTCGCTTGCCTCCTGAGAGTCGGCAAAAGTCGTGGAAAATATTCCCAAGTCTTCGTTCGCTAAGCCAAGCCTTATCACTCACACACACACACACACACACATATATATATATATATATGAGATGAAAATGACAATTTGAAGGCGGAGAGAAAAAAACTCAA
Organism: Thysanoteuthis rhombus; assembly: GCA_963457665.1. Taxonomy (NCBI): domain Eukaryota; kingdom Metazoa; phylum Mollusca; class Cephalopoda; order Oegopsida; family Thysanoteuthidae; genus Thysanoteuthis; species Thysanoteuthis major. Next base: position 12,150,985 of record OY735215.1, read on the forward strand.
GAGAAACGCAGGTTATACATCGCGTAAAATTTTATTATCATGTGGACATGTATCAATGCATTTGATAGACAAAATGCATCGAAACATGCCAACATGACAATAACTATTCCGTCAGATCACCCCATACTAACACAACACACACACAAATACACACGCACACACACACACACACACACACATATATATATATATATATATATATATATATATATATATATATATATATATATATATATATATATATAACGAGGCAGCAATCTTTCATTTAAACATTAATTGTTGAAAATAACAGACAATTTATATCTCTTTAATTTGTTTATTAATTTTCCTTCTTTTATGTCATCTCAACAACAGCAACAACAACAACCAAAAGGTCTCTTATATAGAATATACTATCACTACCTTCTCTCACAGATTGACATATCACCTCAACAACCGGACAGCCCTCTACCAGTACATTTCAAAGGATCATAGCCCCACAGTCAATATTCGTCAGCTCTTTACAGAAAACTGGAGAATTTCATAAAATACCAACTCCCCAAAAGAGACTTCACATAATGGAAGTTCTTCTGATCAAAGCAAAATAACTTATTAAATATATTTCGACATCAGCAAAGGTGTTCTTAAATGCGTGTAGCATCCACCCGCGCAGATGACAGCATGTTGCGTCAGTTTCAGTCAGACATTCAAACAGATATATTAATGATTAGGCGGATTAAAATCAATTGAAGTATAAATATAAAAGTATAATAAAAGATAATACGAATTACTCTTCAAATGCTGCTATCACATTTTCCTGATAATCACCGATGATGGTCGAAAGATCTAGAGTAGCCAACTTTCAAACGCTTTAAAAAAATTTGATGACGTTAATAAAGGGTTTATACGCAAAGTAGAACTAAGAAATTAGATAGACGGAGTTTATTTCTTATTTTTAACAATGTATGATTATATGTATATATATATATATATATGTATATATATATATATATATATATATAATTCTTCATTTATACTGCTATCTTGACACAATATTCAGCAACTTTCAGCCATTTTAAAGCCGATCACCCGGAAAAAAATCCAGCCATTTGAAATAGCTGTTGCCGTCTTCCTGAGTCACTGATCTGTATTGGTTTCCAATTTCTAGTGTGTACTTTTGACAGTTCACGTCTTAATACAATTCCAAATGAGGACGGATCCCTAATGATCATGCTAGAACAAATTTTTGCTTGCCTCAAGGCCGAGGGTTTTTCAGTAGTTTGTATGAAAATAATACTCTCACGTTCAGTTCCATGAGTTGAAAAATAAGTTTGCAGCTTTTCCATAACCCGTGCGAAATACAGACAATATCATTAGTAATTTTGTCTACCGTTTATTTTCATCTCATACTTTCATTTTTTTTTAATCAAAACTCTACTGAGGTTATTGTTAGCTTAGAATTTGTTTAGTGAGAGTGGGAATAGATGAATTGACGACAGAAAACAACCAAATGTCTTGTTCCAAGTGGTATATCAGCTACATAATGAGCTATCTATGAAGTTTGGTTTGGTTTGGTTTGGTCCGGCGTGAGGACACAGTAGATAAGTGGTCAGTTAAGCTCGAGCTGATAACAGCCTGTGATAAAAGAAACTTGATATAAAGGTGAAGGGAAGCTAAAATTAATAATAATGCGTTATGATTCAACATCTAATGAAAATAAACAATAAAAACGACTTACATTATAGAGGTGCCAGTCAATCAAGCGGATAACGGTTCGGAGAATATATTCAGGAAACTGAGTTCAAACTCTGGCATAGAAAGTTCACGCTACACTACTGTCCTTGCAAAAGGTATGAATCCATCTTTTCCCAAGCTATAAATATTACAGGATTAAGTGAGAGACACAATTTTTGTTGTCTAAGTCTATTTCATTTCAAAAAAGGGCAGTAAGGAGTAAAGTATTATGTGGAGCTTAAGTAGGGACAGCCGAATGCGTAGCCAGCATGAGGACACTATTTACTCATCCCTGGGCAGTTTGGTCACTTTAGCTCGAGCAACGCAGTCTATCGTGGGCATTTGGCTAGCACCCTGGACTCGTAAAATATTTTCATATGTAGATTTGGATAATTCAGTATTATCAATCTAGATATTTCATAACTGAATTTATATGATTCAAAAAGTGTTATTTATTATTATCAGATTTCTTGAGAATCGCAGATCCCAAAACTTTAAACTCGACTGTGCACTGCCTTATATGCTAATATCTGGCGAATGTCAACATCGTACAATGGCACATACACACAAACACATGCACAGAGGCGGTGATTTCCTCACTTACACTTAGATGTTCAACACCCAAGAACAACAGTTTTTAAAGTGTAGTTAGTGGACCAAAGCGTCATACATTAATTTGCAGATCAAAGAAAAATCAAGACAACTCCAATCAGAATAAGTTACCAAATGAATTATTCCTCTTTCTAATTACGTATTTTTCTGAAGCAGGAATACCCAATCCATAACAATGAAGGTAATAATAATCAAGGTTACCGACATACGACGATCTAACTATCTCCCATTAGAACAGACTTTAAAATGATTTAAGAAATAGTGTCATTCAACCCATCGACTTTGCTTTAATTTCCATTCTGTTTTTGAATGTACATATATATCTACAAAATAAATTTTGTCTCTGAAAACTTGTGATGGTTTGTTTTTGCTCTTACAATATGGTCAGGAGTCTGCACCAATTTGTCAGGACCATTAAGATGTCTTCAGGGGGGAAGTTGAGACCCTGTGCTTTAGAATAGGGGACCGGCAAACATTTTTTTCGGTGGGTCTGATTAGCAATGTTTTTCTGATTCGCAGACGAATACAAACTTGAAGAATATATATATATATATATATATATATATATATATATATCAAAGATGATATTATCATCATCATCAGTCAGTTAGCGTCTGTCGTTGGACATAGACTTTCCCCAAGATTTACCTGATATTTCTATCTAGGCCGTCGCACAGTCAATACTTTTTAAAAATTTACGTAGCTTGTCAAGCCATCTTACTTTCTTTCGTCCACAGCTTGCACCTGATCTCTTGGGATCCATCTTTTGAAACGTAATTTCAAGTGCAATGGTATAACACCTATTTATTCGCACTCCCACTGGAGCGAAATGCGACTCAAGCTCAAGCTTTACGTAGAAAAGAGGAGAACCCCAAGAAAAATAGCTCCAGCCGACGCAACTGAGGTCACTAAAGCAACCTTGGTCGCCAAAGCAACTGAGATCGATAAAGCGTGAGGATGAGTCCTACCTGCCTCTCTTATTGCAATGGCACAGCACCGTCCTGGGGCAAACTGCTTCCCTGCAGCAGGGCCGAATAATAGAAAGAGAAACCAAGGACGAATCCAAAGGTTCCCTATGCGTTTAGCAATTCACAAAAGGGTGAAATGCGACAGAAAGTCGGTTAGTGATAAAGTGGAGCAATCCTTAAAAATTACTCCAGTAGCTGCAAATGAAGTCACGAACGCGTAAGGACGAGTCCGACCTGTCTCTTTTAGTGCAATGAGATAGTGCTGCCCAAAGGCGAACTGCTTCCCTGGGCCGAGTAATAAAGAGAGTTTATTTATTTATTTGCATCCCCATGACTACAAATACGACACGAAGTCAGATTAAGGTGGGATCCCATACGTTCGAAGACCTGCAGGCACAGGGTGCAATGAAATCGAACATTTGCGCATGTAAGGACGTATTGACAAGCTGGAATATGTCCATAGAACGAATCCTGTTGTGCAGGAGTCCCTAAGTCTCAACGCATAATTTCGCAAAGTCATTAGTGCAGGTTTGACTTGGTTTACAGGATGGATCCCGTTGACGCTCTCAGGGCGACCCTGAGCATGCTGGTAATTCCAGGATGGGGGACAATCCAAGACAATGTTCAACTTCTCAGCCCGAGGGATTCAAAGAACAGATACTACTAAACATGTAGTCCATAGATTCCCAAAGCACGCAACTGAGGTCGCAAATACGTGAGGACTAGCCCGACCTGTCTCTTTTAGTGCAATGGGACAGCGCCACCCTAGGGTGAACTACTTCCTTGTAGTTGGGCCATGTAATAGAATCCTAAGGTTTCCAATGCGCAGCCTCAGTGTCCACTCATCGGCAGACGCATTTCACCTGTGCACTTGGTCTTTGATGCTCACCACAGCACCATTCGGGAGACAAGAGTCAGTACCGACCCCTCAGGCTATGCCCTGGAGCAGATATTATACTTTAATCCATGCCAAAAAAGCCAGAAAAATAGTGGGGGGATTTAATCGCACTCCCACTGAAGTGAAATGCGATACAAAATCAAGACTAAAACTGGAGCATCCCATCAAAAATGCTCCAGTCGACGCGACTGAAGTGGCTCAAGCAACTCGTATAGTAATATATACCCTATGATCTTGAATTGAAATGTGACATTCTTAGATTTTGATATACAATCGAAGATGGAATGTTTATCCACAAATTGTTATTATGTATTTTACGGAACACTATTATCAAATATTTGAGAATTACTACAGCAACTCTTAGACTTATTGATTTTATACCAAAAATTGTTTCTTTAGTCGTAAGAATGGTCAATCAAGGCGGTGAAATCAGTAAAATTTTATAAGGCATCTGCTTAATCATGGTGAAATAATAAAGAAAATTAAAGAACATGTTAACAAGAATATGAAAACAGAATAAATGAGAATTTGTATTGATGTCAGGGGAATTAAGTAACCAAAAGAGATGGACCCAGTCTTTGTCGGTGTGAAAGGTCGTTGTATTGACTGGAACCAGGGAAAGGGGAAAAAATTTGGTTCTGGTCCATTTGTCTGATTGATTGGAGATCGAATATGGAATGCAACGTAACATATTGCCTACGTACATTAATAGAAACGCCTATTGAAAGGTTCATCATCATCATCATCATCATCATCATCATCATCATCAGTCTTTTAACGTCCGTCGTTGGACATAGACCTTCCCCAGGATTTGCCACACTTCCCTATCATGGGCGTCACGGAGCCAGTACTTCCTGAACTTGTCTAGCTCGTCTCTCCATCTAACATTTTGCCGGCCTCGGTTGCGCATGTGGTCTCAGGGGATCCATGTTGTGAGTCGCGGTGTCCATCGATTGTCTGCCATTCTTGCAACATGGCCAGCCCACCGCCATTTGAGATTTTTAATGTATTCTATGATGTCCCTAACTCTTGTTACGCACCAAAAACTGGTTTTGTTTCGTTTCAACCATGTATATAAGGATACTTTATTTGATAATTGAAGGTATTGAAAAGACGTTTGATGGAAACTTGATAGTATAAGGCATGGAATAATTACCTTCAAGTGTAGTGGGAAATTATCGAATTCTTCGGTGGAATATGTTGGTGGAGAATCATCTCGAAAAAGTTTTTCTGTGTAATTAGTGTTCTCAAAGATGATATCATAAGTTGGTTTGCACGCAGTCTGAGATGTAAATCGACTCTCGAACATTCAAGAGAAGGGACACAAACAACAAGTTACGTCTGTCATACTTACTGATCCCTCATTGTTAAATAAGTTTTGGGGGATAATCTTCGTAAGCTGTTTCAAAAGATAAATGATGTTCAGTATAAAATAATATCAAAATACAATACACGTAATATCTGGTATAAAATGACAGATTACATACATAACATAAGCTATATAGTAAGAAAGGGAGGCGGTGTTTAATCAGCACTGCTGGGGTGCAATTTTAATATAACTGTTTTGTTTTCAAAATCACTGAAACGGTTATATGATAAACAACTGATGATCCCAACAAGAGAAAATGTGCACATTATGCCATAATAACAAAGTACATGCAAAAACGTTTTTAAAAACATTTTTAAAAATTGAATAAAAATATTTCACTTCATTCCTTTAGACTACAACTTGAGACTAGCAGATGTGCCTTATTTCCTTATTACAATGATAAGTTATCAAGCTAACACAAACAGAGAAAAACATTTAGACATTAATTTGGCACTTCATGACTGGAAAAATAATGAAAAAGAAAAGAGAAATTCTTGTTACAGTTCATTAGAACACCTTTCATCAAATGAGATGAAACATGGGCACATATTTGGAACTGCAGGATTAAAAGAAATAGAGACCAACTTGCCCCAACACAGACATATTTATTGGGGAAGGGGGGTATTTTCCATGTCAACAGATAGAGCAAAAGCATCACTCTCCAACGATACCTTTCATATACAAGTTGGCTCACAATTATGACTGATACTATTCTTTTACTCTGAAACTCGAATGATTTCCATAACACGAGTATTTCATGATGATAGCCGATTGGATGAAAAAACGAAACAGATGGAGGGTTTTGCAAAAGAAAGTGAATTTTAAATAAATTCAAAATACTCATTTCCAACATAGAATTAAAGCATCTCAGTTATTCATGAGACAAGAACACTGTTCAGTCAGTTGTCGTTCATATGTAAATTTTTCCTCAGTGACCCTTGTTCATACTTTTCCATTCGAGTGTACATTTTCTATTTGGTTTTGTACACAACTAGATAATTCCACGAACGAGGCTAAAATCCACTAATTACATACATTGAAATATACGTTGATTGCAAAGTTATGTTTTAAGGTATTCCCTGGAAAATTTAATTATTGAAAAGGGTTCCTCGAGAAAAGATTGAAGACAACTGTCCTATAACAAGAATCAGCATCTGAGTAAAATGGCAGGAATGTTGGAATTGAAGTATATGTATAGGTGAAAACGGTATTATGCGTTGTCGAGCGATGCTTGTCTTGCAAAGTGAATTCGTTTTACTCTTAGAGATTCAAAAATGTGATTTTCAACAGAAATCGAATATCATTATTTAATTTTTTTTTTTAAACTTCCGTTTTTTTCCTTAGAAAGATCACAAGAAAGGTATAGTTGATGATAAATATAGTGGATTTCACTTAAGCAGAACATATGAGGATCGTGAACCTGGGTCGCAATAAGCGGCTATTCCTTTTAAACAAATAAGCATGTGAAACACAAAATATCATATGCATTAGATTCTGTTCTTGCTAAATTGGTCCTACTAAACGGCTATCCCTTGTGATCAATGTTCTATTTGACCAGAATCAACTACGTATACATATTAAATCACTGTAGCCCCACAAATAGCCAACCTGACCTACCGGCCTAGTAAGTAACAGATTATTTTCTTTCAGCGCGTCTCTGAACATGTGTTTCCAGGCACTCCAGGTCAGATTTTTTAGACTACAACCTTGAAAATCTAAATGTTTATACCACTAGACACCATCAGAAAAAAATCTTTTTTCAAAAAATGTTTTTCTTTGGTTTCTTTGGTCATTTTAGAATAACAATGCCCACATTATGTGTTGGTATTTTTTACGTAATTTTAGATAATCAATTCCGATAAACGCACAGGCTACACTGATTGATCATGCGGGGTGAGGATTTATATAGATATAGATATAGATAGATAGATAGATAGTAAGTACCGCAGTATTTTTATGGTCGGCCATCTTTATGGTATTTATCCTTACTTTTCTCGATGTTTATCGAGGTTTCTTCGATGTATACTTCTGTAAAGTGAATACACAGTATATGACACCTACCAGCCTCAGGGATAGTGTTGTCCACTGGTTTCCTAACTATATCTCTGATGATTTGTTGGTTTTTTTATCAGGTGTTGGTCTAGGTAGTTCAGATTTTTTTCTATGGTTTGCTGTTGCAGAACTTTTCGGAAGGATGATGCGTCTATAAATGTTGTTGCTATCTCGTATAGTGTTGTCTGTTTTGGTAAGTTTGTTTTTTTCTCAGTGTGGTGGGTTCTGTGTGCCTATATTCTGATATCGTGTATGAATTAATGTTTTAAAAGTCTATTCCATATATTTTTCTTCCTCTTCTAAGAATTGAGGACAGTTATTGCATGTGAGTAGAACTTGCAGTGCCCGTATATGTGGGAGGATTTGTGGCGTTCGCTTAGTTGCAGGTCCATCTTGAGATGTCTAAAAACGGGGGGGGGTGCTTTTGGATTCTATCTTGTACGTGAAATCTTTTTCAATGTGTCTCAAATAAGATGCTTCTTTCGGCAGGATATATATATATAATTATCAATTACGTTTCATCCTATAGGAATCTATTTTGAAATGACCCCCCCCCATTGTTTTACGGCTAATGTATCACCTAGACAACGTAAATGAAATAAACAATTATAGAAAATGGAATTGAACCTTCGGCTGATAGGGTAGCCGTTCCAACGTAGCGATGCTCTTACCATTGAGATAAACAAACGCCGGTAATACAAAGGCTCAAATAACTGTTTTCATACCTAATCCTATGTCATTCATTCTCGGGCAATTGGCTTCATTCAACACGACAGTTTTGTATTAGGAAATTCATAATCATTATTTCTATTGATATTCGGACCATCCTCATCTTGGTTGTTTTTAATACAACGTTTCGGCTGTTGCACTCTACGGCCTTCGTCATTTTCAGGTATCATCTAACCTTTATTTATCCGACGGGGGTATATTGACCGTACTCCCGTCTTAACGTTAGTAGTATTGTTATATTGTCTCACACTAGGATCGAACCTAGAACCATCAGATTACTTTACAGTAATTTGTCTGATGCTGTAACCACTGCGCTATGTCTCCATGCGGACAACAGGTGCTAATTTTTAGGAGCCTTAAACCTCAGGTGACAGTTATGATTATTTTTCTTTTATGTTAGTTTTCTGTTTTTTATTATTAGAGGTTCCCATATGGTATCCATTTCAATGCTGGGATTACTGACGCAGTTTTGCTTGCCGAGCTAATGGGTCGACTCTTTCAATTTTCGAATTTTCCAGTCTTCTGCCTGATCAATTATCTCAACCTTGTTCCAGAGGGGTAGGTGGTCTCCCTTTTCTTTCCATACTTGGTCAGCTATACCCAATTTGTTGGTTTCACCTTTACTCACCACTTTTCGGTGTTCTTCCACCCGAACCCTTCAAGGGGCGACATGTTTCACCTGTGTATTCGTGCCCACAGCTGCACGGTATTCAGTATACACAGTTTTTGGTGTTCGATAACTCAGTGGGTGGTTTGGTGCGGGAGAGGTAGCTGCGTAGCGTTGATCTGCTTCTGAATACGGCCCAGATATTATATGGGGCGCAGATCTTCTTGATCTTCTCAGACACATTCTTAAGGTAGGGGAGACAGACTGTAGTTGCTTTATGATTGTCATCCTCCTCCTCCGTCACTCTCCTTTCACTAGTGGTGACAGTTAAGGCTTTGGGTAGCCATTTTTCTGGAGATTCTTGCTTTATGTTACGCATCTCACAGAGGTATGTGTCAGTGTCGCTACTTATTAGCTTTGCTCGGTGCTGGAAGCATCGGACGATCCCTTTCTTAACGCTGTATGGATGGTTAGAGGCGAAGTTGAGATATCGACCAGTGAACGTTGGCTTACGATACACAGATATATTGAAACCTTGTTCTGATCTTGTTACCTGTACACCCAGGAAGGCTAATTTATTGTTACTCTCCTTTTCCACTGTGAACTGTATAGAAGCTCTGATTGAGTTCACATGGTCAAGTAGTAACTGTGGGTCTTCTGGATCATTCTTTTCGATCATAAATATCCATTTCTTTATACATAACTGGCGTGTTGAAAGAAGCCAATAGACCGAGAATGAACGAGATAAGAATTTTGTGTGAAAACGGTTATAAAATGCAATTATAATTATTCTGTCGGATCATATACATTTTTCTTGATGGCATAAAGGTCGCGTTAAAAGAAACAAATAGAGCAGATATAGACTGTGAATCAACATAAAGAGAATCCGGTGTTAAAATAGGTTTTTGGGTCTTTGTATTACTGGAGGCTGTTTATTACAAAGGTAAGAGCAACGCTGCGTTGAAGCCATCACCCTATCGTTTGTGGGTTCGATTCCTGCAGTAGCCCTATTTTCTTTAATTGTTCATTCAGGTTATGTTTTCTTGACCGAATGATACATTCACTGTGTAATAACATGAGATCATTTCCAATAGAGTTCCAAAGGCTAATGCGTTCCAACATACTTTGTATCTTTGTACAATTTACAATGTAAGTATACTTAACTTGATGAATCATTTTTCCAATGATGAAATATTTTGATCAGAGGTTATGTAGATTTTTTTCTCCACTGGTCAAAATCAAGGGGGGAAGTTTTTTTCTCCACTTTTAAGGATCAAAATCGATAATTGACAATTCTTTCTATTTTCAGGCCTCAAAATATGAGGGATTCTTTTTCACTTCTAGGATACAAAATCTGGGGATAAATTTGTTCTTTAATATTCGGATGCAAAATCGTTATTGCAATTCCAAGGGATTAAAATCAAGGGGATATTCTCTTTTCAATTCTAGGGGTCAATATCTAGAGTAAAATATTATTTCCATACTTATGCATCAAAACTTAGAGGAAATCTTTCAGTTCAAAATAGTGTGGTAATATTTTTTTCTCTTTTTAAGTGAGGTACTCTTTTTCAAATTTAGTGGTAAAGATTGAGAAGAGATTCTTTGCAAATTTGGGGTCAAATTCGAAGGAAAGATTTTTCGATTTTCAGTAGTCATTATCAAGGTAAAAATCTGTTTTCACTTTCAGGGGTCAAAATCTACGGGCCTTTTTTTCAATTTAAGAATGGAGATTTTCTTTTCACTTTAAGGGGTTAAAATCAAGTGGAAACGTTTTATTCGTTTTTAGGGACCACAATCGAGGCATTTGTTTTCACTTTTAGGGTTCCAAAGGATTTCTTCCAATTTCGGGGGACAGAATCGAAAGGGAACTTTCATTTTCCACTTTTAGATGTCATCTTCATCGTAGTCTACCATACATCACCATCAATCGTGGTATCCCATATCTTTCCATCAATCGTGGTAACCGATGTCTTTCCATCGATCGTGGTATCCCATATCTTTCTATCTACCATGGTATCCCATCAATCGTGGTCTCCCATATCTTTCCATCCATCGTTGTATCCCATATCTTTCCACCAATTGTGATATCCCGTGTCTTTTTATCCATCGTGGTATCCCATATCTTTCTATCCACCGTGGTATCCTATTCATCGTGGTATCCCATATCTTTCTATCCACCGTGGTATCCCATCCATCGTTGTATCCCATATCTTTCCAGCGATCGTGGTATCCCATGTCTTTTTATCCATCGTGGTATCCCATATCTTTCTATTCACCGTGGTATCCCATCCATCGTGGTATCCCATGTCTCTCCCTCAGACATGGTCTCATGTCTCTCCGTCCATCGTGATTAATTTTTGAACTTTGCCAATAAGTTTTTGGTTAGGGTGAATTTAGAATGTAAATATATGCTAGATGGTCCCTTATTTTTGGTCTGATCATGCTCCTGCTTACCTACAAGTTTACTATTATTTTAATTCACCTAATGCCTGTCTGTCTGTGTAAGCAGAAATCGAGGACGGCTAGAGGTACGACGCCTATATTTTCTGTCGTTACTAATGGCATTCTAGAGTATGTTTTATACCTATTTATATTTGGAAATTCAAAATGGCAATAATGTGGGGTCTGCATTCGCACTACTGATCTGATTTCAACGTATTTATCTATCTGTAAGTTGGGTTTTCAGCTACTTTTATTGATTAATGTACGTTTTCTTTTTACTTTTTGTGTTAGAATACACTGTGAGGGCGTGCCTGATGAAACTTCGATAAATAGTCCGTTGTGATCCAAACAGGTCACCGTGACAGTGTGATAGCTGCGAAAACGGAAGTCAGCAAGGAATTGCATATCTGAGAAGAGAAGCAAAAGGTTTTATACTAAGAACAAAATACTTTTATCAAATAACCAATATATTCTTTATCAACTGCTCCCGTCTTAGAATGCACAGGTGATTTTTCTCTCCTGGGACGGAGGAATGTATTGTTGAGTGCACTGTAAAATAATGCAACTTCATTTTCTATAAAAGCAAATCGTCGAAATCCAGACTAAATCATTTCAGACACTTTTCAAATGTTCACTAACACAGCCACATTCACACTAACGGTGAACAGGTGCTTGCAATTTTGCGATGTTGAAGAAGACTCTATTTTCTATGGCGTTATGCCTTCTATGTGCATTATTCTTGACTGGACTTCGTAGGATTTTTCAATTTGTGATCTTGTTCTTATATGATATGCATGGCATTTCTTTCTTTTTTCTTTTTTTGAGGAACCGCATTTCTATTGCATTTATATTTTCCATCAACCTTGTGATGGTCCATGACATGTTTTGTAATTCTTCCAATGCTCCCGATGTCATGAAAACGTCATCAGCGAATATGAAGTGATTTACGTATTTCTCATCGATATTTAAAGCTATTCTATACCAGTCAGTTTTTCAGATGTTTTCGTGGCTCGCTATAAAGAGTTTAAGTGATATTGTATCCTTTGTCATATTCATTTTCTTATTTTATCTAGTTTGCATCTTTATGCAGTGTAATTATTGCAGAGCCACTTTTTATACGCTCGCAATGATTTGTAAGTAATTCTCATTAACGGATCGTTGTCGCATTGCATTGAAGGCTGCTGCATGTTCTTCTGTCAAATGCTTTCTCGTAAATTTCAAAAGCCACATCAAAGTGTTTTTTCTTTGGTATTCTAATAACACTAACATTACATACTTTATTGTATGTAAGTGGTCTATTGTTGGATAGCCACTTCAATAGCCTACTAGTTCGAGTTGTTGATTTTCATCCAAAGTGCCTGATATTCTCTGAGCATTTTGAGGTGTATACATTTTCATAATACCCTAATAAGATATAGATAGTAAAAAATGACCAATTTCCGTGTATATAGAGAAAGGATCTCAGGATTTGTAGAAAAGCATAAGTAACACAGAAGAAAGGAGCAATAACCACACAATCTCTCTCTTTTATGCACACGCATACATATGTATATATTGAAATAATTGATTCACTACACAAACATGTTTATGTTTTTGGCTTTTTTGCCTCCGTCAAGCGAATTATTACTTTACTGTTATGCTTTTTTGATGATTTTCTCTAAACTACAATTGATTTTCAGTTTGTCCTTGTTAATTATTTTACACAGTGAGTTGCTCAGGAAAAGTGTTTTTCTCTTAGTTTGAAGAATATTTTCCCTGTGTTGATTTTTAGAGGGAGTGAATTCATGGCTTGTTGTTATAGATTACTTGGAATGTTTCAGATACGTTTTTAATTAGTCTGTTGTTAATCTATCAGCTTTATGTTGTTGGTTTGTTTCCAGGAAATACATCTCCCCTCTTGCATCTCCCCTCCTCCAGTGTTGAGGTTCACTTTTACATGGTCTTTGTTTAATTCTCTTAATATTCTTGCTTGGTTGACATCTATACATCTAAGATAATTACGAGAAGATGATTAAGCTTTGCTTATAATGGCTGGGGTATAATGATACAAATATTTGTATTCATAGTAATACTGCTACTACGAGACATGTAAACAGCAAGATTTTCTTCGAACTGCTGCAAATATTTTCTCCGAAAAAGATGGTTGGCTCCTGTCGAAACACATCAAAATTCCTCCACGGAATGATAAAAAAATACATATTCATTGAATGCTTGACACCAACTCTCCATCCTATAATAAATTTAAAAAAAAAACAGAACCAAATACACTTATCCTGAGAAATGACCATTTCAAACCAAACGTTACTCTCGTCTACACAGATCTAAGCACTCACCCCGCCCTGTCACGCCCTGTCTCGCCCTGCCCCGCCTTGCCCTGCTGCTCCTACTAAACACCCGAATAACACAAAATTTTTCCCATTTCCCTCCTCAGCTATTTTCTTCACCTTCCGGTCGTCATTTTTATCAACATTCTATCGGATCACTTCATATCCACAGTACACACACACACACACACACACATATACATATATCATTACTTAAAAAATATGAAAATAAGATCCAGTTATACCAGTGTTTCATAAAATAGCATTTATCAAACTGAATTTTCGAGCACTGTGATTTAATATTACCAACAGCATTTTATATGTGTCTCTTATATCTTTTTTTACAAATTACCAAGATTATCATTATTATATATATAAGTATGTGAGCGACTTTGTCATGGGGCCTCTTCATGCCTCTCAACCCATTTGGATGGTGTGAGGATTTAGGTTTATTTGCTGTCCTTAGATATTTATATAAGGCCTTTCCTGCCGTGAAGCAGGGATGAGTTCGTTCTGGGTAGATTTTCCTCACTTTTTTGTTTTTGTTTTTCACTTATGGAGCTGAAACATGGAACCAAACCAAGAGACAGACCTGCAAATTGAGAACCATGCAGCATGCACATCAAAGAATTACGCTCAACCTCACATGGAGAGACCACAAAATAGCACAATACATCCAGGAGTTTGAGACATCATAGAATCCATTAAAAAATTCAATTGGCAGTTGGCTGGCCCTGTCACAAGAATGGCTGACAACCAATGGACATTACGACTCACAACATGGATTGCAAGAGATCACATGCGTAATTGACGCCTGCAACGAACTAGATGGAGAGACAAGCTTGATAAATTTAGAGAGTACTGGCTCTGCAACGCCAACCAGAAGTGTGGCGAATCCTGGGGAAGGTCTATTTCCAACGATGGACCTTAGGAGACTGATGATGATGATGGTGGTGATGATGGTGGTGATGATGGTGGTGATGATGATGATGATGATGATGATGATGATGTATGTGAGTCGAAAATATATACAACAAATCATGTATGTTTTACGACGATTTCTCTATTCTATGAATGCCTGATACATTGAGTATAGATAATATTTTATAGTGTGGAGATAGGCTAATAAATTGTCACTCTCCTTTGATGTATGAAAAACTCTGCAAAGTGTCTGAGTGAGTGCAAAAAAATTCCAGAAACCATTTTGGAAAATATGGAAAAGCACTTTGCATTGAAATAAGAATCATTTCTTGCAATTGTCGAAAAATACCGAAATAAAAAATCGATGGTCAAATCAAAAACGAATTATCTCCAACGGAATGTTGCAAAAATTATACCATTGATATTCAAGAGAATGTGTCACACTAATCTTCAAATCAAAGATGGTCTGTTTGCCTTGCAATTACATCCAGTTGGAAAATAGTTTCTTACTGCAAACTCTTGCACGCAACTAAAAATATCAATACTAGCTGAGTAAAAATGGTTGTTTAACATAACGATTAGATTTGCTTCCTTTTTCCTTCTCTGTCTTTGCCTGTCAGTTTCTCCTTTCTTTTTGTAAGTGTGTTAGCCCGACCGGTGGGAGAGCCGCAAAATTTTATGGAATCTCTATAAAATATGATTTCCATCCATTGCAACTTCTTTTCATACATACTATGTGTAAATAATCACTTTTCATTTGTTGTGCTGTGTATCTCTGTTAGTGTTATATAAAATGCAAAAGTATATGTGTATATGCTCTTGAAAGTCATGAAATACAAATCGCAATGGGAAAACTAAGACGTATCCGAAATCAGCATGTCACAATTTACCTAAAGCGTACATTTTCAATCAGATGTAGAAAATTTTACTTTTTTCTTTCTCTTTTTTTTCTTTTCAAGTGCCTCTCAATTTAGTAGATATACAAATCTCCTGGGAATTTAAGAAAGGAAATATTTGTTTCCATTTACAATGTAGCTATAATGCTAAATTGCAATCTCAATTTTCATTCGTCGTAGATGTCCATGGATGAATTTTTTTTCTCAGAGCTTATGCCAGTATTATCTTAAAGAATCTCGTCTTATCTCCTAAATTAATCCAAATCAAATGCAACGATAGAACAAGGGTACAATTTAAATCCAACTTAGATATGCAAACAGTTGATCCCAAGTGTGATCACATGAATTGTTAGTTTTGATATCAAATTGTTTTTGAAGTTTTCACTGACAGCACTCATTTGTAGGTTGGATTTCACGGGAGAAAATTCGTATCAGGCCTACGTTAGCGCCCACGAGATAAAAACTAATCTTATCACCATGAAAATCATCAAGATAAACAATACACCTGTGTTTAGAAACGAGGTTAATATATACATGCAATCTTTTCTTTTAATTTCATGCACTTTCAATCTTACAGACGTTCAAATTGTCTGAAAATCCGTCAGTTTTTTTAAAGGGTGTTCTATTATCAATATAGCCATTATGCTGAACACCATCCTTACATTCCAATCATCATAGGAACCCATGGTTGTGATTTTCACTTAGAACTTGGGTCAATCAAGAAATGTTTTCCGTAACCCGAATCTGACAATGAAACAATTTTTTAAAGAGGAAAACCGTAATTCGATGTGCATAGTACCAACACCATAAGTGTACACATGATTCAGTTGAGAGAAAAGTTAATTTCAGAGGTTGTTACGCTCTTGCCTGTGGGACTGCAATGTGCACCGGGCCAAAGGTTGAGGGGCAAGTAACCCATCCTCCGTCACCTCTAATCAGATTTCATTAAATCTCTATGGAATATCATTTGCTTTCCAGTGTTCTTAGATTTAGAAATTTTTCCGCAGGCAACATCAGTTAGCCCAGCTAGTATATATATATATATATATATATATATATATATATATATATATATATATATATATATATATATATATATATATGATGTGTGTGTGTGTGTGTGTGTATTAGAAAATAGCAATGCACAAAAATTCAAAAAGATTAACAAATGCATCATAAAAGAAATGAAAACAAAGTTAAAATTCTCGAATGTCACTTTTAATTCAAGTAATACCACCCATGAAACTTATAGAAGAGAAAATTCTGTGACCAAATAAATCAATTCTTGTTCTAAGCACCAAATTAAAATCATTAAAAAAGATCCCCAAATCTATAAAAACTACACAAATACATAACTCTTTCAATGAAAAAATATTCAACAATGTTAAAAATGATTAAACTGAACCCCTAGAGGATAGCAGTTTCACAGAAGCAAACTTCAAGTATGATAAGTAAAATCCAATTGCAAAAACAAATCAACAACAAAAAATAGAGGTAGAAAAATCTGATATACATCAACATTCAACCTACGAGTGAAAACTACCATAAGTAAAATATTAATCCAATTAATAGTATCAAATCAAATATCGTTCACCAAGCCGAAATATCAAGCCAAGAGAAATCCCTACGAGTGAAATATTATAGGAATATCGTGTACACCCTTTAAATTTAGATTAGCCAACCGTATATCATCCATTACTGATTAAACATATGAAAATAGTACATCATTGTGCACATATCATTGGAGAATGTGTGATAATGATTTCAAACCAACTGTAATATGGAAAATATTAAAACAAATATATATATGCCAAAATATTAAAACTCTATACCACTTATACCCAAATGAGAAATTTGAAATCCTTTGTTCTGTGAATAGATAATAAAACAGATTTATTAAACAGAAAAAGATGATCATATAACCCACAGAGGTCTTATAAAAAAAGAAGGGATCCCTGCAGGGGGAAATAATTCTAAGAAATTTAAGAAGAAAATAAAAACACTCAGGGATTACAAACCAACAACCATTTACCGATTATGCAAATAGTCACACCATATTCCCGGCTTGTAATTTAAAACCACCAGCAGATATACACAAACTACAAATCAAATCAAATAAAAGAGGAACTCCTCTTTACTTGACACATGCACAAATAATGTCCCAAGAAGGAATGTAACATATACCTAATCATTCGCTTAAAAAACCCAAATAGGGCAGAAACATAAACGTGTTTGTGTAGTGAATCCTGATTCTACTGTCTATGCATATATACATCAAATTGATAATTTTGATATTTGAATTCCACACTACAACTGGCCTATTTCAACGCGATAGCGTATCATCAAATGTACAAATTTTCACTATACTTCAAACATGGAGAGATCGGGATTCTATCTATCTATTTATTTATGTAAATTTCTTTGCTTGCTTCATTTCCCACCCATTTTCATCTGTTTGTTCTTTGTATTTACTTTTGTTTTGAAATGTCTTTGACAAGTAAATATGTGTCGGTGTAAGATTTTCTTATTTTTCTTTCTTGCTGTCTATTTGTCTGGATTTTTATGTCCGCTGCGAGTGAAAGAGAAGGGGAAAAGGAGAAAAGAAGAGGAAAGAAGAAAAGAAATGAGAAAAGCAAAGTAAGGCGAAGGAAGGGAGAAAGAGAGCAAGAAAGAAACGAGAAAGTAGAAAGGGAGGGTTCTGATTTGAAAAATTATATAAATATATATGTGTGTGTGTGTATGTATGAAGACAAAATAAGATAAATAAAATGAATTATGTATTCGCATTGTCTGTTCATAGTTTATTTTGATAAAATAAAAGAAGAGATTCTTTTACTATCAATAGAATAGATAAATGAAATAATACAATACAATGATAATATACAAAGAATAGTTGGGGTTGGTCCAGGGATATTATTCGAATAATAGATATTTCTGTGCTTCTTCATGCAATTGTTTTCCGTACGATTGAGATTAATCGAGTTAATTATGTAATTTCATTATATAACATAAGTAAATAGATGAGATATAGAATACTAAACTGATTATTCGATATCTTTGGATATGATTTTTGTTTATGGGAATTTAATAACCCCAACTGAATAAGAAACATATACTATTTTGTAAAGATGTATTATCCAACTTATTCCAGACGATAATGGAATCATTCGATGTTCTGCAGTGGTGCATGCGTGCCCCCACACACATGTGTGCATGAGAGAGAGAGAGAGAGAGAGAGAGAGAGAGAGAGAGGGAGAGAGAGAGAGAGAGAAGAAGAGAGGGCCAAAATTTGGCACTTGCTACTTTCAATCCAGTAATGTCACAGGAGATTCTTTCACAGGAATAGAAATCGGCTAGAGCACAAAGGTCAGGATACAAATTTTCAATTCCATATTTTATTCAGGACCAACTCCAGATAACTGACATTTCAGTCATTACAGTTCTATAGCTCAACTACGATTGACGAAAATTTCCATCAGTCAAACAATGGACCTTTCCATTAAAAGTTACGAAAGACATTTACTGCTTATTTCTATGTTTCTTTGTCAATAATTTCAAGTGGAAAGTCTATTGCTTCCAGAGAAAACAAATTGTTCAGCTGATTTTGTGCCATCCTTTACGGTCAAATCAGCACTGCATACAGACCACAGCAGTTGAGCTTCTCCTGTTGCTGTTAATTCGTTAAATCCTTTGAGACTTCTCCTTTCACGAATCCAAAGTAACTGCGATAAATTTGGTTTTGATCTTCTTCTACGACCAAAAGCTACAGTAATTCACTTGTCGGGTCATTCGATTTTGTTTAAAGAGAAAAGGAATTTTTCTAAACTAATAACCGTGAGAATAATGCAGTTTCATTCATTTGATCATTTGGACACGTATCCTTTATTGAATTTTCCCATCTTAGATGAGGGATGATTATTATTATGTAAAAATTCTCTTCGATCCACTGTCCTTATCTTGGTTCATACCAAAATGGCGTTTTATACGAGTTGCGTGTCGTACGGAAATGTAGATTGTCTTAGAAAAGTCCCCCATGGCCCCAGCTCTAAACTAGTACACATGTTTGGCACCCGAAATTAGACAGTAGGGTACAATGGTCGAAACACTGTATTACAAAAAATGAAACAATTATGAATAATTTGATTATTCAGCACGTTTAAGATACCTAAACTTCTATTTCTACGTCATCAGAAAAGTCCATTCCATAGAGATGGGTTATTCGCAATCAATTCTTCTGGTGATGTAGAAAAGTGTTACGTACACAAAAGAATATACGGATAAACATCGCATATTTTTTATCCTGTTGAATCGTGTACGGATTGTCATTGAGGATTTGGTCGGACCAGAGCAGAAATCCACCGTGAAGAGAAGTCTCAGGATCGGTCTGGCAGGGTCACCTTTTGTCACCCCTAAGTTGGAACCCTTTCTGTGCAGGCTAAGGGACAAGATGGTGAATCCGGCCCAATGTTGAAAAAGCCATTCTTGAACCAAAGTGTCTGCGTATGCCAATGACACCACCATTTTTGTGTCGTGTTACCGAAACAGATATGTGGTGGAGAAGGCCCCAGCACGATACGAGCAAATGACAGAGGCTAAGATGACCCGCAAAAAGTCGAACAGCTTGTAGTTAGCCCCCGGGAAGAGTACATATCACTCCCATAATCATTTTGTTGGGAAAAAAAGACCTGCCGGAATCTTAAAATTATGGTTTGCTCCCAACTTGAGAAGAATTGGTCGGAGGTACAGGCAAAGGTCAAAGCGTCGGTTTGAATTTAGCTTCGAAGAGTCGAGGTGTGCAGCACGTACTGTCTGGCTGTATTTCTCCTGCCTGCAAAGCAGATGTCAGCGCTTTAGTGTTCACACTTTTCCCTCCTGTGGAAGGGAGGCAAGCCAATGATTCAAAGACAGGTCTATATCCAATAGGGGCTTGGGAATGCCACACTTGATAACCGTGCATTAACAGAGAAGCCTGCATGAGAGTGGGAGATCAGAGAGACGTTTCTAAATCTCCATCTCTTTCCATGGGTCATAGGCTGTCGGAGACCCAGGAGAGAAGCTCAGTTACTTATTGAGTGTCTTCGGGCATTGGACAAACTTTCTCAGTCAATTGGCCTCTTACGGCCTAGAAAGACACTGTATCGAGATTTAGTGGAGGGGCTACTTCAGATCCGCTCGGAGAAGAGATCAGCATATCGGGAGGGGAGCTCCGCTATCTTTGATATCGGGTACTAGTTGCAGATTACCTCAATATCTCTATGTTTTCTCTCAACTGACGATTCGTTTGAAATGCGTCACCCTTAATGACTCTGCTCACAGAGTGGGCTCGGCAGACTTATCTGATTGTCTTAGCTGTAACAGTTGTATAGAGGAAACAGATTTTTACCCCATTTTCTGCGACAAAGTCTACCCGCTCTGGAACTACGTCAATGAATGACGGCTGTTTCGTGTATATGTGACAAAATATAGCCTTCGTTGTCTGGGATGAGACGGATGGTGTTTCTGACGCTGCTGGCCATGGCAAGAATGTTAATACGGACGACGTGACAGAAGATCTAAACGAATTATGTAATCAGAAATCGATTGACCTCTTTTTACATCAATTGAAAGTGAAAAATGGGATTTTTCTGTATCCATTTGAGTTGCATCTCTTTTTCAACACACCCGTCCCAGGAATTTACGAAAATTTTTTAATCTTGAGAAAGGCTTTTTTACCCTCGAACCCATCCGTATCTTTCTGCACCTTTAATCCCCATTTCCTCTCTAGTGATTGATCCCTTTGTTTCTAGACCAAATACCAGAAAACAGCAGCCGTTCTTCCAATTAGTGCAGGTAGGAGATGTCTTCTACTAACTAGTCTCTTATTTTCTCTAGTTTTACATGAGACCCCTCCCCCCACATCATTGTGCAATTGTAAGTATAAAAAGACATTCGTCTAGGGGTATTTGAAACCCCCACAGAGCAAATGAGTTAAATATAAGGATTGAAAGAGAAGGATAAATTCTCATTGTGAAAGAATATTGTAAGAATGGGTGGTTCACGAAACGATCTAGTTAAGAGGAAGATAGCCAACAGAAGATCACCAGCCTACTCCATTCCCTCAACAGCCAACGTTTTTCTATTAAATTTCATATGTAGATTATTATGTCGTTTGCATTCTGCTTTCAAATATCTTACAATCTGGGGAGTAATTTCGGTAAGAAACCAACTCGTTGGCGAAGAAAAATAGCCAATTTTTAAGGACGCCAACGTTTAGAATCAAAATCATGCTGGCCTCAATTATGCTGTTGTAAGAATTATCTTTCTTTGCGGAAAATTATGCGTTCACAGTTGCTTACCAAAAGAAACTATTGTCAAGAACCATTTCTCTGTGTCTCTTAAGTTGGTGAAAATGAGGTGAAAGAAACTCGTTTCATCGATTTTCCAAGTGTGTACACCTCTATTTGTGAAGATTTTTCGGTGGGAAATTCAGAAAAAATGCCATCTTTAGCTTTTGCTTTTCAGACGAAGTGGGGGGGGGTTGATCGTATGGGTAATGGTGCGCGAAATGGACTTGGTTAGCTAAATTCAAATTCCAGCAAAGACAATTTGTTTTAATTTCTCACTAATCCTCTTGGGAAAGGTATTGGTAAAATACCGTATTATGCAGTAATACGAATGTTTCAAGTCTCTTAGTCTAACTCACTTATCGCAGAGTAACTCAATTGGTTATACCAACTATTTTCTTTGCTTTCTTGGAGGTAGAAGTCGGGTTAGACGTGAATAAAATAAATTTTGGCTCTCACAACGGACGGCCACTATGATACTAACGATAAAATGTCATCGAAACGTTCAGGCATAAGTATTGTCATACGTCAGCTCACACCCGACTGACTTACATCTAATCACACATACGTCTTAGAGCTTAGAACCGTTCATTGGTGGATGAAAGGAAGTTTTCCATTGCAGTTCAATGGCTCAAGTGCGAACGACTAAAATTTCCGTCATGTTATTTTCAGATTGCTGAAAAAAATGAAATGTGCGTGTCATTTTTCAAGTTCTCGAGATAGGGAAGGCTACAAGAAGTTAAAATAGCAGGCACCTCGCTAGAATTAGCAAATGACTTGGTCAAAGAAATGTAATAGATGGCATTTGTTCATTTTGGAAAGGCAATGAAGACATATGTACAATACAGAGTATAGCTAAATGTGTATATTTCATAGTATGATTGACTTGCGTATCATTTGACACAAATTGCCTCAAGGCTCAACATAGAAAGCTTACTTATGACACCTCAAGACACTTGCAATGGGACAGTCAGGGTAACTTATTTACCACAGCTACGTGATGGGAAAATTTGATAATTTATAAACATAATTTAGTCTTGCTCAAGATCACGAGTACGGGGAACTTAGTTTTGATCTACT
This sequence comes from Thysanoteuthis rhombus, assembly GCA_963457665.1. Lineage (NCBI taxonomy): Eukaryota > Metazoa > Mollusca > Cephalopoda > Oegopsida > Thysanoteuthidae > Thysanoteuthis > Thysanoteuthis major. The sequence continues at coordinate 12,173,919 of OY735215.1, forward strand.
GTTATTTTTGATTTATTTTATTACACGCCTATGGAGGATCAATCTCTCTACACCAGTGGTTCTCAAACTTTGACCGTTTATTCTCAAAAATGGGTGTAGAGCGTTCATACTGATTATAGGAAAAATAAGCCATCACAAATTTTCTGAAACGGCATTTATTTCGAAAAATATACACTCGTAGAAACTGCCTTGTAAGCAACGTCATTTGGAAGCATGCTGTGTTGGAGATGATGAATTTAAAAGATGGAAAAGGGGATAATCAATTCTGCTCTCGCCTTTTGTTGAGCGATGATCACAAAAAGTCTGAAAAGCGTCAACACTGGCAAACACAAACTAATGTACAAATTAAGCATGAACTAAAATTGTAAATTGACCTTTCCCATTAGAAACATATCCATAGCCAGCAAGAACAACTTGAAATCTAGAGAAACCACTGTTGTTGACAGTTTATAACTCTAAAATGGAATGGAAATGAGAGAAAAACCAATGAAATGAATCAAAGTGACAATGATTTTTTGCAAATATCTTTGAAGTCTGCATCAATGGCGGTGAGCTAGAATTGCGTATTGGTCAAAGCCTTCCGTCCGTAATGATGATTAGTTTTTATTATTGTGGATCAGAACTTCTGGCTTCAACAAATACGTAATTAGAAAAAGGGAATAAAATAGCCGTTGTCTCGACTCTTCTATAGTCTGCTAATTAATGAATAAAACTTTCGGGGACCCCTAGTATAGCCCACGCAGACCACTAAGGGTTCACAGAACATACTTTGAGATCTGTTGCTCTACACTAACAAAGATCTGCAAGGATAACTTATCAGCTATAATTTATGATAGGCATCTAGGTACATATTGATCAAACTGAGTTGTCTGACACAAGGCCATCATAGCTGCGTATCAAACTGAGTAGGTGAGATCATTTTCTGCAGAACTGTCTTACAAAACCTCGCTCTACAGCAGGCAGTCATCATCATCAGCCGTTTAGCATCCGTCGTTCGACATCTGTTTTGCCAAAGATCCACCAGACATCTCAATCACGATCATGTTACGAGTCATGGTGTCCGGCGATTGTCTGACAGTCTTGCAAAATGACCAGTCCACTGCCATTTGAGTTTTCTTACGGTTTTATATAATATCTCAGACTGTTTTATCACCAAAATTCTCTGCTGTTGTGATCTCTGTGTGGGATGTTCAACGTGATTCTCTCTGGTGCTCGTTGCATGATTCTCAGTTTGAGAGTCAATCTTTCGGTTAAGTTTTATGCTTCAGCTCGATCAGTGACTATTGGGAGGATGTATTGGTTGTATATCCTTCTTTTGAAGAGTAATGAAATTGTCTTGTTCTTAAAGGCTGAGCTTACTCTACCAAAAGCTTGCCAACCTGAGTGGTTCTTCGCCTGATCTCTCCTTCTTTTGAAGATTTCATGAAGATTCGTTGAAACTCTCGGTGCAACGTCACTCACTCTAATGGAATTATTTGATGACGTACGGGTTCTAACAGTATGTTTGTTGTCATATTTTTGCAAGTCTATTATCAGAGATTGGTTTGCAGCAACATCATACGAGCATTTCAGTGCATTATTCTAAAAATTACATAAGGGTAATGAAAAGTAATTTTTGTCTGTACTATCTGGTTTCTCATTATTGTTACACATTATATAAAATCTTCTTGATATAATGGTTAATTCATTATATTGGCACTTTTGAATCTTCGAGGGTGCTTATATAGTTATAATGCTGGAATTGGCCCTTACTTTGAGTCTCCCAGCTGTGACGTATTTGTGACATCATAAAAGAACATCCATTCTGATCACATTTTTGGGAAAATTGCTTTTTTCCATGTCCCCATATTAAGGTAAAAAGTAAAGCTTAATGGCAATGATAATTTCCCTGATCAATTTGAGAGATAAAATGATTCCTACTCACCTTTTTTCCCCTCTTATAAAATTGAAATTTCAACGTACAAAGGAGTTTAGAATTAACAGATGATAACTTAACTTTTACAATTCTGCAGTTAGATAGTAACAAGTTAAAATAGTACCTGTTTGTCCTTAATTTTACATAAAAGGATATTACACTTACCCCTGTCTTGTTCTTCGGTTGTTAGGAGAGGTTGAAATGATTTTTTTAAAAATGAGGTCTTGACAGTGATAGTTTCAATGATACAAAAATATCATTGTCAAATAGTAAATACCCAATCATTTTAAACAGCGCTTTACCCCGGTGTTTCAAATCTCGCTGATTCCTCTTATTTGACACCTACTCTGCCTTTTTCTCCTACTAATTCTACGAAGCCACAAAAAGCTAGTTTTTTAGTTTGAGAGACACACTGATTCCTATCCTCTCTTTTTTTCAACCTTCAAAATTGGAATTTCAACATTCAAAGATGTTTAAGATTGACAGTAAATAAGAGTACGAGCAAAATTCTGAACAAACTTTTTGTTTTGTGAGTTTGTTGCAGCTGCTGTAGTTGTTATTGTTTCTATCATTATTATTATTATTATCATTATTATGATCATTATTATTATCATTAATTATCATTATTATTATCATTATTGTTATTATCATTATTATTATCATTATTATTTGGAATCTCACACAGTTGCCTGGTGGTAACCGCTGGAATTTGAGTAACAGCAAGTCTCCTCAAGTCTCCAGCCCTCCTCTCCTATTACTCATAGGTCGCAGTAATTGTGCGATTTACAGTTTCACACCGGTTGCCCAGTGGTTATCGCTGAAGGCTGAGTGACAATAAGTCTCCTCAGGTCTTCAGCTAACGTCTCCTCTCTCTTTTGCATATCATGACAGAGCTACAATTCGTTGCAGTACTTATATCTCTAGCACCTTCCTCAGTATCCGTGCAGTTCCCAGTAGTGCTTTGGTCTGTACGGTCTCTATCTTTCCCCTAATCCCGATCTCCTCCAGTCTCACCCTCAGTGTTTTGGGGACAGTTCCTAGTGCGCCCACTATGACCGGTACTACCCTGGTTTTCATGTTCCACATCCACCTTAACTCCCTTGCTAGGTCCTGGTATTTTTCCCTTTTTTCACCCTCCTTTTTTACTCTATGGTCTGCAGGCACAGCAACGTCTACTATTTGGCAGACCTTCCTTTTTTTAAAATTATTATTATCATTATTATTATTATCATTATTAGGAATCTCACACCAGTTGCCTGGTGGTAACCGCTGGAGTTTGAGTAACAGCAAGTCTCCTCAAGTCTCCAGCCCTCCTCTCCTAGTACTCATAGGTCGCAGTAATTGTGCGATTTACACTTTCACACCGGTTGCCCAGTGGTTATCGCTGAAGGCTGGGTGACAATGTCTCCTCAGGTCTTCAGCTAACGTCTCCTCTCTCTTTCGCATATCATGACAGGGCTACGATTCGCTGCAGTACTTATATCTCTAGCACCTTCCTCAGTATCCGTGCAGTTCCCAGTAGTGCTGTGGTTTGTACGGTCTCTATCCTTCCCCTAATCCCGATCTCCTCCAGTCTCTCCCTCAGCGTTTTGGGGACAGTTCCTAGTGCGCCCACTATGACCGGTACTACCCTGGCTTTCATGTTCCACATATTCCTTAACTCCCTTGCTAGGTCTTGGTATTTTTCCCTTTTTTCACCCTCCTTTTTTACTCTATGGTCTGCAGGCACAGCAACGTCTACTATTTGGCAGACCTTCCTTTTTTTAAAATTATTATTATCATTATTATTATTATCATTATTAGGAATCTCACACCAGTTGCCTGGTGGTAACCGCTGGAGTTTGAGTAACAGCAAGTCTCCTCAAGTCTCCAGCCCTCCTCTCCTAGTACTCATAGGTCGCAGTAATTGTGCGATTTACACTTTCACACCGGTTGCCCAGTGGTTATCGCTGAAGGCTGGGTGACAATGTCTCCTCAGGTCTTCAGCTAACGTCTCCTCTCTCTTTCGCATATCATGACAGGGCTACGATTCGCTGCAGTACTTATATCTCTAGCACCTTCCTCAGTATCCGTGCAGTTCCCAGTAGTGCTGTGGTTTGTACGGTCTCTATCCTTCCCCTAATCCCGATCTCCTCCAGTCTCTCCCTCAGCGTTTTGGGGACAGTTCCTAGTGCGCCCACTATGACCGGTACTACCCTGGCTTTCATGTTCCACATATTCCTTAACTCCCTTGCTAGGTCTTGGTATTTTCCCCTTTTTTCACTCTCCTTCTTTTTTACTCTATGGTCTGCAGGCACAGCAACGTCTACTATTTGGCAGGCCTTCCTTTTTATTATTATCATCATCATCAATAATAATAATAATAATAATAATAATCATAGTAATAATAATAATTTCAAACCAGTTGTCTGGTGTTTACCGCTGGAGGTTGAGTGACAGCAAGTCTCAAGCCCTCCTCTCCACATTCTCACAGATCACAGAAATACTGTGGTTTACAATTTCACGCCAGTTGCCTGGTGGTCATCAGTGGAGGTTGAGTGACAGTAAGTCAATTTAGGTCTTCAGCCCACATTTCATCTCTCCCTCGCCTATCATGCCAGTGGTGTGGTTCACGCTTTGGCTCTATGGGCACAGTCCTCTATGTTGACGAGCCCTCTACCACCTTCTTTTCTCTTTAAGTATAGTTTATCTGCATCATCTCTGGTTTGTAAGGTGTTATGCATTATCATAAGCTTCCTTGTTCGCAGGTCAATTTATTGGAACTCTTCTTTTGTCAGTCCAAGGAATGGTCCTATGTATTTCACTACCGATACAGCCCGGATATTCATTCCTTTTGTCAGATTCCTGCTGTTTAATTTGATCTCTAATATTTTCTTCACTCTTCTTAAGTATTCTCTTTTCATTTTCTCCTTCATTTCTTGTGCAGTCAGTGCTCTAATCTTTCTGTTGTCCAGGAGTTCGATTCCTTCTGCTGTCGTGAGCTTTCCTTCGTGCATGACCAGGATTGCACATTTTTCTTTTCCAAACTCCAGCCTAATGAGTCCACCTGCAGTCATGCTCGTTTTTCGAAGAGTTTTCAATAATCACAGAGAGGGAGGGAGAAGTGATTGAATCATTGGTCCATCCATTCTATAATTCTTTAATTGATTACCCCTACACATGTATGCTGCCAAAAAACGTTGGTCGCATGACAGTTTCTATTGAAGACTAACCAGACTTGTTTTTTTTTACAAATCTCTTTGAAGTCTAGTCTATTGATAGAGAGCTGGAATCGCGTATTTAACGTCTGTATCGTTGATTAGTTTTTATTGTCGTGGATCAGAAAATCCTGCTTCAAATAAATACGTTATTAGGAAAGGGAATAGAGCCATTAATAACTTGTTCTGATAGCTGCTGTCTAGATTTTTCTTTGGTTTGCTAATTAATGTATAAAATTTGAATCTTTCAAGAATCGTTAGAGTGGGTATTGCGCACCACCAGAAGTCCACAGACCACACTTTGAAAGACGTTTCTCTACAATAAATAAAGTCTGCAAGGATAGTTTGTTAGCCACACTTCTGCAACAGGCATCCAGGAACACATTGATTAAGCTTGGAGTTGTCTGCAATGCTGTTTATCTATGGAATTTTGAACTCAGCATGCAAGAACATTGTGTGCAAAACTGTCTTGCCAACCCACGCTCTACGACAAAAAGCAAACATAACAACCATTTTGATTTTTTGTCTCGCAAGGCCATTGGCGGAGATCATATACCAAAACCCTTCCTTCACGTTTTTTACAATAAATTCTACAAGTGGTTGATCATATAAAAACTCCAAGAGCTATTGCAATAGACTACCGTTATTGCACTACACAGTGCTGTTATAATGGGTTTGCCGTTTTAACAGATGGATTCTATATGAAGTGTATTAATAATGAGGAACCAAAAAGTCCAGACAAATATTCTTTTAATGACCCTTTCACAATCTAATGCTCTATGTACGGATAAAAGGTCTGAAAAACTCTGCCCGTCCGGCTGTCTGTCTGTTTGTATATACTTGCCTACTGCCAAAACTACTTGATATAAACTTTTTGCTTGAGTAAAGATTTGCTCCCGAGGTAACGTTTATAGTTAATTTTTGAGAACCAACCTCCAAACCAGATGACTTAATTATCGTAGTTCGTCAGACTTCCAAATTTAAGACTTTTTCAATTTCAGCATTCATTTGAGTGAGAGAGGGTACAAAAAGAGAGATGCAATGACCTCTTGTGGGAATAAACTCCATAGCATTCGGTGAAAACGTGACGGTGAGGATAGTTGCACATTAAAGAAAGATATTTTGTTTTGTCTTTATTGAAATGATTGCGAAAATCAACCTTCTCTGGTCAGTGTATTGATTTCTTCAAAGCGAAAAAATTTCTGGCGTTATTTCTTCGTATTCATTTATTCAAATTTATTTCTTCGCTTCTTATTTTAAAAAAATGCTCTTAACCTCATCTACATTTCTTTGGGATTTTTGCTCATCTAAAATGAGATTCATTTAAAGGTAAATTAGTCCCCGATACTACGATAAGTTTAGATTGCAGAAGGATTTCCTGTAATCATCTCAACTACAGCAATAGGCTTTTTGTTTTAATATTTTAAATTTATTCTTGTACATGAAGTATCATCGATAATTTCTTTCTTTTATCTACCTTCATCTTAATTGTTTATTTGCGATGAACAGCAATCAAGGGAAAATAGTATAAAAAATCGAAGATAATGAAGTTTATAAATATTGTTTTGTTTTTTCGGTTAAAACTACTGTGATTCTAAATGCTATTAGAAAAGCTCATAACTAAACTACAATATCATTTATAAGCGCAAATAAGTTGCAACTTTCATTAACAATTCCGTGGGGCATTGGCAAAAGGCGTTTGGCTTGTAACAAGTATATCTTTTGATCGTCTATTTTGTTTCGTAAGTGGGTTAAGCATTAGGCAGACTAGTTTTTTCCTTGCATTTGGGACCAGTTGCGGATTAACACTGAGTAGACTTTTTTGAAAAAATACTCATGACATCATTACCTGAACAATTGACTGTTTGTATCATTACAATGATACCACGTCAATTTTTCTTTTATTCGTTTGTTATCGCCTGTATCCACACCGAAATAATCATTGTCAAAGACAAAAAATCAACAGAAAGGGGAAAAAAGAGGGATAAATTCTATTCGAAAAACCTGTGAAACATTTAAAAGAATTAATGCAAGGATGGCCACAAATATTCATTTGCAAGAATCGTTCCCCCAATTTCTTCTCTTTTGCGTGCCTTTCTCTTTGTCCCCGACGGAAAAAAGTTGGCTTCATTCGCTACGGCTATCTGTCGCCATTGTCATCATCGTTGTCGTGCAATTTTCTTGATTGGACATCTTCCTTATTCTCAGATTTATTTCAATAGGAATTTTTGTAGGCTTGTATGGATGGTGAGATATGGCCGATCCGATTGTTTGTTTATATTTCATAAGCAAATATTTATTTCTCAAATCCTGACCGATTTTGCTGAAATTTTGCTGATATTGACAAAACCTTAGGAATTGAAAAATGACGAGTTACGGTCGTTCAAATTGTGTGTATACATTTCATACGTAAATAAACATATGTCAACAATAGCATGTAAAAATATTGTACTTTGGAACTTTCCCATCCTTTCCTGACTTCAAATTTTCTGCAATTTCATCCGATGTCTACTATTTCTAAACAAGACTGGCCTAAGTGTTTCTGTAGCCCCCTCCCTTGAGAGGAGGTAAACTCGGGTGCCCTTTGAATCAGGGTTCAGCAAACAGTTTTGTAGGCGAGACGGATTCGGAATATTTGTTTTCCATACCTTGGGTGCCAAAGTGGATAAAAAATGAGACAATGATCACGCAAACAGATTTATTTTCTAATATTTTAGTGGGTTTTTCTTTTTATTACAGGGATATATATGTACATAAACTTCAATGAGATCGATGAGTTTTTTTTCAAGTCTTTTTTTTCTGTAGTCTTTTTCTCTTGGGGGTGGCTAAATATTATCGAATTGAGCTTTAAATTCAATGGTCCTGGTAACAGAGAGTGACTGTAAGTTAGCAGATTTTTAGACAAATTGTATTAATAATTAGAAACCAAAAAAACTAAAATTACTTTTTATTACCCTGAAACTGAAACATATTGAATCTGTCATAGAATGCTGAACCCCATCCCCTGGCAAGGGATTTTAGAGACTTCTCTTCTTCATCTTCAAGGCATCCATAAAAGTTAATCAAGGTTTCCTTTTTGAACTTGTCCTTTAACATGTCATCTGAATTCTTGTCAATAATTTTGAGTTGAAGATCTGATGGAAATTCATCGATAATACTGTCAAATGGATTTTCAATTATTTCTACCCACATCTGCTAAAGCTCAGTTGAGACTGTAGCGTTAGAAATTCTTGAGCAAATTTGAGAGGAAAATGAGAGACTTTGTTACTTGGCTATATGTTTCACATCAGGGAAAATTGTTAGATTATGTTGGAGTATAAGAAGGTCAATTTGTGTCGAAAATGCCTTTACTGCAGAGTATATGTTGTATATAAATTTGGTGTTCCCTTTAATCGAACATGAATAACTAAAGCAACTAAGAATGATAAATTCCACAACAATTTATTATTTGCAAGTATCATCTGTGCACAATATCTCTCATTCTGAAAAATATCAATCCTCCTTTTTAAAAAGATGGCCAGATAATTCACTGTCTAGTAAGCAATCTTACAGTCATGCGTAGGGCGAATCGCTATATTCAGCATTTATTTAATCTAAAACTGCTCAAAACTGTCAATGATTGAGTGTGATCAGAAATTTCCAGATGATACAACTGGTTCTATCACACTTGACAAATCTAAGGAGTTTTCCGCTAAGAGCCTGCAAATGAATGATGCAATGGGTTTCTTATTCAGATCCCATACAGCTTTGTAGATTTATCCAAATGTTTTCCAACGTCACACTCCTTTTCCAATCATCAGTTGTATAATGTACTTCTGATATTTCCAAACCAAATTGTTCCACAATGTTTTCTTCATCTCTTCAAAGATGTCTTCACCAGTAGTTTTTTCATACAAACTGTCCACAGAAACAAGTTCTTCCATCAACTCAGAGTTAGAATCAATAACCCGAATGAACAATAGCAGCACCGACACATCCGCTGATTCATCAAGTGCCACAAAAAAACTCTGAAAATCTTGTGTTTTATTCTTCATCACATAATGCCGTTTCCTAGGTTAGCGATATTCTTATATACTGTTATTTTGCTGAAAGAATAATAACGTTGAATAAATCTATTTTTATGGATATACTTCTTCAGCTGTTACTATATTACAACCTTTAATCTATTCACTGTCAGTAAATGTTTTTTCCCTGGGCTAATAAATGAGCTTTAGTTACAGCTCCATTGTTAGTATTCATCCTTTTGAAAAATGGCTGCCGAGAATAGTCAAATGAATGTTTCATTTGGTAATGTCTACGTATCTAATATTCCTTTAGCACTGCTATGGTTCACGGCATATTGTGTAGAATACTTCGTTGTTTCAGTTACCTCATATTCTTCTCTCTGGTGTTCTTTTAAAGGCAGAACATTCAGAGTCAATTTTCGGCCCTTCTCCAGTGAATTTATAAATGATAGGTTACAGCAACCGTAAAAATATATGTGAATTTAAAAGATTCTAGTTGAGATTCGGTTTAGCAAACCAAAGAAAAATTTTCGTACGATGTTGGGAGGTGGTCACATTCTCGTATACTCGATGTTAAAAACAAATAATAACAATCTAATTTATTCAAAATGTCATTTATGTATTTCTTCTGGTTTTCTTTCATGATGTCCAATTCCTTCTATTTTTGCATCATTTCAGCATCAAACATGCAAAGGTGTAAAAATTTACAATCAGGACCGCCTTTCCTACATTTTGCCCAGATTCTAATTAAAATATATTCTTCCGGCGTAGTTTCCTACCCAGCTTCGACTGAGTCTTATCTTCCTTCTTCTGAAATCTTCCATTTCTGAGGAAGAGTAGCTTTGACTCTGAAGTGGGAGACGATTTATAAAGTACTAATTATTCAAATCTGGACCCTAATTTGTGTCCGTCTTTTTGACAACCAATGTTCAATTAACAATGCAAATTCTTACGTAGCATAATTTTTCCTTAACTAAAATTTGTCACTATTCTTGTTGAACTATTCTTAAAAAATCGTTTCCCCAAGAAATAAAAGTTGTATTAATTTGACAAAAAAAAAACAACTAAGACCTATGTAAACAAAAAATATGACTGACCAAGACCATACAGCTTCACAGCCATATTTGCGTACAGACAGACATAGAATAAGAGTCGAGTTTAGCAGTAATATAAATTGAACATCGGATGTCACGAAGGCAGACTCAAAGTAAGAGTCCAGTTTTTCATTGTACCTTTATTGTAAATCAATCATCCACTTGAGTGTCAATTCACTCGCTTCCTCTAGGTGGGTTACTTTTTTCTAAAAAATGAAGGATATCTCGAGGAAACGTAGGCCTGATATAATCAAATAATTTCAAACGAGACTGGAAAAATATATTTTCATAAAAATCTTAAATTAGTCTGCTAAACTGTATTCTAATCCAAATTATAAAAGCAGTTTTCTAAAAAAAAAATTCGACAAAACATTTGACCCATTTAAATTCTAGTGATTAAAGGTTCTTCTTTGTTTATTAGAAAAAAAACAAAGCACTTCTTGGGGGAAATAAATATGAAATGATCGACAGCATAAAACAAATCTGATATGCAGCCAACCAGATTTCACAAGTAGAGTCCCTTATGCAAGTTATGGGTGTCCGTCGGTTAGCAACAAAATTAGTACACTTTTTAAGAAGACCTACTCATTTACTAAAATGCATGAATATATCTAGAGTTATAATATGATGTTTAGATGAATATTTCTCACATTGAAAGTAAATGATATCCATAATTTTTTCATATTTTTAATGAGAAAAATAAATATACAGGAATAAACAGTTTCATATCGTACAAAATCTTCAGGCGGTCGTAAATAGTCTTTCCACTAGTGAATCTAAGATTGTGATACATACATTGCGATTCATTATGATAATCAAGTAAAAGAGTTTCGTCAAAGCATCTGAGCTTCTGATCATAATTTAATGAATATAACAGATTCTTTATTACCTTCCCTCCCAGGCCCCAGCTATTATGGGCGCTCTATTACACCAAACTAGCTAAGCCTGATTGGGCTTGTTGTTAGTCATGAGAATTTCCCTAACAGACTGTTTCCCTTGGATCTGTCACAATAGAAAGTTATTGACTATAAGATATTCCCTGAAAAATCTGACTTAACAGTCGGGAATTTTATTATAGTGATTGTTTTGATCTGTTTAATCTATTCATTCTGCCAATTTTCCAATTTGCATTTGGAAAGGTCTACTGCTTCGGACACTTGACTGGCACCCAAGCAGCTGGTGCTCTTGCTAATTTGGTGACTCAATGTTATAGAGGGCTGATCCTATTTCTAAGAATAGTTTTGGTCTTTTTCATTCCTCATTTTTGCATTTCATTCTTTGTCTTTTAATTTGTCACTGCATGTAGTTTTCAGGCTACTCATCCCATCTTTGTTTTGCAACCTTATTTACTGGAAGGAACCCGTCTGTGAGAGGTGCAGTGTTGACGAAACAGTTAACAACATAAAAAGCATCATTTCACCCCCATCAAGAAGCGACGAAAGTGTTTCAAAACCTAAACAAACCATTCGAACTTGTTGATGATTAAGCAGCAAAATGATGGGTGGTTTTGGGCGTGCGTAGGTGTACAAATCGTTCTTCATCTTTGATATTATTTCGCAAAATCTCTTGTGCCACCCTTATACCTGTGAACAGAATATTCTATGCATTCTCCTACCATAAACTAATTATCAGCATACGAAAAGTTTCGGTAGCTGTTTGGTTCAATTTCCCCAAAAGTTTCAGGTTGATGCATTGCTCGATCTTTGAACAGGCCATCTTTATGACATGTCAAAAACATGTCTAATACAAGCGATGTTCAAGAACGAACCGAAGATCTGAGCGGATAAAATTCTCGTTAACAACCACACATCGTACATCTTGTGGAATTATAAGAGGATATAAATTGATTAAGTTAAGAGAAAAGACTCACTTACTGACGTATAAAAATAAGTATAAAAGGAATAGAGGACTTTCTTTCATACTAAAACTACGGGGCCTATCGGCCTAATACTCGTCATGTAGACCGACAATAGGTCAACTTCTCACGTAAGCTATGTAAGACTAAACTCAGAGGTAATTTGTGATCATCTGAGGTAATTTTCCCAGCCCTAAACTTTCAAAACAATTGATTTTGGGGTCAGAATTTTCTCCAACTATTATTTTTATGATTGGTTTAAGATCTCTAACAAAAAGTCAATTTTCGTACATTTTTAGCCATACATTAACGGAAATGAAGCATCAGTGAAGAGTAATAACAGTAAAAGTATTATTTACATTTCAACTTCGCCCCCTTCTCTTTTCTTATTGTAGCATATAGGCTATGGAAAACTAGGCAATTTTGGTTTTGTAAATTAGGTCGAAAGTAATTACAAATAGACCGTAGTTTGCAATTTTTCAACTTACGATATTTCGGCATTATGATCATTTTTATTTCTTTTAAATTGCAAATACAACGAACAATTTTTCTACTTAAAATCTCATTGTCGGCCCTTAACTCAATTGTATGTCGGAGGCAATCTGAATTTTATCATATATTTTATTTATTGTGAATCATTTTAAATAATATTTGACTACACTTCACCGTCATCTAAATCTATTTGGTGTTTCATATTATTTGTTCTCCCAATAAAAGCCGAAAGCTGTATTTTTGTATTTTCGTGCTTTCTGTCACTTTTGGATAGAAAATTGGGGAATGGCTTTGTACCATGTACCTGTACTGCTGACCTGGACCCGTAATTTCCGTCCGTGTTACGATCATCCGAAATCGTTTCTCCCAATATGCATCGGAAAATAATTAAAAACTAAATGTTCATCATTCGCAACGGAAGTAACTTAAAAAATTCAAAGCAGTAGTTTCACAAAATAGACAGAAAGCATTATATTTGTATCATAAATAGAACATCCCCATAAGTGAATAAAAAATATAGATTTTCATGCTTATGCTTTTGTGTTATTAAATATTCCTTACCGTCATATATATATATATATATATATATATATATATATATATATATAATGATTAATGATAGAACTACTGAAAAGATGACCAGAAAAACAAATTATTTCATAAAGATTAAAAGAAAAACCTCAAGTATAGCAATTATGGTTCCCATAAATGTGAAAATGGCGACAAAATGATTTGTCTTACGTAGATTTGAAAATACCGTACAACAAAGAGCAGGGTTATCGAGGATAAAGCAGTCGGGTTGATTCTTAGTCTTCTTCCTTCCATTTTTACTATTTCTTTTGGCTTTTTTTTAAAGATATTGCATAAAGCTACATATAGATACATTATTCACATCGGGAAAATATTTTGTGACCAATATTTTTCATGTTATTAAGATAACAAGGAAAATACACACACACACACACACACACACACACACACACAACTGAGCATCCTTAGATCCCCATTCGCTTCGCCCAGGCAAGTGCCCTAAATGGCACACTCCAGAGTTCCGTTGTCTGTAAAAAAATAAATAGAAACCGTTTGATAAGCTAAGGAAGAAACAATTAAACTTTGACCATTAACCCAGCGAAAATTATATAAAAAGAAAACAATAAGTGACTTATAGGAAAACAGACTGAGATAGATGGATTAATATCAGATGTGTAAAGAAGCATCCAGCGAAAAACTCTGTATGTGGCTTGGTGCCAAACTATTACATTCCTTAGAGGTAAATTTGTAAGTGAGATTCATTTTGGCCGAAATAGACGATCGGATAGGTTATAGGGACCTCCAAAAATCATCAGAGCCAATTTGTGATTAAATTGAATGTTTTTAGACAAATGAAAGAATTCAAGAGGTTGAAAATGATATTTCAACGTTTGAAATATTGTGCAACCCTTTTTCTGACAAAGATTCTAAGATTATAAGAAGTCACAAGGACGATTTCTCAAGATCCCTGATCTTGATCTGGCCTTTTCATGCTTCTCCCAAGTCCAGCTCTATTCGTTTATACAATAGTTTGGTCTCTGGAAAAGACTTTCCATAATTGTCCCTAATGGGAAAAGCATAAATGTTATGTAGCAAGAAGCCCGTCTGACTAAAAGAGTACATTATTTTTTTCCTTTTGTACACTAGATTATTTTTTTCTGTAACAGCTTCCTTTTCAACTGTGAAAAGCATAAATAATCGTTTTCATTTTTTCGTTGTATAAGAAATAGATATTAAAGGACCTTTTTTCGCGATTTATATATTTGAAAATGTTTTTCCCCGGACAACATTCAGTATTCCTGCTAGTTTCCAAATGAATTGGTTTCCACAAAGTAAGATGGATGTTAAAGAGCATACATCCAAGACTTGACAGCTCTGTGAAAATAATCGGATACAGACAGACAGATTGAAACAGACAGAGATATTTTCAAACAAAGATGGATCGAGAACATATGTTAATGTATGCAATTATCTCTGTTTCTGTCTTAATCCGTTTGTTTCACTGTATCTGATTATTTTCATGGAACTGTCCTTTACTGGATATCTACCCTTCAATATCAGCACAGCACGAAAAAGATTCCCCGATTTTATAAATTGATTTTCATCTTTTCCTTTTGATTAAATTCACTGATTTCGTCGATATCCCACGGTCTTTATAATTGCATCCACAGAAAAATCTGGTTTGTTCGTTTTAGAACAAATAACCTTTGTAGCTTCTTATCACATGATGCTTGGAATCTGCCAAGCTCTTCTTAGAGAGCCATTCCACGAAAGTAATAAAAATGTCTCTGATATTTCACACAACAGCCAACGATATTTCATCATATCGATCAAGGTCCCAAAAGGTATTTCATTTCTCTTTTTGCGATGCGATTTTTTGTCATTTTGTTTTGATTGAAAGTTTTCCTCAATCGACATACTACCATTTTGAACTGGACGAAAGATATCCCAATCAATAAAAGATAACTTTGAGTAATTAGCTCCTTCAACATTTCATTTGTCAAGTATTACATCGAGATCGGCATTTTTGTATGAATTTTCCAAACGAAAGTTACTCTTACTCATGAGTCACAGTCATGTTATTAGGTAACGGACAATCCCTCTTTCTAAAATTGTTTTGATGGCTGGAATCGAAGTACCGGCTTAGGTTTTATAGATATCTTGAAGGCGTGCTATGTCTGATACATCATAAGATTGACGGAGACAATTTGTTATTTATTCTTTTCTCCATAGTGAACTGTGATAACGATCTCATCAAGTTCACTTACTGTAGCAATACTTCCACATCTTCCTAGCGAGGCCAGAGTATGAAAGTGTCATTTATGTGTCTCAGTCATATAGTTGACCTCAGTGATTCTGTTCTTAAGTTAAGCTTAGTGTGTGGTGCTCAGGGAGGACTGACCTCGCTACATGATACTAACAGTTTGCAACACTAAGTTTTACTCGACTGCTCGGCGCTTAAATACAGTATGTACACAGTGCATAACTAAACTTAAAAATTGAGTGAAATTTTTCAATATTTAATTACTTTTCTGGAATTCATTGTGATTTTGTAGGTTGGTCATTGGGAAGAACACTGTTCAATTGTAAAGGGTCGAACGGTGGCCACAAGTTGAGTAATTTTACGGTATTTTGGTTTTCACTAAATTTCAAACTCGTTGACAGTTAACGTGATATAAAGGGCTGAAATTCCAATTCATTGGTTTTTGTTGCTTTTAAAATGGTATCATGGCTACACCGTATGGGAAAGAGACCAAAGATGTTCGATTTTGAACATAGTTGGATATTTGAACTTTAGTCTCTGGGTCTATCAAAACGTGCTATAGCTGAGCGAAATAATCGAAGTCAGATAGTTAAAGTTTTTGCATTATACAGAAAGTTATGGAGTCAAAAGAAGTATTATACCCAAAAGGAATTCCGGATTGTAACGACAGGGCACACACCAGAGTGCTGCAACAAATCCCCAATCAGTTTATAATTCGTCTGAAGGCAAAAACAGGGGTTCAAGTTCAAGAAGAAACTATTAGACAAACAATTGAGAAGTGAGGATTCAGGTGCAGGGAAAAATGCAATGTGTAGATCTGGAAATGATCTATGAACGACACTGAATGGAAATTAAAAGACTTCATTAAAAATGGCGTGGTAAATGGTGATGGGTCCTCTTCATAGACATGAAGAAATTCAACTTGAATGAATTTCTTAAATAAGAATTCCTATAACCCAGATTACCTCCAGAGTGACTGGCATGACCCACATTGACTAAATAAAATCTTTTTGAATCATGCTAGTCGATATGGCTGTCTCATGGCTTGGGGTACTGTAGGTTATGGTGGGAAGATAGCACTCCAGTACGTTAGAGGCAGTGAATGCAAATTTAACAGGCGGAAGTCTTTGGATCAGTTGATCATCCAGCAGGATAATGTTCCTATTCATGTTGGAAGAGTCATGCAACGATTTCTTCAACGGCGAGGTATGAATGCTTTAGTCTGGACAGCCAACAGCCTTGGTCTAAACATCATTAAAAACGTATAGAGATGGGTGGCACGGAAAGGTTTTTAATTGCAGAAGGTAAGTTATTCTGGTGCAGGAACTCAGAACTGCTATCTTAATAGCTTTGAATGAAGTGTCTGATTAATACTTCCATGGTTTGCCGGATTGGATTTTTCAAATAATTAACACTAAGAAAGTATAATCGATAGAATATTTTTACTAATTACTAATAAAACAATTGGCAGTGGCTTTGAAGTTTTAGTAATTGAGAATTAGTCATTAATCAATAGATATCTCTAATCTGAAAAGCTCATTTTATCCTTTTTTCAAAACAATTTTGCCAAAGTAATTGTGTTTATACATTTTGATTTGGAAATCATCGTCCGAGTAAAGTTTTGTCGTGCCCTGTATATTTACAACCGCAATATAATGATATATTGTTTGGACAAAAGTTTTGTTCTTGCTTTTGTCAATGAATGGCA